>JAWZYU010000019.1:71491941-71832640 GCA_038380435.1 Ryuthela nishihirai | reverse complement strand
AATATTAATAATTCACCACTACTTTTATCCATCTATTCTTCCCCAGCACTCCAAAAAAAAATAAAAGAAGTACCATTAATCTCTTTAAAAAAAATGGATGTCTGCAGATGTACACATGACAAAGTAAATAAAAAAACTAACTTTGTGATATTAAACTGAAAAGAAATTTTTAACTTTTTCGTTCTTCTAACAGACAGCAATATGCTCTCAACCCTCTTCTGAGGGTCGCAGAGCACGATTTGGGTAATTTGGTTCTGAGCGGCACTTTTTTGCACACCATGGGCTAAATGGCCAGGTCACATGGACCCCGAAGGCTCAGAGAAGGTTGGGAGAGGGGACCCATTGGAACAGCTGTTGGGAGACAGATGGTAGTCTCCCGTCAAGGCCATCCAGCGTGTTCTTTAACGTGCACAGGGTATGGCTCTCCTGCACACGGAGCCACGGCGTAACGTCCCATCCGACGGACGCAGTCTTTCCAAGCCCATCTGTGTCCCCTACTGACCGTGGGAAGGGCGGGGAGTTTTGCGAAGATGATCTCAACGCTCACCCAGCTGGGACTCGAACCTAGGAACTACAGATTACGAGCCTGGCGCGCTACCGACTGAGCCACCCTCGCCCCCTGTTCAGAGGTAAAACAACCCAACAACCCAACCCGGACCATAAAATGCGTTGAATTTGTAGCCAAAAAAGAGAAGAAACAGGTCCCCTGCCATCAATTATTTACCTACTGACTTTTTTCTCTTGTCCTTATCTTAACTGCTCCAGTTCTGGTCCGCTGACCCTCCCCTTCAATTAACTCACACAGCACGATCAGCGATCTCCAAAAGTTCTTCGCGGAAACAACGCAGACTCTTGTTTCCGCGGCAATTTAAAGAAATTCACCAACAGGGGTGCTTCGCGAGAGAAAAGAGAGCAAGAGAAACAATGCAAAAAGAAAAAAACTCCACAGAGAGAAAGAAAAGTCTTTCAACGTGCTGCTTCTGTCAAGACAAGATAAATTAAAGCTTCCAATAGAGGTTTGTGTGCCCTGAGACTAATGAAAGCGGAATTAGATTTCGCCGGAAACAGGCGAAGCCAGAACTGCCTGCAGTGGTTGACAGGGACAGGACCAAATTGCGGGCCAAGGAATTTTTGGCACTGATCCAGGACGACACCTCATTGATACTTCTGGTCAAACGAAGATCTTTATCACGTCAACCAGTCCGCTTTCCTCTCGAACTAGCGTCAACAATGACAATCAAGATGCAGAACTTCCCTTGAATAGTTGTTGCCAAAATGCTAAACATTAATTAGATCCAATCTTACAGGCATCGTTTGCTTACTAAGTAAACCGCAAGAAAAGAAAGAAGAAAATAAATTTAGATAATTGGTTCTCCTTCGGCTATGTTGAAAAGTATCTAAAGGAACCTTTCACTCAAACTGGAGTATATGAAGACACTCAAAATAGTGACAAACTAGAACATTATATCGCCTCTCGCGAATATGTTGGTTTAACGTTGTGGTTTCTCCAAAACTAAAAATACAAAAACTAAATTTAATGATCCAAAAAATGAGTGATATTTACTAGAGTTGGGTTGTTTTACCTCTGAGCGGCACTTTTTTGCACACCGTGGGCTAAATGGCCAGGTCGCATGGACCCCGAAGGCTCAGAGAAGTTTGAGGGAGGGGACCCACTGGAACAGCTGTTCGGAGACAGATGGTAGCTTCCCGTCAAAGCTATCCAGCGTGTTCTTTAACGTGCACAAGGTATGGCTCTCCTACACACCGAGCCACGGCTTAACATCCCATCCGACGGGACGGCCGCCTTTCCAAGCCCATCGGTGTTCCCTACTGACCGTGGGCAGGGCGGGGAATTTTGCAGAGATAAATCTCAAAGCTGATCCAGCTGGGACTCGAACCTGGGAACTGCAGATTACGAGCCTGGCTAGCTACCGACTGACTCCCCCCCCCCCCATCCAAGCAAGACAACCGCCTAAAATTACTTAACAAAAAAAAAAACCTTATATTTTATGTTCTCAAATAAACAAGCAGGATCTAAAAGGGTAGAATATTTTAAATAGTTTTCAGCTAAAAATAAAAAAAATATGTCGTGTTTCGGAAAGCGCTGTTTTCTCAGACGTTCGCCATCCACGATTGAATCACAAAACAAAAAAAAAGGGGGGGGGGAGAGAAGATGATGGTACTGACTGCATTTCTTGTTATGAGCAAACTTTGCAAATCAAACAGAAAAAAAAAAGTTACGACCCAAAAAAAGATATATGAGCATTTCTACTTTAAAAGATCTCTTTTTTTTTTAAGTCACAGTATTAGATTTTACCACTGAAAAAAAAATACCAGATGGGAATTAAAGGCGAAAGACAGCTCTCTATCAATGCGATAGAGGAAAGCTCTTCAAGAAGATTCGGATCTTTCATTCAGACTGAAAGGGCATCGAGATAATAAGAAAAAAGATTCTCCGTTATGGAAGATTAGTGAAAGCTGAAGAAACCATCAAATATTGGCAAACCACTTATTGCTTAAGAGAGAGTGAGAGAAGCAGACGTCGCCATTGACTCGATGGGAGAGAGACCCCTCCTCCTCCTCCTCTTCCCAAGGGAGTCAATGCTCTTTCCACTCCATCGCGATAGCTATGATGCTGCTGTGAGGATCACACTAATTCTTATTACTGCTTCCGTTATTTTTTTTTTTCTCGTTTGGAGGAACTGCAACTTTTATTTTCCCCCCTCATCATTTGTCGCTGCTAATGATCCGTGATCCAGCTCACATTCCTAGTAATGACATCACTCATCGTTTTGTTTCCCGGGGCCATAAATCACCAACTCACAAACTGGGCAGTGCAGCAGGTGGCCTAATGGTTAACGATTCGGTTTTCACGTAGCCTCAGAGTTACTGATTCGATCCGTAAATGCTGGAAGATAAGGCCCCTTCAGAATTAGACTGTTTTACTTTTGAACTGCACTTTTCTTACACATAATGGGTTGGGGTTGTTTACTTCTGAGTGTGGGTTGGGTTGTTTTACCTCTGAGCGGCACTTTTTTGCACACCATGGGCTAAATGACAAGGTCACATGGACCCCGAAGGCTCAGAGATGGTTGGGGGAGGGGACCCACTGGAACAGCTGTTGGGAGACAGATGGTAGCTTCCCGTCAAGGCCATCCAGCGTGTTCTTTAACGTGCACAGAGTATGGCTCTCCCGCACACGGGGCCACGGCTTAACGTCCCATCCGACGGACGACGGCCTTTCCAAGCCCATCGGTGTCCCCTACTGACCGTGGGCAGGGCGGAGAATTTTTCGGAGATAAATCTCAACGCTGACCCAGCTGGGACTCGAACCTGGGAACTACAGATTACAAGCCTGGCGCGCTACCCACTGAGCCACCCCCGCCCCACCTCTGAGTGTCACTTTCTTTTTGCACCCAATGGCTTAAATGGCCAAACCACAAGACACCAAGTGTTCAGAGAACGTTGGAGGAAGGGGTCCCACTGGACAGCTGTTAGAAGATAGATGAAAACCTCCCGTCGAGGCCATCCAGCTTGTTCTTTAACGTGCACAAAGTATGGCTCTTCGGCACACGATGCCACGACTTAACGACTGGACTCGAACTGGGAACTGCAGATTTTCAAGTCTTGTCTGATAAAAGTAAGCGAAACATCAGAAAAAAAGAGAAATAATCCAGAAAGGAGAGGTAATAATCTGTTTCTGCATTTCATTGAAAAACAATCATGATGTACGAGGTAGCTGAAGACATTAACGTAAATCATTACGGGAAAAAAAACACTCACAAAAAGCGAAAAATCCTTATTTCTTTAAAAAAAAAGAACATTAATATTGTTTCATGTAAGAAAAATTTACACATTGAACATAAACGAAACAAGATTGAAGTATCAAAAAAAAAAAATAGCGAAATCCAAAAGCAAAAAATAGAGATGAGAAATGGATATTTCTCTTCTTTTTAAAAAAGGTTTTTTTCCCTGCAACACAGCCTCACTCAGCACTCGTAAAAGAAGAAGAGAGACGAAAAGGAGTCTAAAAAGAAATCCAGCGCTGTCAGTGCGATAAAAAGAAAGCTCTTCAAAAGCAAAGGCCGAGTCCCTCATTCAAGCCCATAGAAAGAGGAAAAGCGCCGTTATTGAGGATTAGCGAAAGCTGGAGAAACCATCAAATATTGGCAAACCACTTATTGCTGAAGGGGACAGATGCTGACGTCATCATTGCTACAGCTGAAATGGGGACGGACGACGACAGCTTCCTGATGAGTGACAGGGATCTCCAGTCACTGCTCCATAATGGGACAAAGCCACTCATCATCAACGCAAGGGAATTGGACGCCAATTCTCTGGGGATGGGTCCGCATCGATATGGAATCTTCTTTCTTAATGCGGAAATCCTGCTGTATGTACATCGGCCTATCACTTCTGAACGTCAGACACATACACACAAAAAATGACTGATCTCACTCCGCTTTAAGTTTGGAATTTTTTCATTCGGATTACATTTCGTCACTTTATTCACAGAAAAAGAGCAATAAAAAAAAGGCTACCCTCTAGCGCAGGGATGTCTTAAACGTTTTCACACCGAGATTGGGGCGGGGGTGGCTCAGTCGGTAGCGGGCCAGTCTCGTAATCTGTAGTTCCCAGGTTCGAGTCCCAGCTGGGTCAGCGTTGAGATTTATTTCCGCAAAATGATAGATGGCCTTGACGGGTGGCTCAGTCGGTAGCGGGCCAGTCTCGTAATCTGTAGTTCCCAGGTTAGAGTCCCAGCTGGGTCAGCGTTGAGATTTATTTCCGAAAAATTCCCCGCCCTGCCCATGGTCAGCAGGGGGCACCGATGGGCTTGGAAAGACCGCCATCCGTCGGATGGGACGTTAAGCCGTGTCCCGTGTACGGGAGATCCATACCCTGTGCACGTTAAAGAACACGCTAGATGGCCTTGACGGGAGGCTATCATCTGTCTCCCAACAGCTGTTTCAGTGGGTCCCCTCCCCCAACCTTCTCTGATCCTTCGGGGTTCATGTGACCTGGCCATTTAGCCCATGGTGTGCAAAAAAGTGCCGCTCAGAGGTAAAACAACCCTACCCACACCGAGAATAACGGAGGAGACTCAATATCTCTGTGTTACTTTTAATTTAGGATTTTTTTTTTGGAGGGCTACTAATCTTTAATTTACATTTACATATAAAGCAATAAAGGGGGGTTATTATTTTGAGGTTACGCCGTGAGTCTGGTGATACGGAGCACCCCCTCAGAGAAAGAGGGTCCGAGAGAAATTTTTACGCACCTACACCTTGTACAGTAGCAAATGACCCAACTACGTTCTACGGAAAGAAAAAAATATATGTATAATACGTATACAGTATAAGAGGCAGAAATATACAAAAATGAGGTAGAGGATTAAGTCATTGGAGAGATTAAAGAGAAAGAAGCCTGAAAAATAGAACCTTGGGTTGGGTTGTTTTACCTCTGAGCGGCACTTTTATGCACACCATGGGCTAAATGGCCAGGTCACAAGGACCCCGAAGGCTCAGAGAAGGTTGGGGGAGGAGACCCACTGTAACAGCTGTTGGGAGACAGATGGTAGCCTCCCGTCAAGGCCATACAGCGTGTTCTTTAACGTCCACAGGGTATGGCTCTCCCGCACACGGGGCCACGGCTTAAAGTCCCATCCGACAGACGGTGGCCTTTCCAAGTCCATTGATGTCCCCTACTGAATTTTGCGGAGATAAATCTCAACGATGACCCAGCTGGGACTCTAACTGGGAACTACAGATTACGAGTCTGGCACGCTACCGACTGAGCTACCCCCGGCCCGATCGATGCAGCAGAACTTTCAGAAAGATCTTTAGGCCAATCATTTGAAGTGGCAGGGTGGGGAAATAAGGGCATTAATATCAATTCAAGAATTGGTTGGACCCGAATCTGAGAACTGCAGATTAGGAGCCACCTCCGCCTCCATGCGAACAAGAATCGAGTCTCTGCAAAGATCTGTTGCTCATTAAAAGAGAAAATCATAACACAAGTAGGATTACGATGGGAAGAATCAAACCTGGGACATTAGAGCTGAAACGGAGATCAGTTCCACATAAAAATCAAAATAATGTGTTCTCGCATGAGACAATATCAAGCCAACAAAATTCATTTGCATTTGAAGTAGAACCAGAGGCTTTCTTTGGATGTAAGTTCACTTCTCTCTCCCCCACACAAACCAGTGGTCTGGTATGAGTGGGCGACAAGTGAGACTGTAAGCATGCGCAGTTGATCCTTTGATAGTTCTGAGATTGGTTCACTTTTTTCTCCCTACCGCCCTTTATTCCCGTCGTTTATTACTGCCAACAAACAGATAACATTACATCTACGATTACAATTTCAGCAATTCGTTATATGTAACGAGCAAGGGGCAGGAGTTGGATCAGTCGCTAGGGAACCATGGCACACCATCTGTAGTTCCCAGGTTCGAGTCTCACCTGTACCTGCATTGAGATTTATCTCTGATAATCCCAATCCTGTTCCTGGACAGAGAGGGGGCAACACTAGGCTTGGAAAAGCCGCCGTCCGTCAGATGGGGTGAAAAGTAGTGGCCCTTTTGCAGGACAGCTATATCCCGTATACGGTAAAAACCCACTGGATGGCCTTGACGGGAAGCTACCATCTGTCTCCTAACAGCTGTCCAATGGGTCTTCCTCCAGGCTTATCTGAGCCCTTGGGATCCTTGTGATGTATCCGGGGTTAAAAGTAGTGGCTCTTTTGCAGGAGAGCTATATCCCATATACGGTAAAAACCCACTGGATGGCTTTGACGGGAAGCTACCATCTGTCTCCTAACAGCTGTCCAATGGGTCTTCCTCCAGGCTTATCTGAGCCCTTGGGATCCTTGTGATGTATCCGGGGTTAAAAGTAGTGGCCCTTTTGCAGGAGAGCTATATCCCGTATATGGTAAAAACCCACTGGATGGCCTTGACGGGAAGCTACCATCTGTCTCCTAACAGCTGTCCAATGGGTCTTCCTCCAGCTTTATCTGAGCCCTTGGGATCCTTGTGATGTATCCGGGGTTAAAAGTAGTGGCTCTTTTGCAGGATAGCTATATCCCGTATACGGTAAAAACCCACTGGATGGCCTTGACGGGAAGCTACCATCTGTCTTCTAACAGCTGTCCAATGGGTCTTCCTCCAGCCTTATCTGAGCCCTTGGGATCCTTGTGATGTATCCGGGGTTAAAAGTAGTGGCCCTTTTGCAGGAGAGCTATATCCCGTATACGGTAAAAACCCACTGGATGGCCTTGACGGGAAGCTACCATCTGTCCAATGGGTCTTCCTCCAGCCTTATCTGAGCCCTTGGGATCCTTGTGATGTATCCGGGGTTAAAAGTAGTGGCTCTTTTGCAGGATAGCTATATCCCGTATACGGTAAAAACCCACTGGATGGCCTTGACGGGAAGCTACCATCTGTCTCCTAACAGCTGTCCAATGGGTCTTCCTCCAGCCTTATCTGAGCCCTTGGGATCCTTGTGATGTATCCGGGGTGTAAAATAGTGGCCCTTTTGCAGGAGAGCTATATCCCGTATACGGTAAAAAAAAAAACACTGGATGGCCTTGACGGAAGGTTACCATCTGTCTCCTAACAGCTGTCTAGTGGGTCTTCCTCCAGCCTTATCTGAGCCCTTGGGATCCTTGTGACCTATCCATTTACCCTACTGTGTAGAAAAAGTAATGCTCAGATGTAAAAACAACCCAACTCAGAGGAGAATTTTTGGAATCCCGTTGTTCACATTCTTCAAAATGAATATTTTAAACAAAATTTAATTCGATCGTTTCCTTTTGACGAGATTAAATCTTCTCTGACGCTGCATCACTAGAGCATGCAACTTTCAACTACTTCCAAATTTCAGTTCAAAGCTTGGATTAAAGTCTCTCGCACATCAGTACAGATGTTGTTTTGGTAATTAATCACTAAAACGTTTAAAAATAAATAAAAACATCCCTGTTTCGACAGTGTTTATTTGAATGTGGATTTAAATTAATTTCATCTCATGCACACATACGCATACATATCGACTCCCACGCTACAACAAAACAAATAAATCTGTTATTCCCCAAAACAAGAAATAGTTAGCTCGTACAATTTACACGGCAAAGGCAGAGAGTGCAAACTTCTCGCGTGGGAAGAGAACGATGGCGAAAAGGTCAGGAAAGGAGTAGAGACGGTTTCGGCGTGCGAGATGCATCACCGCGCGCTGAAACGCACGCGGAACAACGAGACTTCGCTCCCAGAAAGGGGAAGTCTTCGCGGAGGTTGTAATTATACCTGTGTATTGTTAATTACCGTAAATACGAACACAATGGATGCCGGGGTATCGTTCCCTCGTGCTCCTCTCTATCCATCATTCTCTCGCCTCGTTGTGGTCACGAGGGCCGACCGAGGAACGGGCAAGAAGGTGAGGGGGAAGAAATGGATTGGGATGACGGAGCAAAATGAGAGAAGGAGCGTCGAAGGGGGGGGGGGAGTGAAGAGGAGGAGCTCACTTGCAGATGCCACGTGGGAACTTTCTGAAAGTTGCACCAGTGACAGATTTTCAAAATGGATCATCTGCACCTTCTTTCGCGTTATTCGGGAGAGAAGGCAGACGAAGATCAAGTTCTGGGGAAGAGAAATAAGAAATTGTTTGGGTAATCCAATTATCCTCCTTTTTCGAGTGATTTATACTTGTATGTATCAGGTCAGACGTAAACCATCCTTTCTATTTTTACGCCTGAAGCGACAAAGCCAGATGACCCAAGGTCATGCTGGCGAATATTAAATGCTCATTTTCAAAGAGAATTTTTTTTTCATTTCCAACTACAGTGAGTGCTCTTTTGCACCCTTATTTCCCATCCTTCTAGACCACCTTGCCATCATATCCTCTAACGGTGGAAATTCCAACTAATGAAGCCCTTTTTCACCTTCAGCTCCCAGCTTTCTAAGCCCACCTTGCCATTATATCCTTTAACTGTGAAAATTCAAATTAATGAACGATTCGAAAACGCAAATTGTAATATTTAATTATTATCTATCAAACCCAAAAGTAATTTTTCATCTAGAAACTACGCCTACAACTGAACTTAATGATTTCTATTTGAAAAAACGCCCTCTGGGGGTAAGCTGTTGCTGTCAATATATACCCTTGGCCATTTTTTCGTGAATTTACTGTTTACAATTTTTTGACTTCAGCACCTTCTAACAGTGGAATTTAGCACTGTTGGAAGCCCTGGAAAATCTGATTTGCAATATTTTATTAATACCTAACCAACCAAAAACAATTCGTCCATTCATCTATTAAAAGAAAAAAGTCTAAAAATAACCAGTTTTATGAAAAAGATCTAAAAAAATGGATAAATAAAATAAAAAAAAGCAGACGACACTCGCATAAAATAAACTCTAACCATTTCTTCTTATCCATTTGGGGGTATTCACTCGAAATCTCTCAGATAAAGGGCAGCAACGATCGATTGATCACGCCTGGACATTGCGGACAAATAACGTTCCATCTCGTAAGGCTCTTCTTCCTCATCCCCTCCCCCCTGTCTCGAGTGCTGCTGCTCCTTCGATCCCTGTGGCCCCTTCCCCTGCCACCTCTGATACACGCGTAGGTGTCAATAACCTGTCTGACGGAGCAAAAGAAGCCCACCTCTTTGGAGAGAAATGATTCCCATTCCGATCACGAGTATCAGGACCTTCCTCCAGGCAAGAAGCACGTGCTGCGGTGATGATTGTCTCTAAAATATTTCGTATTGTTCTAATCATCGCTACATACAGTCTTATTACATGTATACATAGGAATCTGCGCATTTTTTTTTTTGGTTGTTTTGCGTCAATATATTCAGTCTATTTGCATCTCTGGCTATTTCAGTCCCGGCAGCACAAGGTCGCTTCGGCTTTAATGGCGAAATTTCAAGCTCTTCAGAGATAACCGAAACTTCTTAATGCAACTTGGAAATCCTAAGAAAACTGATGTTTCAAACCTCAAATAAGTATACTAAAATGCCTGGTCTCCAGTCTTCCATAAACCCACCTTTAATCGCGCCCATTTCTTCATATTTTATAACCCCTTCGCCTATAATCGTGTGTATGTATTCGTACATGTCAAAAAGCGTGGTTCATAAAAGCAACAACAGCAGGAAGGCCATCCCAAGAACAGGAACTTCTGCCTCTTCCCTCCCTTCTTGCAAAGTGGAGCCCCGAGCACGCAGCCGTAATGAAGTCATACGTCACTGTCACGCGCACGCGCTGACGGAGATGTATAGCACACGCCATCTAGCGGCACTTGAGCCACACTTTGTCCCCCGCAGGTGGAACAAAAAAAGAGACAGCATTTTGTATGTGGGTTTTTCTGCAAGAGGATGAGATGTGGAAATTACGTGCTGTAATTACACTGAATCTTCACATAACAACAGTCATCTAATGACGCTTCTCTCCCCCCCCCCACCACTTCAAGCATTAAATGTTTTCTTTGCTGCTGATTAAAGCACAAAACGACTATGTTCAGATTTTTACCTTTTTGGATTCATTCACGAGTATGTTTCTAAAAGTTTAACAAGAGAATGGGTTGGGTTGTTTTACCTCTGAGCGGAACATTTTTGCACACCATGGGCTAAATGGCCAGGTCACATGGACCCCGAAGGCTCAGAAAAGGTTGGGAGAGGGGACCCACTGGAACAGCTGTTGGGAGACAGATGGTAGCCTCCCTTCATGTAGTTCCCAGGTTCGAGTCCCAGTTGGGTCAGCGTTGAGATTTATCTCCGCAAAATTTCCCCGCCCTGCCCACGGTCAGTAGGGGACATCGATGGGCTTGGAAAGGCCGCCGTCCGTCGGATGGGACGTTAAGCCGTGGCCCCGTGTGCAGGAGAGCCATACCCTGTGCACATTAAAGAACACGCTGGATGGCCTTGACGGGAGGCTACCATCTGTCTCCCAACAGCTGTTCCAGTGGGTCCCCTCCCCCAACCTTCTCTGAGCCTTCGGGGTCCATGTGACCTGGCCATTTAGCCCATGGTGTGCAAAAAAGTGCCGCTCAGAGGTAAAACAACCCAACCCAATCCTTCCTTCAAGGCCATCCAGCGTGTTCTTTAACGTTGGGTTGTTTTACCTCTGAGCGGCACTTTTTTGCACACCATGGGCTAAATGGCCAGGTCACATGGACCCCGAAGGCTCAGAGAAGGTTGGGGGAGGGGACCCACTGGAACAGCTGTTGGGAGACAGATGGTAGCCTCCCTTCAAGGCCATCCAGCGTGTTCTTTAACGTGCACAGGGTATGGCTCTCCCGCACACGGAGCCACGGCTTAACGTCCCATCCTACGGACGGCAGCCTTTCCAAGCCCATCGGTGTCCCCTACTGACTGTGGGCAGGAAGTTTTGCGGAGATAAATCTCAACGCTGACCCAGCTGGGACTCAGACCTGGGAACTATAGATTACGAGCCTGGCGCGCTACCGACTGAGCCACTCCCGCCCCAACAAGAGAATGAGACATCTCAGTTGAGGATTACAAGCAGACCGTTGAGCTGCTAACCCCCGTAAGTATCGGTTTAGTTTCCGTCACGCGAACATTATTATGCTTACTAGTTGTATTTTGTGAGGGGTAACCCCAAAAAGATAGTTACCCAAATTAAATTTCCATTTGAATATGATGACTAAATATTTTAGGGATAGCGAATGAGTGACAAGCCAAAAAATTTGTAGGCACGCGAAGAAATGTCAGCAAAGGAAAAAAAAAATCATGATTTTTTTTTAAACTATACGAACAAGATTCGTGCTTGCAAAAGACTTATCTATAAAGTAATCTCCATGCTTAGATACTGATCACTATTTCTGCCAATACTGGTTAAATTCGAACCCAAACGACAATTAATATCTTAAATTTACGCTTTAATACGAGTAAGTAAATTACACTGTTTTATTAATTGAAGTAACACATTACATTTAAGAGTATTATTACAATTTTTATGCAAATAAATAATATATGAAGCAATATTAATATAACTGTATGGACGAGTGGTTAGCGCGCTTGGCTACTGATCTAAGGGACCTGGTGTTCGAGCCCCGGATAAGGCATGGATGTGTGTGTCGTTTTTCTGCTGAGGTCCTGCCATCCTCACAGACCTTCTACTATGGCATATAAAATGGGTTGGGTTGTTTTACCTCTGAGCGGCACTTTTTTGCACACCATGGGCTAAATGGCCAGGTCACATGGACCCCGATGGCTCAGAGAAGGTTGGGGGAGGGGACCCACTGGAACAGCTGTTGGGAGACAGATGGTAGCCTCCCGTCAAGGCCATCCAGCGTGTTCTTTAACGTGCACAGGGTATGGCTCTCCCGCACACGGGGCCACGGCTTAACGTCCCATCCGACGGACGACAGCCTTTCCAAGCCCATTGCTGTCCCCTACTGACCGTGAACAGGGTGGGGAGTTTTGCGGAGATAAATCTCAACGCTGACCCAGCTGGGACTTGAACCTGGGAACTGCAGATTACGATACTGGCGCGCTACCGACTGAGCTCCCCCCTCCCCCCTCGGCGCTATTTTCAGGGGTGGGTGGGCGCCCTTTCTTTCTATACGTCCTCTGTAATATAAAATGCCTAAAGTTTGGACTGCGCTGTTTTACCTCTGAGCAGTACTTTTTTCATACAATGAGATAACTGACCGGATCATAAGGATCCCAAGGGTTCAGAGAACGTTGTTGGGGGAGGGGGGGGGGGGGTTACGAAACAGATGGAAGTGTCCCCAAAAGGCTGTCCAGTGTGTTCTTTAACGTGTCTCTCCCGTATATGGGTACAAAAGATATACATATCGTTCTGTACATATCGATGGACCTTTCCAAGTCCATCGATATTTCTTTTTCCACCGAAGGCAAAACCGGGTTGGAAAATCTCAATGGGAAAACAGCGGGTAGCTGAATCAATCCCTCCCCCCCCCCCCTTCACGCATTCGTTTAGTATTTTCAAAAGTAAATGATTGTTTGGAAGTCAGTTGCCGAATAAACCAACAAAAAAAAAAAATCCAGAATTTTGCATTTCTTTTGTGCAGAAAAGTTCAGAACGAAATTCATCATCGGAAGCATCCACCGGAAAGTCACGACAAATGGGATAAAGCAATTCGTAGCTCCTGAAGAAGAGGTTTTGAAAACGAGACATTCGCAGTGAGAGGATCTGGATGCGGCTGCAAACATCCATTTAGTTTCATTTACAGCATCAACGCTATAGACAAGGACGAGAGCTGACGCAAGAAAACGAACCTGTGTGGACAGTGCAACACGCACCTGATCGCATAAATCATCCCTACAGATTGTAGAGGAGGATGTCGTAAAATTGATTTATGGTCATTCTCTCCTCCTCCTCCTCCTCAGTTTTACTCTGTGCAACGCCCATCCCAACTCCATGAGGTCGGTTTTCAAATGGAATGAAGCAGATTCCCATATAGACCCGTAAATGTGGCATTCGGTTTTACTGGAACATCCATATCTCGCTACTAGGTGATATTCACCACATGTCTGATCACAAAGCCCATTTCTGTTTTGTGGTATTAGATCCCAAACTTTGCCAACTGGTGCACGGTTTTCTTTATTTTTTGGAACAGATTCAATATAGATGTATAATTACCAGAATAATTATACATATTTTATGAAAGGTGGACAAAAATGATACAGACTTTCAAATTCACAGAAAATAATAGAGAGTGTTGGCTCAAACGATAGCGTGCAAAGCTCGTATCATGACGTTCCCAGGTTCGAGTTCCCACTGTGTTTGCATTGGACTTCGTTTTCCCGTTAACAACTGCTCTGCCCGCAGTAAGAAAGGGAATCATGAGAGCCAAGAAAATAGAAATGAAATCGTGAGAGTGAATAGAAAGCGAACTTTGAGAGTGAAGAGAAGAGGAAGGAGCATTGAGAGGAAGAGAATAAAAAGGAAAATTTTTAGAGCGAAGAGAATAGAGAGGGAACAATGAGAGTGAAGAGAATAGAAAGGGAACTTTGAGAGGGAAGTGAGAAAAGAGAGCATGGAAAATAAAAATGGAACCGTGGGAGTTAAGAGAATAGAAAAGGAATCTTGAGAGTGCAAAGAGAAAGTGAATCACGAGAATGAAGAGAACAGAAAGGGAATTGTGAGAGTGAGGAGAATAGGAAGAAGGCCTTTAGAGTGAAGAGAATAGAAAGAGAACCATGAGAGTCAAGAGAGAGAAAGTGAGCATGAATGAATGAATGAATGAATGAATACCCCCTCAAGCAGCTGCTTGCCACAGAGGTCTGACAAGAGCCTGTCAGTTTATATGCCATAGTAGAAGGTCTGAGAGGATGGCAGGCCCTCAGCAGAAAAACGACACAAACAGCCATGAACAGAATAAAAATGGAACCTTAAGAGTGGAAAGAAGAGAATGGGAATTGCGCGGTTCTCTTTCTCCTCTCTTCACTCTTAAGGTTCCATTTTTGAGTGAGCAAGAAGAGAGTAGAAATGGAACCTTGAGAGTGAAGAGAATAGAAAGATAACCCTTGAGAGTAAAAAGACAGAACAGTGAGCATGAAGAGAATAGGATTGAAAATGAAAACTTACACTGTTGGGCTTTTTGCTTCTAAGCGGCACTTTTTGCACACAATGGGCTAAATGGTCAGGTCACAAGGACACGTGGGATCAGAAATGGTCGGGGAGAGGGGACCCATTGGATAGCTGTTGGTAGACAAATGGTACCTCCCATCTAGACCATCCAACATGTTCTTTAACGTGCACAGGGTAGGGTTCTCCCTCACACGGGACAACGGCCTAACATCCCATCTGATGGACGGTGGCCTTTAAAAACCCATCGGGGTCCCTTACTGACCGAGGACAGAGCGGAGATAAATCTCAACTCTGACCCTAGTGTGCCAAGAAGCTGGGAACTACAAATTACGCGACTGGAGCGCTACAGACAGAAGTCATTCAGATATAAATGAATCTAACTCATAATGAACATCATAATGCTTTCCCATCCCCATCTTCGAAAAGCGAGAAAATCTCAATACTCGCAAGATTGGAGGGGAAGTGGGTGCTCCAAAGCACGAAACTCGGTTCACGAGTCCACGGCCTTCTGCTCCAATTATTTAACGATTCGTTTAACAGCCTCCGACTTTTAAACCTCCCACTGACACAGATGTCCCAGATGAGTTTCAAAAGATTTTACTTCGACACGGATGCAAGGTCAGCTGCTTCTATCAGACAAAAGCATCACCCCCATACTCCATAATGATTGCCCCTTCCTTCTTTGGCCTGGAACATGCCAGTTTGTTTGTCTTACAGCAACGACCGCCATCGTGTTATGTTAACAATAACCATGCTTCAACGAAGACAGGTTAACTGCCAGGCACACCGCTTTCATCTCCCTTTGAAGGCGGAACGAATCTTCCGGCTAGACTCTCTTCCCCGCAAAAGAATACCTTTGTTTCATTTGCAGCTTCTTTATTTGGCGAGTTTCCTGGCCTTCGTTTGATTCTAAACAAAACTCGTCCTTTCTGAAGAAGAAACAATTGACTTGACCTGCCTGCTCTTTTATAACGACCTGTGTGCAAAGAGTCTGGTTTAATATGGGGCGGGGTTGGCTCAGTCGGTAGCGCGCCAGGCTCGTAATCTGTAGTTCCCAGGTTCGAGTCCCAGCTGGGTCAGCTTTGAGATTTATCTCCGCAAAATTCCCTGCCCTGCCCACGGTCAATAGGGGACACCGATGGGCTTGGAAAGGCCGCCTCCGTCGGATGGGACGTTAAGCCGTGGCCCGTGTACGGGAGAGCCATACCCTGTGCACGTTAAAGAACACACTGGATGGCCTTGACGGGAGGCTACCATCTGTCTCCCAACAGCTGTTCCAGTGGGTCCCCTCCCCCAACCTTCTCTGAGCCTTCGGGGTCCATGTGACCTGGCCATTTAGCCCATGGTGTGCAAAAAAGTGCCACTCAGAGGTAAAACAATCCAATCCAATCTGGTTTAATAGCTACTTCCGCAAACTATTCAACCTGAAATTTTAACACCAAGCATTCCTAATTTATTTAGTTGCTCTTCGAAGAGTGTCCACACGTTATTCTGATCAGATCACAGGAATTGGATTGGGTTGTTTTACCTCTGAGCGGCACTTTTTTGCACACCATGGGCTAAATGGCCGGGTCACATGGACCCCGAAGGCTCAGAGAAGGTTGGGGGAGGGGATCCACTGGAACAGCTGTTGGGAGACAGATGGTAGCCTCCCGTCAAGGCCATCCAGCGTGTTCTTTAACGTGCACAGAGTATGGCTCTCCCGCACACGGTGCCACGGCTTAACGTCACATCCGACGGACGGCGGCCTTTCCAAGCCCATCGGTGTCCCCTACTGATCGTGGGCATGGCGGGGAATTTTGCGGAGATAAATCTCAACGCTGACCCAGCTGGAACTCGAACCTGGGAACTACAGATTACGAGCCTGGCGCGCTACCGACTGAGCCACCCCCGCCCCAGATCAGAGGAAAATAAGATTTTAATATTTACTGTAATAATCGGGGAATTTACGGAATACTTCAGATACATGTTTTTAATGCATACCAACACCCTTGTGTATCTGCCGTGGCCAGCGTGTTATTCATCAACCACGTGTTTTTGTATTGACTTTATCCTGTGTAAGTAAAACGTGTGGGACTTGTAATCCTGTGCGTTGGGTTGGGTTGTTTTACCTCTGAGAGGCACTTTTTTGCACACCATGGGCTAAATGGCCGGGTCACATGGACCCCGAAGGCTCAGAGAAGGTTGGGGGAGGGGATCCACTGGAACAGCTATTGGGAGACAGATGGTAGCCTCTCGTCAAGGCCATCCAGCGTGTTCTTTAACGTGCACAGGGTATGGCTCTCCCGCACACGGTGCCACGGCTTAACGTCCCATCCGACGGACGGCGGCCTTTCCAAGCCCATCGGTGTCCCCTACTGACCGTGGGCAGGACGGGGAGTTTTGCGGAGATAAATCTCAACGCTGACCCAGCTGGGACTGGAACCTGGGAACTACAGATTACGAGCCTGGCGCGCTACCGACTGAGCCACCCCCGCCCCAGTAATCCTGTGCAGTGGTGGAAATGCGATAGGACGCTCAACAGGAATGCGTCCCACTAGTTCCGAAGATGCAAAAAAAAAAACTAGCTATAGAAACACTAGATGAAAAAAAAAAACGCTGACCCGTTAGACTCCACTTTGAGTGTCACTTAATTTTTTTTAATTTTTATTTTCATTAAATTTTTTCTTCAGAGGGGTGTGTGTGTGTCATAGAATCGACATACTTTGCCGCACCCCTAATTCAAAATTCCCAATTCTAGCGATACCCTGGGGAGACATTTACCTACAAACAAGAAATTGAACTAATATTTTCATTGCCGACTGCAATTTGTTGCTCTCAGAGGAATATGGGCCATTGAAAGTAATTAAATGTCATTTGATAGATTAAACTTCACATGTTTCTACGGGAGGCTGCCATCTGTCCCAACAGCTGTTCCAGTGGGTCCCCTCCCCCAACCTTCTCTGAGCCTTCGGGCTCCATGTGACCTGGCCATTTAGCCCATGGTGTGCAAAAAGTGCCGCTCAGAGGTAAAACAACCCAACTCACATGTTTCTAAGTCGACAATAATGAAAAGTGTGAAAAGCGAAAACCTCCGTGGAAACGTAAATTACGTTACTTCATGATCGTGTTATTTTAAAATATTGAATTCTTCCGATTTCATCAAATGTGTGATTGATTCTTCTCAACTGTATCGTATGGCTGTAGTAAATAAGCGACGATTATTTAATATTAGGGGTGAATGGGTGAGGTTAGCTCAGTTCACAACGCGCCAAACTAATAATCTGCAGTTCCCAGGTTCGAATCCAACCTGTGCGAAGGTTGATATCTATCTCGGCAAAATTCTCGTCCTACCCTCTGTCAGAAAGTAGATCGATGGGCTTGGAAAAGCCGCGTCTGTCGAATGGCAATTAAAGCGGTAGCCCTATGTGCAGCAGAGCAAAATCCTTTACATGTTAAAAAACATGCTGGACGGCCTAGACGAGACTGAATTGTTTGGATTGTTTTACCTCTGAGCGGCACTTTTTTGTACACCATGGGCTAAATGGCCAGGTCACATGGACCCCGAAGGCTCAGAGAAGGTTGGGGGACCCACTGGGACAGCTGTTGGGAGACAGATGGTAGCCTTCCGTCAAGGCCATCCAGCGTGTTCTTTAACGTGCACAGGGTATGGCTCTCCCGTACACGGGGCCACGGTTTAATGTCCCATTCGACGGACGGCGGCCTTTCCAAGCCCATCGGTGTCCCCTACTGACCGTGGGCAGGGCGGGGAATTTTGCGGAGATAAATCTCAACGTTGACCCAGCTGGGACTCGAACCTGGGAACTACAGATTACGAGCCTGGCGCGCTACCGACTGAGCCATCCCCACCCCCTATACGAGACCACCCCCTATACGAGACACTTCCATCTGTCTCCTAGAGAGGGTTCTAGGATGGTCTAACATTGTCCATCCTAGAACCCTCTCTGAGCCCTTGGGGTCCTTGTGGCCTATTTAGCCCATTGTGAGAAAAATGAAAAGTGCCGCTCAGTGGTAAAAAGTACAGGTTTTGAATAATCTAATATTTATATTTTCTCTGATGTCTTCTTTTACCTTATATTTATGATGACGCGGGAAGAAATAAAAGTAAGGAAAAATTCAGCAATAATTAAAACAAAAGCAGTTTTAGAATTTCTGCTGCTGTTGGATTATAAAATTAATTCTTTTCAGAGTAAAATTTGAATAAAATTTATATTACTAATAATACAAATTTTATTTGAATGTCATCTTTTGTTTTCAATACTTATTATTTATTGGTAAATGGATATTTTCCTTTGAGATAAAATTATCGTACAACAGGAATGATATTTTAAAGTTACAGAAAAGGTTGGGTTGTTTTACCTCTGAGCGGCACTTTTTGCACATCATGGGCTAAATGGCCAGGTCACATGGACCCCGAAGGCTCAGAGAAGGTTGGGGGAGGGGACCCACTGGAACAGCTGTTGGGAGACAGATGGTAGCCTCCCGTCAAGGCCATCCAGCGTGTTCTTTAACGTGCACAGGGTATGGCTCTCCCGCACACGGGGTCACGGCTTAACGTCCCATCCGACGGACGGCGGCCTTTCCAAGCCCATCGGTGTCCCCTACTGACCGTGGGCAGGGCTGGGAATTTTGCGGAGATAAATCTCAACGCTGACCCAGCTGGGACTCGAACCAGAAAAAGGGTTGCAGTTGGTTCTCTCCAATCTAAATTCCGAAAGAACTAACATGTATTTTTTCCCCCACAACTTTCGCCGTCTATTTTTCATTTCTACCTTTCCCATTTATCAAATAATAAACAAAAATATATACCTTTCATTATGTTTACTGTATTCGGCCTCATAACCTATAAAGGAACGGAACATGCCAGTTTAGTAATCAGATGAATGAAAGAACAAATATTTCGCTACAGAGTTCTTCCCCCCCCCCCCAAAAGTTGAACGAAAAAATCTTTTTGTCCCAAAAATTACGAAATGAACAAAAGAAAAAAGAAACAAGCTTGTTACTGTCACACAGGTTAACTGCGTATTTAATAGCTGGCAGTATTATTCTCTGTTCAGTTTTGTGTTATTCTTACAGTAAGAAAAGGCTATGTTGGGTGGTTTTACCTCCGAATGGCACTTTATTGCACACATTGGGGTTAAATAGCCAGGTCACAAGGACCCCGAGGGCTCAGAGAAGAGTGGACAGCTGTTAGGAGACAGTTGGTAGCCTCCCGTGAAGGCCACCCAGTGGTTTCTTTAACGTTCACAGTGTATGACACTCCCGCACACACAGTCTCGGCTTTATATTCCATACGATGGACGGCTGCCTTTCCAAGCACATCGGTTTCCCCTACTGACCGAAGGCAGGGCGGTGAGTTTTGCAGAGATAAATCTCAACGCTAACCCAGATGGGACTCGTAAGAAAATCTGAACGCTAACCCAGATGGGACTCGTATGAAAATCTGAACGCTAACCCAGATGGGACTCGTAAGAAATTCTCAACGTTAACCCAGATGGGACTGGTAAGAAAATCTCAACGCTAACCCAGATGGGACTGGTAAGAAAATCTCAACGCTAACCCAGATGGAACTCGTAAGAAAATCTCAACGCTAACCCAGATGGGACTGGTAAGAAAATCTCAACGCTAACCCAGATGGGACTGGTAAGAAAATCTCAACGCTAACCCAGATGGGACTCGTAAGAAAATCTCAACGCTAACCCAGATGGGACTCGTAAGAAAATCTCAACGCTAACCCAGATGGGACTCGTAAGAAAATCTCAACGCTAACCCAGATGCGACTCGTAAGAAAATCTCAACGCTAACCAGATGGGACTGGTAAGAAAATCTCAATGCTAACCCAGATGGGACTGGTAAGAAAATCTCAACGCTAACCCAGATGGGACTAATAAGAAAATCTCAACGCTAACCCAGATGGGACTGGTAAGAAAATCTCAACGCTAACCCAGATGGGACTGGTAAGAAAATCTCAACGCTAACCCAGATGGGACTGGTAAGAAAATATCAACGCTAACCCAGATGGGACTGGTAAGAAAATATCAACGCTAACCCAGATGGGACTGGTAAGAAAATCTCAACGCTAACCCAGATGGGACTCGTAAGAAAATCTCAACGCTAACCCAGATGCGACTCGTAAGAAAATCTCAACGCTAACCCAGATGCGACTCGTAAGAAACTCTCAACGCTAACCCAGATGCGACTCGTAAGAATTCTCAATGCTAACCCAGATGGGACTCGTAAGAAAATCTCAACGCTAACCCAGATGCGACTCGTAAGAAATTCTCAATGCTAACCCAGATGCGACTCGTAAGAAATTCTCAACGTTAACCCAGATGCGACTCGTAAGAAATTCTCAACTCTAACCCAGATGCGACTCGTAAGAAAATCTCAACGCTAACGCAGATGGGACTCGTAAGAAATTCTCAACGCTAACCCAGATGCGACTCGTAAGAAAATCTCAACGCTAACCCAGATGCGACTCGTAAGAAAATCTCAACGCTAACCCAGATGGGACTGGTAAGAAATCTCAACACTAACCCAGATGGGACTGGTAAGAAAATCTCAACGCTAACCCAGATGGGACTAATAAGAAAATCTCAACGCTAACCCAGATGGGACTGGTAAGAAAATCTCAACGCTAACCCAGATGGGACTGGTAAGAAAATCTCAACGCTAACCCAGATGGGACTGGTAAGAAAATCTCAACGCTAACCCAGATGGGACTGGTAAGAAAATCTCAACGCTAACCCAGATGGGACTGGTAAGAAAATCTCAACGCTAACCCAGATGGGACTGGTAAGAAAATCTCAACGCTAACCCAGATGGGACTCGTAAGAAAATCTCAACGCTAACCCAGATGCGACTCGTAAGAAAATCTCAACGCTAACCAGATGCGACTCGTAAGAAACTCTCAACGCTAACCCAGATGCGACTCGTAAGAATTCTCAATGCTAACCCAGATGGGACTCGTAAGAAAATCTCAACGCTAACCCAGATGCGACTCGTAAGAAACTCTCAACGCTAACCCAGACTCGTAAGAAAATCTCAACGCAGGGAATCTGGGAAGCACGAAAGGTCCTAAAATTATTAAATTTAAAAAATAATAAATAAATAAATACCCCTCAAGCAGCTGCTTGCCACAGAGGTCTGACAGGAGCCTGTCAGTTTATATGCCACAGTAGGAGATCTGAGAGGATGGCAGGAATTTAAGCTGAAAAATAAATATTTCGTTTGGAATTGTTTACATAATATACTACTCTAATATCTTATCTAATCTATATCTGCAGGAAACGAACGTCTGAAAACACACAAAGAAAATGTGGAGAATGATGTCGTTCTCTTTGAATTCTCCAATGTTAAATATATTGACTCATTCAATAGATTTTTGTGACAAAGTTTATAACATTTGTTGTATAAATTAGTTTTAAGATAATGCGCTGAAATGGAAAAAATCTCAGCACTGACAAACCTGGACTCTTATGATGCAAGTCAACCATGCAGCTAACAGTTATTTGACCCTAATATAAATCAGATTCAGACTTTCTTTTTATCTTCAATATTTATATTATGTTTTTTCGCAATTAAATGCACTTTTCATTTAAAAAAATGCATTTGTTCCTAAATATTGCTTATTGAAAATGCATTACAGCAACTAAACTCCGCCACAAAACACGCTTTGGTGCTTTCAGCGTGAGAAACACTTGCCGAATTCCACACATCTCCTTTATCCTCCCCACCACGGAACACTCTTCGATCTCTCCCTTACATCTTTTTCGTCTTCTGCTGATGTTTTCGTTTAATACGCGTTGCGCTGTCGTTTACCGCTACTTGCGACTAGGCAACCGTAACCGCCGGGGCTTGTGCCGTCGAGCTTTCCAATTTAGGTCTTTGATGACTTTCGTCGGAAGCCTATAATTGAGCCGAGGGATGTGAGCGCGGCATGGTGCGTACCTGCTGAACCCCCGGAAACAAACGGAAGGAGGAGATCCCGATGGATGAGGGACTGAGACAGAAGGGATGATGTAATCGGACGAAGAGGAAGAAGAGCAAGAAGGGAGGAGATATAGGCCAGTAATCTGGGTGGTCATCTGCCGATCAATGTAACCCAGGTGACGCGCTTCTTTTCTCTGGCCGCCGATGCCTGCGGGGGGAGGGGGGAGAAGTAGAGAGAGGGGGAGGGAGCCTCCTGGGGAGAGTAGGGTGGTTCGCGTCTGCAACCAAGGAGGCTGAGGTGACAGGCTATCAATCAAGATGCTGTGGAGAGGCTGCAAGAAGAGGAGGTCGGCTAGACCGTGGACCTTTGGGCAATGACGTCACATTCGGGAGCTCCAGTCCAATACCCTACACTGAGACCTTTCAGAGAACTATTGCTCCTGAAATGATTCGTTATTCTTTTTATCCTTCCTTTCTTCTTTTTATCTTCTCTTACTCTAACTACTCATATTCATCACAACTGCAATGTCATGAAAATCCTTTTTTTAAAGATCTCTAGCCCTAAATCGGCTTCTGATTATTAACAACACTATTTTTTTATTCACACATGCAAATAGAAGTTGCACTTAAATTTTCAAACAAAAGAACAGGGGCGTTTTATAGTTTTCTTTTGAGTTTTTATGTAGCACGTTCCTGAAAACATTAAATTCAGAAAAAAAAATAAAGTCGATTTACCATGCTCACGATCCGTAGAGTAATTGATTTTTTTTAATCGATTACTAAAGTTCAATACAATTTCAACAAGTTAAAGGTTGTCATTTTTACATGCTAAAAGCTTTTCATTGCTTATAATTTATAGGTGGTAAAAATAAGTATAAAAATTATATCTAGAAGAATATAAATAATTGAGATATGGTACATTTGAAAATATAATCCAACTATTTATTTTGTAAAGTTCACAAATTTTAGAATTAATTAAAATTTTACAGCGGATTGGGCGCAAAATACATTTTTTTAAAGTGTTTATTTACCATTTCTGGGGGAAAAAATGGCTTAAAGAGTTGGGTTGTTTTACCTCTGAGCGGCACTTTTTTGCACACCATGGGCTAAATGACCAGGTCACAAGGACCCTGAAGGCTCAGAGAAGGTTGGGGACCCACTGGAACAGCTGTTGGGAGACAGATGGTAGCCTCCCGTCAAGGCCATCCAGCGTGTTCTTTAACGTGCACAGGGTATGGCTCTCCCGCACACGGGGCCACGGCTTAACGTCCCATCCGACGGACGGCGGCCTTTCCAAGCCCGTCGGTGTCCTCTACTGACCGTGGGCAGGGCGGGGAATTTTGCGGAGATAAATCTCAACGCTGACCCAGCTGGGACTCGAACCTGGGAACTACAGATTACGAGCCTGGCGCGCTACCGACTGAGCCACCCCCGCCCCAATGGCTTAAAGAACTTAAGCGCTAATGGTGATAGTATCTGAAACTAGAACAGGGGTTTTGAAACATTTTCTTGCCACCCCCAAAACAAAGCATTCTCTTGGGCCTTCAGACTCTGAAAAACCCAGAATGAAACGTAGCTGCCCTAAATATGAAAAAAATTTTAATATTCATACATTTTTTTTCACTTAATATCATTGGATTTAATTTCGATGAGGTATTCACAATGATAAGTGCATTGTGCCCAGAAAATAAAAATTTACGTGGATCGCAACATTTGTATGAAACTGAATAATTTCCCCTTAAAGTTATTTAAATTTTGAAAATTTCATTTTAGCGATTAAAATTCAAATCACTTCACAAAACATCTCTGTTATCAAGCACTAATCTCTCACGTGATAAAAGCCTAACAGCTTCTGATAGAAGTTAAAACTTACTTAGCAAATGTATCGTATCTCACATTTCAAATTCTTTGCATCAAAAAAAAAACACGTGAAAATGAAAAGCCGGAATTTCTTTCCTTTTATAACCAGAGCAAACACGAAGTTAACGTTAATAAATAAATTATTAATTTTTAAATAAACGAAACTGAATATCAATTACAAACATTTTTAACAAAGAACTTTTAATATACAACTGTGACATTTAGATTTGGGAACTAAATAATATACCTTTTTTTGCAATTTAAAATACTTTAGAACAGTGGTTCTCAACCTTTTATGCTTCACGTACCCCCTGGAAATGTGTATGTAAGTGGCGTACCCCTTGTATAGATAGATAAAACTATAGTTATAGTATAACAATGGGAATAAAATAAAACATATACATCAGTGGTTCTCAACCTTTTATGCTTCACGTACCCCCTGGAAATGTGTACGTAACTGGCGTACCCCTTGTATAGATAGATAAAACTATAGTTATAGTATAACAATGGGAATAAAATAAAACATATATATCAGTGGTTCTCAACCTTTTATGCTTCACGTACCCCCTGGAAATGTGTATGTAACTGGCGTACCCCTTGTATAGATAGATAAAACTATAGTTATAGTATAACAATGGGAATAAAATAAAACATATATATCAGTGGTTCTCAACCTTTTATGCTTCACGTACCCCCTGGAAATGTGTATGTAACTGGCGTACCCCTTGTATAGATAGATAAAACTATAGTTATAGTATAACAATGGGAATAAAATAAAACATATATATCAGTGGTTCTCAACCTTTTATGCTTCACGTACTCCCTTTAAATGTGTACGTAACTGGCGTACCCCTTGAATAGATAGATAAAACTATAGTTATAGTATAACAATGGGAATAAAATAAAACATATATATCAGTGGTTCTCAACCTTTTATGCTTCACGTACTCCCTGGAAATGTGTACGTAACTGGCGTACCCCTTGTATAGATAGATAAAACTATAGTTATAGTATAACAATGGGAATAAAATAAAACATATACATCAGTGGTTCTCAACCTTTTATGCTTCACGTACCCTCTGGAAATGTGTATGTAACTGGCGTACCCCTTGTATAGATAGATAAAACTATAGTTATTGTATAACAATGGGAATAAAATAAAACATATATATCAGTGGTTCTCAACCTTTTATGCTTCACGTACCCCCTGGAAATGTGTATGTAACTGGCGTACCCCTTGTATAGATAGATAAAATTATAGTTATAGTATAACAATGGGAATAAAATAAAACATATATATCAGTGGTTCTCAACCTTTTATGCTTCACGTACTCCCTGGAAATGTGTATGTAACTGGCGTACCCCTTGTATAGATAGATAAAACTATAGTTATAGTATAACAATGGGAATAAAATAAAACATATATATCAGTGGTTCTCAACCTTTTATGCTTCACGTACCCTCTGAAAATGTGTATGTAACTGGCGTACCCTTGTATAGATAGATAAAACTATAGTTATAGTATAACAATGGGAATAAAATAAAACATATACATCAGTGGTTCTCAACCTTTTATGCTTCACGTACCCTCTGGAAATGTGTATGTAACTGGCGTACCCCTTGTATAGATAGATAAAACTATAGTTATAGTATAACAATGGGAATAAAATAAAACATATACATCAGTGGTTCTCAACCTTTTATGCTTCACGTACCCTCTGGAAATGTGTATGTAACTGGCGTACCCCTTGTATAGATAGATAAAACTATAGTTATAGTATAACAATGGGAATAAAATAAAACATATATATCAGTGGTTCTCAACCTTTTATGCTTCACGTACCCCCTGGAAATGTGTATGTAACTGGCGTACCCCTTGTATAGATAGATAAAATTATAGTTATAGTATAACAATGGGAATAAAATAAAACATATATATCAGTGGTTCTCAACCTTTTATGCTTCACGTACTCCCTGGAAATGTGTATGTAACTGGCGTACCCCTTGTATAGATAGATAAAACTATAGTTATAGTATAACAATGGGAATAAAATAAAACATATATATCAGTGGTTCTCAACCTTTTATGCTTCACGTACCCCCTGGAAATGTGTACGTAACTGGCGTACCCCTTGTATAGATAGATAAAACTATAGTTATAGTATAACAATGGGAATAAAATAAAACATATATATCAGTGGTTCTCAACCTTTTATGCTTCACGTACCCCCTGGAAATGTGTATGTAACTGGCGTACCCCTTGTATAGATAGATAAAATTATAGTTATAGTATAACAATGGGAATAAAATAAAACATATATATCAGTGGTTCTCAACCTTTTATGCTTCACGTACCCCCTGGAAATGTGTATGTAACTGGCGTACCCCTTGTATAGATAGATAAAATTATAGTTATAGTATAACAATGTTAATAAAATAAAACATATATATCAGTGGTTCTCAACCTTTTATGCTTCACGTACTCCCTGGAAATGTGTACGTAACTGGCGTACCCCTTGTATAGATAGATAAAACTATAGTTATAGTATAACAATGGGAATAAAATAAAACATATACATCAGTGGTTCTCAACCTTTTATGCTTCACGTACTCCCTGGAAATGTGTACGTAACTGGCGTACCCCTTGTATAGATAGATAAAACTATAGTTATAGTATAACAATGGGAATAAAATAAAACATATATATCAGTGGTTCTCAACCTTTTATGCTTCACGTACCCCCTGGAAATGTGTATGTAACTGGCGTACCCCTTGTATAGATAGATAAAACTATAGTTATAGTATAACAATGGGAATAAAATAAAACATATACATCAGTGGTTCTCAACCTTTTATGCTTCACGTACCCTCTGAAAATGTGTATGTAACTGGCGTACCCTTGTATAGATAGAGAAAACTATAGTTATTGTATAACAATGGAAATAAAACATATATATACACACACATTAAATTTTGTATTCATAAATTACATATATCGATATACACAAAAAATTACATTTTTGCACAGCAGTGTTGCCAACTTAGCGACTTTGTTACTAGATCTAGAGACTTTTGAGCTCTCACGGCGTACTCCAAAAAATTTTACCGCGTACTCCACGTTGAGAACCCCTGCTTCAGACAATGTCAAATAAGGCCTTGTTAAAAATAGCCTACAGTGGCCAAATGCAGCAGCTTTAGATAAGGAGAGGTGTTTGGGGGACTAAATTAGTCTGGATGGATCTCCGTAGCCCACGGCTTGCATGAAGATTATGTGCCTGTCTGTCTGTATGCCGCCTAGTCAAAAACTGACTAGGCTTTGGATTGTTGTTTTACCTCTGAGCGGCACTTTTTTGCACACCATTGGCTAAATGGCCAGGTCACATGGACCCCGAAGGCTCAGAGAAGGTTGGGGGAGGGGACCCACTGGAACAGCTGTTGGGAGACAGATGGTAGCCTCCCGTCAAGGCCATCCAGCGTGTTCTTTAACGTGCACAGGGTATGGCTCTCCCGCACACAGGGCCACGGCTTAACGTCCCATCCGACGGACGGCGGCCTTTCCAAGCCCATCGGTGTCCCCTACTGACCGTGGGCAGGACGGGGAGTTTTGCGGAGATAAATTTCAACGCTGACCCAGCTGGGACTGGAACCTGGGAACTACAGATTACGAGCCTGGCGCGCTACCGACTGAGCCACCCCCGCCCCACTGACTAGGCAGCATACATATTACATATGCGATAATTACAACTGTAATTGTAATCATTCTCGAACAATTAAAATAACAAATGAACACCATTCGTTTCCTGAATTGAGTCGCATATTTCGCCAATTATTAGAGCTAATTACTCTTCGTATATGTTAGTTCAACTTTGACTAGTAAAAAAAAATATCTACGTATACGAGCATCTTACCATTCCAATAACTAATTTTATTCTTATCCTTGTTCTCAAAATTGAGGACAGATTCACTTAAAAAATCACCACTATAATTATCATCAACCGTCCAACGTTTCATAGTGATTTCAATAAAAATACAGCCATTCTTAATATAAAAAACAGTTCGATATTAAGTTTAATCTTGTGTCTATATAATAATAAATAATTCACACAAGAAGAAATAAAGGACATCAAAAATTATTCTCTATATAACTGG
Organism: Ryuthela nishihirai; assembly: GCA_038380435.1. Lineage (NCBI taxonomy): Eukaryota > Metazoa > Arthropoda > Arachnida > Araneae > Heptathelidae > Ryuthela > Ryuthela nishihirai. The sequence continues at coordinate 71,804,127 of JAWZYU010000019.1, read as the reverse complement.
AAGAAAAAAAAAATGGTTAAAACAGAATACCACACACTTTTAATAACTCGAAAAAGTAATTGAATAATTATTGAAACTTTTCCATTTAGGTTAATATCTAACACAGTCTGTTTGGTCCGCAAAGCAAAATACTTCACATCACCAAGGTGTCTTTCTGCCTAAAAGAGCATTCCTAGTCTAAGTATAGGTTAAGTCTCGAATCAATCAACCACATCCCACTCTACAAAAAAACCTTTGGCATTCCTCCCAACGCTAACTAGCCCACACAATGCTTCACAATAGAGTAATCCTCTTCACCAATAAACACACAACAGTTCGAAGTGACTCCGCAGTGACACGAAAATTCCCCGTGCGGCAAGCAATCAAACCCACCCCGAGACACCAGGCCACCGACGAAGAACCACCGATAAACTCAGTTCTGACCCTCCTCGAATCCCACCCTCTCCTTTTGTCTACTTCCGGTACTCTGGGAGGTTATCACATCAGGTTCCGCTTGTAAGTAATTCGTACTTCCTTCTTTCGCCCTTCCTTCACCCCCCCCCCTCCCCCATCTACACACCCTTTTACCCGGAACCAATAGTCGAGGTCCGACATCAATGTCGAATCGGCATCCCCCTAGTCCCCGTACCAGGTCCCTTTTCCATTCATCACCTGCCCGAGGAGGAGTGGCCGAGCGCAGTACTCTTCATTCATCTCGGACTTCCTAGAGTTTTTCTCTGACGTCAGTCTCGTGGCATGGTGCGTGGGTGTGAGAGGGCAACTATCCCCTCGGAACGCTCGTGAGGGTGTGTGAAAGAAGAAATCGCCCTTGAGAGACCGTGAAATTAACTGCATCCACAACCCCCTGCAGACTACCCCCCCCTCAACACACACACACCCTTTTACCTTGAGATGTCATTGTTCGAATACTTTTGGCCGCACCTGTGCATAATTTAACAGTGGAGTAAGCTGAACGCTTTTACACCAGTTCTCATAACACGTGGGCAGAAACTAAACCCTACTGGAAACGAATAGTTCTTTCTAAATCATACGAATGTTCGAGAAAAGGTGATGGATCAATTCGGATCCCCACTATACCACTGCCTGAAATGCCAATGCCAATTAACCAAGTCACAAAGTATCCGCACAACTCTCAGTTAGGTCAGGGTTTCAGCTCTGAGCGACACATTTTTGCACACAATGGGCTAAATGACCAGGTTACAAGGACCTCAAAGAAAGTTGGGGGAAGGGGACCCACTGGACAGCTGTTAGGAGACAGATGGTAGCCTCCCGTCAAGACCATCCAGCGTGTTCTTTAACGCACACAGGGTATGATTCTATTGCACAAGGAGCAACGGCTTAACGTCACATCCGACGAACGGCGACCTTTCCAAGTCCATCGGTGTCCCCTTTCTGACCGAGGGCTGGGTGAGGGTTATAAATAAAAAAAATATAAATAAATAAATACCCCCTCAAGCAGCTGCTTGCCACAGAGGTCTGACAGGAGCCTGTCAGTTTATATGCCACAGTAGGAGATCTGAGAGGATGGCAGGACTTCAGCAGAAAAACGACACACATTCATGCCTAATACCGGGGCTCGAACCCTGGTCCCTTAGATCAGTAGCCAAGCGTGCTAACCACTCGACGATGTCCAAGCCTCGTCGGGCTCCGCTTAACCCTCACCCAGGAATAAATATAATCTGGGAACTACAAATTATGAGCCTGACGCGTTACCGACTGATTCCCTCCCTCAGGGGGAAGAAGAGCAGGGGGCTAGAAGGATAACATATCGCCTCTGGCGAATATGGGATGCTCGTTTTCAGAGAAAATAAAGTTTTTCATTTTCCGAATTTTGAACTTTTAACAGTAGAAATTCCTACTAATGAGTGGAATGCCAACCGTGATATTGTTGTTAAAAGCATCTAACAAAAGAAGATTCCACGAGTGATCGAAAAATGTAAATAGTAATATGTTATCAACCCTTTAAAGGCAAAAAGCATATCTCATTTATCCCTTAAAGCGAAAAAAGTTAGATTGTTTTATTCCGTAAGATTAAAGGACTTTGGGTTGTTTTACCTCTGAGCGGCACTTTTTTGCACACCATGGGCTAAATGGCCAGGTCACAAGGACCCCGAAGGCTCAGAGAAGGTTGGGGGAGGGGACCCACTGGAACAGCTGTTGGGAGACAGATGGTAACCTCCCGTCAAGGCCATCCAGCGTGTTCTTTAACGTGCACAGTGTATGGCTCTCCCGTACACGGGACCACGGCTTAACGTCTCATCCGACAGGCGGCGGCCTTTCCAAGCCCATCGGTGTCCCCTACTGACCGTGGGCAGGGCGGGGAATTTTGCGGAGATAAATCTCAACGCTGACCCAGCTAGGAATCGAACCTGGGAACTACAGATTACGAGCCTGGCGCGCTACCGACTGAGCCACCCCCGCCCCGAAGATTAAAGGGTAAATCATCCAGTATATATAAAATAAAATTATCCATTTATTATTACTATATTGAAAACTTTAAGTACTAAATTTATAAAAATACGGAGTCGCCAGTGGAATTTAAATTAATTGCAAATTAAATTTCATATATAATATCAATCATTCCATTCTTCATTAACACATTATATCACCAAAATTTCTAATTTCTAGCATAAATATATCGTTTGCAGTATTACTTTAAGCTTTACGTTTTCTACATTTTTAACCCTCTGAACCAGGGGTGGGCAATTGTTTTCGTATCTACACTGCGCATGCCTATTGACGTGGCCGTCCTAGTGGAAAATACGAGACGAATCTTCGGTCGCGCACGGGAAGGAAATCTCGGTTCAAGGCGGATTTTTCTGACTGTCTTGGCGGGCCACCAAAAGCTCTTAGCGGGCCGAATGTGGGCCGCTATTTGCCCACCCCTGCCCTAAACGATGGTAAATTAAGGTCATTTGTAGGATTTGAAAACTATGAATCATCGCATTTCGTTATTACTACCTATTGAACTCAAAGAGAACTTTTCATTGATCTCTCTAAACAAAAAGTTGCATCTTACCACCCACCCTGGGGGTGAAGAGACAAATTGTTGCTGAATTGTCCTCTTGATCATCACACTCCACCACTATCAAATTTCTACCGCAAACAAATCGTTCGTAACATTCGCTTAAAAGTTTGAAATTTTCAAAAACATTTTACCGTCAGAGGGCGCAATTAAGGTTTTTGGAAAATTCTAAAAGTGTGGATCACAATGTTTTATCAATATTATCCAACCCAAATTGAATTTTCCATTTATCTCTAAAAATAAACACTTTTCGCTTTAAACACAAAATTGCGTTTTCCACCCCCTCTGGGTGTAAAGGTGAAAATCATCGTAGTCAATGCAAACGTCACGTTATTCACATTTAATCAAAATTTAAAATTTCTAACCTAATTACATCGCTTGAAAAAAATTAGTTTTGGATTTTCAAAAATTTCCACCGTTAGAGGCGCCAGGCTCGTAATCTGTAGTTCCCAGTTTCGAATCCCAGCTGGGTCAGCGTTGAGATTTATCTCCGCAAAATTCCCCGCCCTGCCCACGGTCAGTAGGGAACACCGATGGGCTTGGAAAGGCCGCCGTCCATCGGATGGGGGATGCTAAGCCGTGGACCCGTGTGCGGGAGAGCCATACCCTGTGCACGTTAAAGAACACGCTGGATGGCCGTGACGGGAGGCTACCATCTGTCTCCCAACAGCTGTTCCAGTGAGTCCCCTCTCCCAACCTTCTCTGAGCCTTCGGGTTCCTTGTGACCTGGCCATTTAACCCATGGTGTGAAAAAATGTGCCGATCAGAGGTAAAACAATCCAACCTAACGCCTTACTGTTTCCTAAAAGTCAAAAAAATACACTCTTGTTTTGCTGAAGACGCTTTTAGCAACAATATCACGGTTGCCCAAAAAATTTCCAGGAAGTTCCAAAAAAAAACACATCGTTTTTACAGCATCTACAAAACCAGATATCGATTTCGCTTCTTTCATTAGAATTATTTTAAACCGTGATATCACAACTGCAAAGCAGAAAGATTTAAATTAAAAAAAAAAGTGGATAAATGGGAAGTGCATATAAATAAAAAATAACTTCCATACACTGACCTCCGCAGTTTTTTGTTTGCAGGTACTTGTTCCACTTGAAAACCTCTCGCCTCGACGAAGTCCAAGACAGTGTTGTTGCCCAGGAAATGACCTGAAAAAAGGGGAACAGGAAGAGGTCAATCGTTGCTTACGTGATCGCTATAACTGCTGAATACGAAAGCAGCAGTAGTGGGAAGAAAATTTTAAAAAAAATATAAATGGAGGGGGAATGAAGAGGAATTTCATTTAGTAGGCAGCAGCCTCTGTTACACAAGGTGAAGATACGTGAATGACTAACTTCAAAGCAGCAACATACCCACAGCGGAGATTGAAGCTGTTCAACAGGTTTTTTTTTTTCTTTCCAGTGTCTCCACCTTCTTCAGTTGGCGATAGTAGTCGACATATGATTAAAATGTAAGCTCACGCTTGACACAAATTAATCACGCCACTTCTTCGTGCTGAAGACTAGAAGCCGTTACTCAGTCACGGTCACGGTTGAAGCGGTTCCAAGATATCTTCTGCGGACGCAGTGCAGGCGAACATTGCAATTATGTTTCAGTTTAATTAATAAACAATGGAGTCTTTAGTGGTGACGAACAATCTGGCCACAGAAGGTGAAAAAATAACAGTGGAGCGTTCATTTCCTTGTAAACTATATGTTCTGTAAGAGTCCTATAGTTTTTGCTTTTGGAATATGCTTTGTGACAAGTTCCGTGTATTAAATGATGATTACTGAAGTCGACGTGGTAATTTGCACTCTGCAATAAAGAATAAAATAAAGAATATGGTATTTGGAGTTTTTTTGCTAGCCTTAATGAACGTTTAGTTCGTTAGACAGATAATAGTTATTTTATGGTAATTTCAACTTTGTGTTCTGATCTTGGGGCAATATGTAATATTACTGCTGGCACCTGTTTTGGGAGTGTAGAAAAAAACTTGGGGGGGGGGGGAGGTGTAAAAAGGCTTGGTAAAACAGGTTTTAGACGATTTTTAGAAATGTAACAAAAAAAATGGTTTCTTTGGCATTTCCACGTAATTCTGTAACAAATGGATTTTTTTTTACAAAATTTAACTTTTTCATTTGCAATATTAATTTTACTACTTTTTTGAGGGAAAAATGAAGCCTAAAATGTACAAAGTGAGAAGAATCTTTACATAATTTGAAAGTTTAATTTTTAAAAAAAGCTGCTTTCTGCATAGGGTACGTTGTATTTGATAGTCCAACTCAAGTTTTTTTTTTAGTTTTTGCTGTAACCCTATAGATGCACCAGTGCCGTGCAAAAAAGTAAGGTTTTAAAATGGCGAGTTCACAGGAGAAAATAATCTGGGAAGGTTCTTTTCATTTCGTGAAAGCAAATAGAATATTCATGTACAGAGAAATTTTCGAACACAGTTCAAACGAGACCCACCATCTCGTAGCAGCACAAGAAATTTCTATAAACTGTGCTGCAAGTCGCAAAGGGTGTTCATATTGAAATATATTAACTTTGTGGGAAAAACTTCTTGAGTTGAACTATCCAATGCAGCGTAACCTCAATGTGTCTGAACTAAATACGTTTTTGTAAAATTCAATTTTCAAATTGTCTATGGACTTTTGGCCCACTCTGTTTATGCTATAATAACAGATTTACAAAGTTAAACTGTTATTATGCGGTCCTTAACTGAATCAGGTCGTTTTAAATATTTTGCAAAAACAAATTCTGTGATTTTTATACTTGCAACAGTCATTAAAAATGCTGTTATTTTCTTCAATTTCGTTATTTTATTATTATTTCCAACATATTAAAAATAATATTTTTGAAAAATTCTGTTGAAATATTTTTAGGAAGGTTTTAAGTGGAATTTTTATGAATATCTACTTAAAAAACACCTCATGCATTTTCACCTGATTTCATTTTTTTTCCAGATAATTAATGCATATTCAAAGAAATGAACACTTTAGAAATAATTATATTTTTTGTTTATAGAATCGTATCTACGGGACCTGGGTTCGAGCCCCGGGTAAGGCATGGATGTATGTGTCGTTTTTATGCCGAGGTCCTGTCATCCTCTCAGACCTTCTACTATGGCATATAAACTGGCAGGCTCCTGTCAGACCTCTGTGGCAAGCAGCTGCTTGAGGGGGTATTTATTTATTATTATTTATATTAGAAATGGAATCGTACTGGAGAATAGAAAGCAAAAATCATTCTGAAGCGAATAAAAAGTTGCAATTCAAACTTCCCCTGGAAGAAAAATTAATAAATACTTGTCCACTGATAACTACCACTAGCAATAGCCACAAAACAGATACGTTACAAAATGGTTATAACCCAGGAATTGATTGTTTCAGTATGAAGGTTCTGATATTTTTAATTAAAGAATCAAAACGTTTTCGTTAATACATATTAGACCTTTAAACATTTTGAATATTATGGATTTTGGAACAAAATTCCCCACAATTCGGCAGTTTTCTGCTTTCTTCCTGAAATCAATCATTTGGTATTCAAATTCCGCTCTTATCTGGGGAAGTACCCTTAATGCATGATCACTTCTCTATCCATTCCCCGCCCTGCCCACGGTCAGTAGGGGACACCGATGGGCTTGGAAAGGCCGCCGTCCGTCGGATGGGACGTTAAGCCGTGGCCCCGTGTGCGGGAGAGCCATACCCTGTGCACGTTAAAGAACACGCTGGATGGCCTTGACGGGAGGCTACCATCTGTCTCCCAACAGCTGTTCCAGTGGGTCCCCTCCCCCAACCTTCTCTGAGCCTTCGGGGTCCATGTGACCTGGCCATTTAGCCCTTGGTGTGCAAAAAAGTGCCGCTCAGAGGTAAAACAACCCAACCCAACTTCTCTATCCTATCTATTTATGAATATCTAAAACCAAATACCTGAGAAGGTTAAAAAACATGGTGGGTGGCTTTGACAGGAGGCTTCTATCTGTCCGGTAACTGTTGTCTATTGGATCCCTTCCAATCACTACCTTTGGCGTCCTGGTGACCTGGCCATTTAACCCATTAGGCGCACAAATATATCGTTCAGAGGTAGAATAACCAAAGGTAACAGTAAAACGAAAAACATGGAAAGCTTTGCAGTAACAGTAATAAAATTTAGACCGTAAATGTTTCAATCAGTGAATTAACATTCTCTAAACATGGCCGAGTGGTTAGCGCGCTTGGCTACTGATCTAAGGAACCTGGGTTCGAGCCCCGGGTAGGCATGGATGTATGTGTTTTTTTCTGCTGAGGTCCTGCCATCCTCTCAGACCTTCTACTGTGGCATATAAACTGACAGGTTCCTGTCAGACTTCTGTGGCAAGCAGCTGCTTGAGGGGGTATTTATTTATTTTTATTAATTAGCGCGTTGACCAGTATTATAGCCGCCAATAAAACGGCGGATATCACTCAGAAGTCCATAAATGAAACGTGATCAGGTCATTTGTACTTTATATAATAATGCTATAAATAACGAGGAGCCCTCAATCCGTAATTCAATTACGCAAGAGAATGATCCCTTGCTCCAATCTGGTAATTACATGATAAAACTGTCATTAGGTCAGTTCGCGTGAACTGGTCCAAGCCACTGGACCCCCACTCCTCGTTCATGGAGCTAAATACACATTTCATCTTCTTAAATGACTTCCTGCTTCATTATCAGCTCAGTAATCTGCTGTTTGGCTTCTTTAAGGTCTTGTATCTGTCTCACTGCGATAGTGATAGTCGATTAATTGAGAATCAAGACAAGCATGATTTATGGGGAAATGAGTTGGTTCGACGAAATGGTTTACTGCTGCTGCAAGGCAACGTGGCCAAGGGAAAAAAATAAAGGAAATGGGTCACGCTGTTTTGGTTTTCTTGGTAAACAAGTATTCTCAGTGAAGATTATAGTGATGTACCGGATCTTTAAAGGAGTTTAAGTATATAGACATCAGTTAATAGCAATTAAAGGTTGAAAAAATTTCAAACAACTACGTGACAGAGGGTGATAAAGAATATACAAAGTATAAAATCAATGGAAAGATAAAGTATTTTCTGATTGGAAAAAGTTTAATGAAAAACTTGAATGCGATTTGACTTAAACTTGATGCAAAAAAAAGTGAATATAGATACAGAAGCTAGATAGCTAGTTAACTTATGAGTATTAACGGCATTTTGTCGCACAAAACGGAAAAACATCAATTTTGAAAAATTAATCTTCTGTATAACAAGATTAGTTCAATTATGTCCATTCTTCTAAACTTTTTGTAAATAAACAAGAATCGCATTTTTTTAACTTTTTAAAATTAAAAAAATATTATATAATTATTGTTTATCTTTTCTGTTTTTCTGAATGCGTAATATCATTCATATTTTTCATGAATTTCTTCCGCCTAGAGGTACAGTCGCTTAAAAAAGTATCCGAACACTATGGTTGATTACAGAATTCAGAAAAAATATCTAGCTGCGATTTTTTTTAGAAATTAGTGATCTGGCAACCTTCATGTCACGTGACACGAAGGTTGCCAGATCACTAATTTCTAAAAAAATCGTTGCCCAACCCTTTTGTGGTTATTTTCATTTATGAAGAACAGAAACCTTACGAAGAAATGTTTTCTAAGTACAGAGCGTGCATGGTGGTCTATCTATGTAAAATCTTCACGTCTATCTGCTGTCGACAATAAAACAAATCTGATCCTTCATAACTCCCCCCCAAAAAAGGAATTTTATGAAAACTTATCGCTACGGAAGAAGAATGACGACTCTTAGAAAAAGGAAGAAGATGATGGCTTTGCTGGAGGTGGAGAATGGAGGAAAACTGCAAGAAAAAAATAACAGGAAGACATCGTGTTTTTAAATATCAGGAAAGTTGTTGAATACATATTTCTGTTTATTAAAAGAATTTTACGTCATTTCGTAATTCACCGAATGATTCATAACTTTTGGAAAGGAAGGGTCGTGCTCTTAGTGACCTTCCTAACAATAGTGACCTCATCAGCGTGATGTGAGTGGAAGAGGTCACAGGGAAGATAGAGAGGTCAGCTTACATTACGTATTTTATTTTTAACGTACAGTCGCTCAAAAGAAATATTCAAACACTATGGTTGATTACAGAATTCAGAAAAAATATCTGGCAACGATTTTTTTTTAGATATGAGTTATCTGGCAACCTCCGTGTCACGTGATTACAGAATTCAGGAAAAATATCTGGAGCGTGTACAGCAACTGTACACGCTCCAGTTACGGTTCACAGCAAACTGGAGCGTGTGCAGTAACTGCACACGCTCCAGTTTGCTGTGAACGGTAACTGCACACACTCAATATTTCCGTGAGTGAGCCCACACGATCTAGTATCAAAATAATATGACCACCTACAGTCGCTCAAAAAAGTATCCGAACACTATGGTTGATTACAGAATTCAGAAAAAATATCTGGCAACGATTTTTTTTAGAAATTAGTGATCTGGCAATCTTCGTGTCACGTGACACGAAGGTTGCCAGATCGATATCAAATCGTTGCCAGATATTTTTTCTGAATTCTGTAATCAACCGTAATGTTCGGATACTTTTTTGAGCGACTGTACATTGTTAGAAATTAGTGATATGGCAACCTTCGTGTCACGTGACACGAAGGTTACCAGATCACTAATTTCTAAAAAAATCGTTGCCAGATATTTTTTCTGAATTCTGTAATCAACCATAGTGTTCGGATATTTATTTGAGCGACTGTACAAGCAATTCTAGCTAAACCAAATTAGGATTGTTTTTTATTTCAACACGAATTTAAAAAAAAAAATTGCCCGATAGTTACCCCCTGAAGAGTTTTTTTTAACCCGAAAAAAATCGCACCCTATATTTTATACCGTAAAAATTTGGAACCGTCCCGTGGCCGAGTGGTTAGCGCGCTTGTCTACTGATCTACGGGACCTGGGTTCGAGCCCCGGGTAAGGCATGGATGTTCGTGTTGTGTTCTGCTGAGGTCCTGCCATCCTCTCAGACCTTCTACAGTGGCATATAAACTGAAAGGCTCCTGTCAGATCTCTGTGGCAAGCAGCTGCTTGAGGAGTATTTATTTTTATTTTTATTTAAAAATTCGGAAGAAGAGGCCCCACCAAAATTCAGACTCTAGTTACTTTTGAAGCATGTGATCACCAGGGATTTTACGTTGCCAAGGTCGCCAAAGGAAGGCGTAACCAGACCTGGTCTACAATTCGGGTTCCTTTGATTTGTAAAATAAGATTATTCAGATTACACGCTGCTGAGAATTTCGTTGTAGCCTTGTGATCTTGATTTTGCCACTGCACCTAGTAATCGTATCTTAATCGTACGTTCGGGTCTTAGCCTTTCAAAATCAAACCACTGGACTGGTGATTTTTCTATCATTAATACCTATCCTCGTATACATCTTCTTCTGATAGTTCGTGCTCCCCTTTTTTCTCTCTCCATTTCTGCACACCGTTCCCACCTCACTTTTGGCCCACGGCTGGCCGCAAATTGAGCTGTCTCGTGATTAATTGACGTCAACTCCAGCTCATCGACAACATGCGTAGCCAAAGGTCTCGACCCTTGCCGCGAGTCTGAAGCCCTCGATGATGAATCGATCGCAAATTATATTTAAATGTTGTACGCTGCATAATAGCAGCATGATTGAGACGACGTGTAATAATGAAAAATAACTTTAGACTTAAGGAAAGGACTGAAATTTAACTCAGATGGAGACTTCAGTGGACTCCTTTTCACTCTCGGAATGAAGATGTCGTGGAACTTGTTGATTGTGTGCTCAATGGAATCTTAAATGAATAGATTCTGAAAAAAATTCATCGCCGACACGGCTGGAATCGAACCCGCATCTCTCGATTCGTGCCAGAGCGTGCTACCATTGCACCACGCGTTGGACAATGAAATTTTTCAGAAAGAGACCTTATAAATGAGAGTATAGATGAGTATAGATGGCGCTATCTCAGCCACGTCTCAATGAAGAAGCTGGGTTGTTTTACCTGTGAGCGGCACTTTTTTGCACACCATGGGCTAAATGGCCAGGTCACATGGACCCCGAAGGCTCAGAGAAGGTTGGGGGAGGGGACCCACTGGAACAGCTGTTGGGGGACAGATGGTAGCCTCCCGTCAAGGCCATCCAGCGTGTTTTTTAACGTTGGGTTGTTTTACCTCTGAGCGGCACTTTTTTTTACACACCATGGGCTAAATGGCCAGGTCACATGGACCCCGAAGGCTCAGAGAAGGTTGGGGGAGGGGACCCACTGGAACAGCTGTTGGGGGCTAGATGGTAGCCTCCCGTCAAGGCCATCCAGCGTGTTCTTTAACGCGCACAGGGTATGTCTCTCCCGCACACGGCTTAACGTCCCATCCGACGGACGGCGGCCTTTCCAAGCCCATCGGTGTCCCCTACTGACCGTGGGCAGGGCGGGGAAATTTTGCGGAGATAAATCTCAACGCTGACCCAGCTGGGACTCGAACCTGGGAACTACAGATTACGAGCCTGGCGCGCTACCGACTGAGCCACCCCCGCCCCTCTCAATCTCAAGGTCTGATTCTGAAAAATTTCATTGCAAAACGCGTGGTGTAATGGTAGCGCGCTCTGGAATGAATCTGGAGAGATGCGGGTTCGATTCCCTCCGTGTCGGCGATGAATTTTTCTCAGAATCTATTAATTAATGTTTGATGTCTATCTTAACAGGGAATATTGTGCATTCACTTTGGATTGATTTTTAATGGAATCTTAAATTTTGTTATAATCATTCACCTACGATGTAAAGATGGAAAGTTCTTACACTGATATGAAATTACACTGATATGACTGTGCTGACTTACACTGATTACACTGATATGACTGTGCTGACTTACACTGATTACACTGATATGACTGTGGTCTGAATTCAGGCATGGCTATATGTGACATGGCTATATGTGACAAGGCAAATTTTACCATTAAGGAAGCAAGGCTTATTTGTTTTTTAAAAAGATAAATTTCCCCTCAGACAGCTCATTTGACGCGAAACTCTGATAATATCGTATACAGTAAAATTAATTGAATGAAAATTCAAGGGACCGTAAAAAAGTAAAATTCAAATTGCAGGAAGTCTGGTTAATTCAAAATCTACGAAAACAACAGAACTAGCCATTAAATTAAAAAAACAAAACACAAGAAAAAATGAAATTCATTTCCAAAAGGTTTATTTTCAAAGCACAAAATTTTACTTCCCTAATAAAGACCTGGGTTCGAGCTCCGGGTAAGGCATGGATGTGTGTGTCGTTTTTCTGCTGAGGTCCTGCCATCCTCACAGACCTTCTACTATGGCATATAAATTGACAGGCTCCTGTCAGACCTCTGTGGCAAGCAGCTGCTTGAGAGGGTATTTATTTATTTTTTTTGTTAATGAAGAATAGAAACTTTGGCGTTATCACTGTTACCAGCTATGTTGTTAATACTACATAGTACAAAACATTCGCAAAAATCACTTAATACTTATCAGAAAAGGAAAACAACTATTTTTAAATAGTCACTAATTTCGTGTCGTTTCATTTTCTGAGGATGACGATGTCATCAAATTTATGAAACACTTTCGTTGGCATATATATGGGTGGGGTGGCTCAGTTAGATAGCACGCCAGGCTCGTAATCTGCAGTACCCAGGTTCGAGTCCCACCTGTGCCAGGGTTGAGATTTATCTCCGTAAAATTCACCACTCTGCCAGTGGTCAGCAGAGGACACAGAGGGGCTTGGAAAGGCCACCGTCCGTCGGATGTGACGTTAAGCCGTGACTTTGTGTGCAGGAGAGCAATACCCCTGTGTATAGCCGCTCAAATAAGTATCCGAACACTAGGGTTGATTACAGAATTCAGAAAAAATATCTGGCAACGATTTTTTTAGAAATTAGTGATCTGGCAAACTTCGTGTCACGTGATTACAGAATTGAGGAAAAATATCTGGAGCGTGTACAGTAACTGTACACGTTCCAGTTTGCTGTGAACGGTAACTGCACACGCTCAATATTTCCGTGAATGAGCCCACACGATCCAGGTCTTTGTGAGCTCACACGATCCAATGTGCTGTGAACATTAACCGCAACCGCTCCAGTTTGCTGTGAACGGTAACTGCACACGCTCCATATTCATTGCATTATATATTCACATGCATTATATATATTAAAAAATATCCGATCCTTTTGTACCCCACAAAATCGTTGCCAGATATTTTTTCTGAATTCTGTAATCAACCATAGTGTTCGGATACTTTTTTGAGCGACTGTAGGTGGTCATATTATTTTGATACTAGATCGTGTGGGCTCACTCACGGAAATATTGAGCGTGTGCAGTTACCGTTCATAGCAAACTGGAGCGTGTGCAGTAACTGCACACGCTCCAGTTTACTGTGAACGGTAACTGGAGCGTGTACAGTTGCTGTACACGCTCCAGATATTTTTCCTGAATTCTGTAATCACGTGACACGAAGGTTGCCAGATCACTAATTTCTAAAAAAAAATCGTTGCCAGACATTTTTTCTGAATTCTGTAATCGACCATAGTGTTCGGATATTTTTTTAATATATATAATGCGTATGAATATATAATGCAATGAATATGGAGCGTGTGCAGTTACCGTTCACAGCAAACTGGCGCGGTTGCGGTTAATGTTCACAGCACATTGGATCGTGTGAGCTCACAAAAACCTGGATCGTGTGGGCTCACTCACGGAAATATTGAGCGTGTGCAGTTACCGTTCACAGCAAACTGGAGCGTGTGCAGTAACTGCACACGCTCCAGTTTACTGTGAACGGTAACTGGAGCGTGTACAGTTGCTGTACACGCTCCAGATATTATTCTTGAATTCTGTAATCACGTGACACGAAGGTTGCCAGATCACTAATTTCTAAAAAAAACGTTGCCAGATATTTTTTCTGAATTCTGTAATCAACCCTAGTGTTCGGATACTTTTTTGAGCGACTGTGCAAAAAGCGCGTTTTCTCCCGTTCGTTCGTTAGGCCGGAATTACGGCTATTATTATAAGATGATCTAGCGTTTCACATTACATTGGCAGTGCCACGTATACTACTTGCTTTCAGTAGTACATGTGCACTGCCACATAACATAAAATCTTCTATAATAATAATTCATTTAGATATTTTTTTTTCCTATGCAGTGCTGGAAAATGACAATTGGATTGTTTTACCTCTGAGCGGCACTTTTTTGCACACAATGGGCTAAATGGCCAGGCCACAAGGACCCCGAAGGCTCAGAGAAGGTTGGGGGAGGGGACCCGCTGGAACAGCTGTTGGGAGACAGATGGTAGCCTCCCGTCAAGGCCATCCAGCGTGTTCTTTAACGTTGGGTTGTTTTACCTCTGAGCGGCACTTTTTTGCACACAATGGGCTAAATGGCCAGGCCACAAGGACCCCGAAGGCTCAGAGAAGGTTGGGGGAGGGGACCCGCTGGAACAGCTGTTGGGAGACAGATGGTAGCCTCCCGTCAAGGCCATCCAGCGTGTTCTTTAACGTGCACAGGGTATGACTCTCCCGCACACGGGGCCACGGCTTAACGTCCCATCCGACGGACGGCGGCCTTTTCAAGCCCATCGGTGTCCCCTACTGACCGTGGGCAGGGCGGGGAAATTTTGAGGAGATAAATCTCAACGCTGACCCAGCTGGGAACTACAGATTACGAGCCTGGCGCGCTACCGACTGAGCCACCCCAGCCCCCAGGAAAATGACAAACTCAAACAAATCAACAGTATATTAATTTAATATTTTCTCTTTTATAAGAAAAAAAACAACGAAGTATTGTAAAATGGATTTATTTTTCAGGTTTTTTTTTTTGGGGGGGGGGGGTGTTTAATCAGAATATTTAAATTTGTTATTCGGAATGTAAAAATTAGTGTGAAATCTGATAAAACCCGAAAAAGTCTCACACCGTATCAAAAAAAATAAGTACATTTAACGTATTTAAAAAATATATATTTTCTGTAATAACCACTTTTAGGGTTCCGGATTTTTTAAAATAATTATTTTTAAGTAGAATATAGACGTTTAACTGTAAGTTTGTTTCTTACAGTTAAACGTCTATTACATCTTAAGATATTACTACATTTTCTATAATTATATGCGTATTTTTTTTTTCTTATGCACAGAGTTCAGTTTGATGACCCATTCGCTGAACGCTGATCATTCTGTGCTCATTGACCATCATTTTTTAAAATATACTCTCTTCAATTTTCCCATAGAGGTATTGACTGCTTCGATGGCGTTATCAGTGTTTGAAGGAGGTAAGATCTCGCGAGAAAGACAACACAGACATACCGTAGCTCCTTCTGAACCGGAATCATTTTTCTGCAACCGAACGCGCTAACCTCTTGCCCACTGCGACTACAGGACTTCGTTTTCTAGTACAGATTCCCCTCAACAATGCCGGAACCAAGGGGGGGGGGGGGAGAGAATGGAGTGCAAAATTCCAAAGGGAACACAAATGCATTTTAGGATTATTCTCCTTAAGATTTATTGCTCGTTCTTTCATTTCTTACAGTTTGGGGCGGGGGTGGCTCAGTCGGTGGCGCGCCAGGCTCGTAATCTGCAGTTCCCAGGTTCGAGTCCCAGCTGGGTCAGCGTTGAGAATTATCTCCGCAAAATTCCCCGCCCTGCCCACGGTCAGTAGGGGACACCGATGGGCTTGAAAAGGCCGCCGTCCGTCGGATGGGACGTTAAGCCGTGGCCCCGTGTGCGGGAGAGCCTTACCCTGTGCACGTTAAAGAACACGCTGGATGGCCTTGACGGGAGGCTACCCTCTCTCTCCCAACAGCTGTTCCAGTGGGTCCCCTCCCCCAACCTTCTCTGAGCCTTCGGGGTCCTTGTGACCTGGCCATTTAGCCCATGGTGTGCAAAAAAGTGCCGCTCAGAGGTAAAACAACCCAATCCTTTCTTACAGTTTACAGCATATGTTACTTATATTCTTAAGTTTAATTCATATAGATATATAGAAATTTTAAAATATACTATTTTTCCCTCTCAACGTTTTTGTCTATGTCATTGTTTTTTTTTACAAATTTATATTTTTGTAGTTTTATTTTCGTTATTTTTTTTATCTCATTAGAAAGGTTTTTTTTTTCTCTCGTGTAATAATACGAATGTAATATATAAATGTAATTGTATTCCTCGCATCTCTGTAGTAATGGGTTGGGTTGATTTACCTCTGAGCGGCACTTTTTTGCTCACAATGGGCTAAATGGCCAGGTCACAAGGACCCCGAAGGCTCAGAGAAGGTTGGGGGAGGGGACCCACTGGAACAGCTGTTGGGAGACAGATGGTAGCCTCCGGTCAAAGCCATCCAGCGTGTTTTTAACGTGCACAGTGTATGTGCTCTCCCGCACACGGGGCAACGGTTTAACGTCCCATGCGACGGACGGCGTCCTTTCCAAGCCCATCGGTGTCCCCTACTAACCGTGGCATGGCGGAGATAAATCTCAACGCTGACCCAGTTGGGACTCGAACCTTTGAACTGCAGATTACGAGCCTGGCGCGCTACCGACTGAGCCACCCCCACCCCCTCTGTAGTAAATATGTAACATTGTACAAAATCTATTAATCAATAAATCCCTAATGATTGATTGGATGATTTCGAATTTTTTCCCCGGGGGTGCAAGAATACCTACTTCAGCCACTGCCCATCAAACAAGAATTAAAATGCTCATCTCGTTTGAGATGACAATGCAAAGAATTCATACCTGCCCCAAAAGCAAAGAAGAATGTCTCATCCGGGTATGTCTCGAGGAGCTCGACGACTCTATCCCCCATCCTCTGATTCCTCTTGTAGATCAACTCCTGCCGGAAGTAGTTGTCGATGTTCCGCGCAAGCATCAGATCCTCGGCCGGAAGTGACGTGTTCAGAAGATGCGGTACCTGCGCCGTGTCGTGGCTGAAGATGACAGCATCCAGGTTGCCGCAGTTGTAATGCTTGATGAGGTCGTCCGTGGTGTAGGTGGCGTGCGTTTCGCCCGAACGCATACTCTCGTGTTGGAACAGCGTCTGGTTCAATGCAAATAACACCTAAACAAGAAAAAACGGAAATTTTTAAATCGAGAATTTACTTGCTTTTTCCTGCTAAAAAAAAACACACCAGAAATATACTGCTCACAAAAATTAGGAGATATTTCAAAATGAATATGAAGCGATTAAAATATCCCCTATTTTTTGTGAGCAGTATATTAGAATTGGAGATTCGAAAATACACTGCCCTACCAAAAATATTATGTCAAATGGAATCTAATTTCGAAACTCTAACTTCTATAATATGCATTTAATGGGGGGGATGTGTCTAAATATAAAGATCACAATCAAATCTATTTAAATCTCGATTTTCAGCAGCATTCGTTCAGTATTAAAAAAGTTATGGAGAATGGAATATTTAACAGTAAATTATCACATTTTATAAAAATCATTCACAATTGTCTAATATTGAAATAATCATCACGCAAACTTCTAAACTTATACGTATTTATTTTACTAAACGGTTTGAAATAATACTTATTAAGTTTTAATAAATTTCTCAGATAAATTCTTATAACACATTACTGTTGTGAACCCCGTGTGTGGGAGAGCCATACCCTGTGCACGTTAAAGAACACGC
The DNA here is from genome assembly GCA_038380435.1 of Ryuthela nishihirai. Classification (NCBI taxonomy): domain Eukaryota; kingdom Metazoa; phylum Arthropoda; class Arachnida; order Araneae; family Heptathelidae; genus Ryuthela; species Ryuthela nishihirai. The sequence goes on along the minus strand of JAWZYU010000019.1, from coordinate 71,786,471 downwards.
TGGATGGCCTTGACGGGAGGCTACCATCTGTCTCCCAACAGCTGTTCCAGTGGATCCCCTCCCCCAACCTTCTCTGAGCCTTCGGGGTCCTTGTGACCTGGCCATTTAGCCCATGGTGTGCAAAAAAGTGCCGCTCAGAGGTAAAACAACCCAACCCAACTATTGCGAAATATTCTACCTCCATAATTCTAAATTCTCCACAAATATTTTTGAAAATCGAAATTTAAACAGATCTGATTATGATCTCTAATTTATCTTCAGTTACATTCTTTCACTAAATGCATATTTTAGAATTTATAGAGCGTAGAAGTTAGATTCCCATTGCCCTAACAGGATATCGCTATAATCGATGTACAGTCGCTCAAAAAAATATTCGAACACTATAGTTGATTACAGAATTTAGAAAAAAATATCTGGCAACGATTTTTTTAGAAATTAGTGATCTGGCAACCTTCGTTTCACGAGGTTGCCAGATCACTAATTTCACAACCTTCGTGTCACGTGACACGAAGGTTGCCAGATCACTAATTTCTAAAAAAAATCGTTGCCAGATATTTTTTCTGAATTCTGTAATCAACCGTAATGTTCGGATACTTTTTTGAGCGACTGTATATTAAGTCCACCCACAAAATAATCGCCATGCTATAGAAAGCTCTGATGAGATGGGAGTAATTTCATCGAACTCGCTCGTTCGAGATTATCTCGTAATTTCGGGATTCTAGAAAAATCAACATTATATAAAATCAACAGGAAGAGATCTGAATGAGAATTAAAGTAATTGAAATATGAAAAATCGAGGCTGATGGTAAAAGATATGCATAATTTATTGAAAAAATAATGCATAGCTTATTTAAAAAAAAATAATGCACATTTTATTGAAACGTTAGGATCTAAATGCTTCCAATATTTCGGTTGGTAAAATATGGGTAACTGTTTTCAGGAAATTGAGTCTCCACAGAAGTTTCGGATTTAGGAGTGCAAGAAGCCACTCCCCCAAACTATGGATTTTTTTAAATAACTGAAACGAAGTAGAAATAAAAAGTAAACACCATTACCCCCCCCCCCCCCCCCCTGGGTGGTTCAGTCGGTTGCGTGCCAGGCTCATAATCTGCAGTTCCCGGGTTCGAGTCCCACTTAGGTCAGCGTTGAGATTTATCTCTGCAAAACTCCTCGCCCAACCCACGGTCAGTAGGGGACACCGATAGGTTGGAATAAACACTATTACCCCCCCCCCCCCCCCCCGAGGGTGGGGGTGGCTTAGTCGGTAGCGTGCCATGCTCGTAATCTGCAGTTCCCGGGTTCGAGTTCCAGCTGGGTCAGCATTGAGATTATCTCCGCAAAACTCTCCGCCCTACCCACGGTCAGCAGGAGACACCGATGGGCTTGGAAAGTTCGCCGTCCGTCAGATTGGATATTAAACTGTGGCTCCCGAGTCTGGGAGAGCCATACCGTAAAAGAACACGTTAGATGGCCTATCTGTCAGGCTACCATCTGTCTCCCAACAGCTGTTCCAGTGGGTCCCCTCCTCTCAACTTTCTCTGAGCACTTCGGGTCCTTGTGGCCTGGTCATTTAGCCCATTGTGTGCAAAAAAAGTGCAGCTCAGAGGTAAAACAACCCAATCCATTCCCTCCCCCCCACATCAAATTTAAGAGCGAATTGCTTTACCTTGTTATTTTCTTCATATAAATTAGACACAGTTTGTTTACCAATAAGAAATTAACCGCATGTCTTAGCAACAGGTACACCAGCTTGCAGCTTCTAAACTATCTTTGATTTGCCGTTATTGTTAAGGCCATTTATGAACTCTGGATTTTGAGTTGTTGGGTTGTTTTACCTCTGAGCGGCACTTATTTTGCATACAATGGGCTAAATGGCCAGGTCATATGGACCCCGAAGGCTCGGAGAAGGTTGGGGGAGGGGACCCACTGGAACAGCTGTTGGGAGACAGATGGTAGCCTCCCGTCAAGGCCATCCAGCGTGTTCTTTAACGTACACAGGGTATGTCTCTCCCGCACACGGAGCCACGGCTTAACGTCCCATCCGACGTACGACGGCGTTTCCAAGCCCATCGGTGTCCCCTACTGACCGTGGGCAGGGCGGAGAATTTTGCGGAGATAAATCTCAACGTTGACCCAGCTGGGACTCGAACCTGGAAACTACAGATTAGGAGCCTGGCGCTATGAACTCTGGAATCCACTATTTAATTTCCCAATGAAGTTTCTTATTATGAGCACGAAGGGTTACATTTTTTTTTCAATCATACAAATACTACCCGACTAGAAAAACTTATGTAATCATCTACATAAGGTGTAAATTTGAAGCCTTAACGTTTAAATTTTTACTTTAACTCCAACAATTGCTAGAACAGAAATGCCAACAAACTACGTTTTGCGAGATATTGTCTCTTCAAACGATTCAGAAACACAACAACAAAACAAACAGCAGAGAACCCCCATTTTCCGTTTTCTGCATCAGCACCAAAAGCCCCTACACAATCGGGTCCCCCGTCGTCCTCATCACACATTCCAGCCCCTCATTTTCACACCCTACGAGCAATTCTTGCACTCTGCAGATCCCAATCATCAGACTCCGCCAATCCCAGGCGGCCCAAACGCGCTTCTCGCGCTGCATCCTCGTGAGCAAGAGAATGCCAACGGAAATTAACATGTACAGGGCGATGCTTAGGAAATGAGTTCAGCAGGAAATCGGTTTTACGGCCCAAAGACCTCGTGTGTCGAGTGGCGGCAGCACATCGCGTGGTCTCGTAGCCGAGCCTTCTGATAACGGTCTCTGGTTATGGGATGCTGAAGAGGAGGAGGAAGAGGTGAGTGTGTTATGGTGGCATGGCCATGGGAAATGTCGAGCAATAGTTCGGTTGGATTATCGCTTCCTCTGCTTCAGTGATTATCGCTGGATTTTGCCTCGGCTTTTGCTCGTTACACTCTCCCAGCCTTTCGCAATGTACCTGGAAAGAGATTCCTAATCTCTGCTGGAAACAATGCGCAGAAGATTTTTTCTTTCCTGAACTTCGCGACAGTTGAAGTTGGAGGCGAATTTCAGAGACCTTTCACGTTTGTACGTGCTTGTAGTTTGCCACGTGCCCAGCATTTAGTTTCGGGGAGGATTAAAAAAATAAGACTTGAGTGGAGTTTACCAATTACTAAAATATTCCACAGACGGGAAAGGTTAAAATAGTGTTCTATATGGAATTAAATTTTATAGCTGTTTTTTAAATCTTTTTTTTTTTAGTGTTGGATATATACAAAGACATGTTTTGGAATTCAAAGTAGATAGATAAAATTGAGATTTCGTATGAGACGACAGTATTTTCGGGGGGGGGGGAGGATATCACCCCCCCCCCCCCCCCCTGTATACGTCCGCTGGTTGGTTGTTTTACCTCTGAGCGGCACTTTTTTGCACACCATGGGCTAAATGGCCAGGTCTCATGGACCCCGAAGGCTCACAGAAGGTTGGGGGAGAGGACCCACTGGAACAGCTGTTGGGAGACAGATGGTAGCCTCCCGTCAAGGCCATCTAGCGTGTTCTTTAACGTGCACAGGGTATGTCTCTCCCGCACACGGATTGGGTTGGGTTGTTTTACCTCTGAGCGGCACTTTTTGCACACCATGGCCTAAATGGCCAGGTCTCATGGACCCCGAAGGCTCACAGAAGGTTGGGGGAGAGGACTCACTGGAACAGCTGTTAGGAGACAGATGGTAGCCTCCCGTCATGGCCATTCAATGTGTTCTTTATGTCTCTCCCGCACACGGGGCCACGACTTAACGTCCCATCCGACGGACGGCGGCCTTTCCAAGCCTATCGGTGTCCCCTACTGACCGTGGGCAGGGCGGAGAATTTTTCGGAGATAAATCTCAACGCTGACCCAGCTGGGACTCGAACCTGGGAACTATAGATTACGAGCCTGGCGCGCTACCGACTGAGCCACCCCCGCCCCACTTGATTGGCTTTCAGTTCGATCTCACATTATCTTGAATCCTTGTAATTTGTTACTTTGTAAAGCTGTGTTGAATTAGCAGGGCAGAATTACATTGCTCCCACAACACAGAATTTATTTCATATTAGTGTGAAGGTATATATATGCATGCACTAAACTTGCTCGGAAAGTACAGTCGCTCAAAAAAGTATTCAAACACTACGGTTGATTTACAGAATTCAGAAAAAATATCTGGCAACGATTTTTTTTTAAAATAGTGATCTGGCAACCTTCGTGTCACGTGACACGAAGGTTGCCAGATCACTAATTTCTAACAATGTACAGTCGCTCAAAAAAGTATTCAAACACTACGGTTGATTTACAGAATTCAGAAAAAATATCTGGCAACGATTTTTTTTTTAAATAGTGATCTGGCAACCTTCGTGTCACGTGACACGAAGGTTGCCAGATCACTAATTTCTAACAATGTACAGTCGCTCAAAAAAGTATTCAAACACTACGGTTGATTTACAGAATTCAGAAAAAATATCTGGCAACGATTTTTTTAGAAATTTGTGATCTGCAACTTTCGTGTCACATGACATGAAGGTTGCCAGATCACTAATTTCTAAAAAAAAATCGTTTGCCAGATATTTTTTTTTTAATTCTGTAATCAACCATAGAGTTCGGATACATTTTTGAGCGACTGTAGGTGGTCATATTATTTTGATACTAGATCATGTGGGCTCACTCACGGAAATATTGAGCGTGTGCAGTTACCGTTCACAGCAAACTGGAGCGTGTGCAGTAACTGCACACGCTCCAGTTTGCTGTGAACGGTAACTGGAGCGTGTACAGTTGCTGTACACGCTCCAGATATTTTTCCTGAATTCTGTAATCACGTGACACGAAGGTTGCCAGATCACTAATTCCTAAAAAAATCGTTGCCAGATATTTTTTCTGAATTCTTTAATCGACCATAGTGTTCGGATACTATTTTGAGCGACTGTACATTAATATGTAGAAACTGTTTCTATGAACAGTTTTTTTTCTTTCTCTTACGTCGCCTTTAAATTTCGTCAAGTCTGTTTCCTTCAGGAACATCTACACTTTACACCTAACCGATAAGCTCCGATTACAAGGAAAGACATGTAATCGGATTAACAAACCTGAATTGACGAAATCACTCAAAGTCATAACAAAATCAAACATTCTGTTGAAGGAGAAGCCCAAGAGGGGGAAAGGAACAGGAAATGAGTCTCAGTGACATCCCGGAAGTGATCATTCATCTCCGCCAAGACAACATCGCATTCCTTTATCGCATTACACGGAACTTCTCTTTGATTGGCCAGATTTAGTTTCAATAATTCAGTCATCCAATGCCCCCTTCTGTTATCGAGGCATTACTCTAAGTCGGCTTCTTACGAGCAATGCTAGTTGCTCCATTGATGTCTGGGTCTTAGAGGGAGGGAATAAATCTTTCTGCGGTTAATGATGTTGACGAGATGATTTCATGTTACAATTCTTCGAGTCGTTCCCTTTCATGTCGATAGCGCGCCAGGCTCGTAAGCCTTTCATGTCGATAGCGCGCCAGATCGTGGGTCCCCTCCCCCAACCTTCTCTGAGCCTTTGGGGCCCATGTAACCCAGGTTCGAGTCCCAGCTGAGTCAGCGTTGAGATTTATCTCCGCAAAATTCCCCGCCCTGCCCACGGTCAGTAAGGGACACCGATGGGCTTGGAAAAGCCGCCGTCCCTCGGATGGGACGTTAAGCGTGGCCCCGTGTGCGGGAGAGACATACCCTGTGCACGTTAAAGAACACGCTGGATGGCCTTGACGGGAGGCTACCATCTGTCTCCCAACAGCTGTTCCAGTGGGTCCCCTCCCCCAACCTTCTCTGAGCCTTCGGGGTCCATGTGACCTGGCCATTTTAGCCCATGGTGTGCAAAAAAGTGCCGCTCAGAGGTAAAACAACCCAACCCAAATCCTTTTCATGTCATTTTAATCTCATGTGATAGACAGGGAAGGACTTGAAAGCTACCGGGCTCTGATGCAAACAATGTGACCACCCCCCTACTCGGTTCTACTCTTTTCACACGCTTCATTTATTTTTCAACATATCACTTAAAAAGAAATGTTTTCTTAAAAAGAGTATTTTGTACAAAAATATTGTCTCTAACTATAATAGGGGCGGGAATGGCTCAGTCGGTAGAGAGCCAGGCTCATAATCTGCAGTTCCCAGGTTCGAGTCCAAGCTGGGTCAGCGTTGAGACTTATCTCCGCAAAACTCTCCGCCCTCGTGTGCAGGAGAGCCATACTCTGAAAATTAAAGAACACGCTGGATGGCCTTGACGGCATCTCTCTCCCAACAGCCGTTCCAGTGGGTCCCCTCCCCCAACCTTCTCTGAGCCTTCGGGGCCCATGTGACCTGGCCATTTAGTCCATGGTGTGCAAAAAAAGTGCCGCTCAGAGGTAAAACAATCCAACGTTAAAGAACACGCTGGATAGCCTTGACGGGAGGCTACCATCTGTCTCCCAACAGCCGTTTCAGTGGGTCCCTCCCCCAATCTCCTCTGAGTCTTCGGGGTCCTTGTGACCTGGCCATTTAGCCCATGGTGTGCAAAAAAGTGCCGCTCAGAGGTAAAACAACCCAACGTTAAAGAACACGCTGGATGGCCTTGACGGGGGGCTACCGTCTGTCTCCCAACAGCTGTTCCAGTGGGTCCCCTCCCCCAACCTTCTCTGAGCCTTCGGGGCCCATGTGACCTGGCCATTTAGTCCATGGTGTGCAAAAAAAGTGCCGCTCAGAGGTAAAACAATCCAACGTTAAAGAACACGCTGGATAGCCTTGACGGGAGGCTACCATCTGTCTCCCAACAGCCGTTTCAGTGGGTCCCTCCCCCAATCTCCTCTAAGTCTTCGGGGTCCTTGTGACCTGGCCATTTAGCCCATGGTGTGCAAAAAAGTGCCGCTCAGAGGTAAAACAACCCAACGTTAAAGAACACGCTGGATGGCCTTGACGGGAGGCTACCATCTGTCTCCCAACAGCCGTTCCAGTGGGTCCCCTCCCCCAACCTTCTCTGAGCCTTCGGGGTCCATGTGACCTGGCCATTTAGTCCATGGTGTGCAAAAAAGTGCCGCTCAGAGGTAAAACAACCCAACCTAGCTATAATAGAAACCGATTTCAAGTTTCAGACTTTCCGAGGCGAAATTCATTTCCATCGCATCAAATTTTGGCAGGACTCGAACCTGGGAACTAAATATTACAAAGCTAGCGCGCTAGGGGCGGGGGTGGCTCAGTCGGTAGCGCGCCAGGCTCGTAATCTGTAGTTCCCAGGTTCGAGTCCCAGCTGGGTCAGCGTTGAGATTTATCTCCGCAAAATTCCCCGCCCTGCCCACGGTCAGTAGGGGACACCGATGGGCTTGGAAAGGCCGCCGTCCGTCGGATGGGACGTTAAGCCGTGGCCCCGTGTGCGAGAGAGACATACCCTGTGCACGTTAAAGAACACGCTGGATGGCCTTGACGAGAGACTACCATCTGTCTCCCAACAGCTGTTCCAGTGGGTCCCCTCCCCCAACCTTCTCTGAGCCTTCGGTGTACATGTGACCTGGCCATTTAGCCCATGGTATGCAAAAAAGTGCCGCCAGAGGTAAAACAACCCAACCCAACCTAGCGCGCTACCGAACTATACGACACTCTCCCCCTGGTGAAATATCCCAACCGATTTTTAAAATTAAAATAATCATCCATGAAAATACGAATGGAAAATCCAAAAGAAAACGAAGAATAGATATATAAGAAGTATTCCTTTTCTAGAAAAGCAACAGAGTAGAATTAAATTCGGCTGCGAAAGATGTTGCGCTATAAGTCACTTCAAAAGTCATCGAAACAGAATTCCAGTCACACTTACGAATAAGACCAAAAATAAAGCTCTCCTTTCTATCGCTAAACATCGAAATAAACGAGAGAAACTGAAAAACTTTTTTTAAAAACAGAAAACGAATTTTCGTAAATCAACAGGAGAGAGAGCGTCCCAATTTTTGAAAATAATCAGCCCTGATACAGAGAAGAAGCCGTGAAAAATTCAAACAAAACAGAGATTTCCAACCTAAGTGCCTCGTCCTATTGCATCCTCCAAACGCATATTCATCCTTCTATCAAAGGATGACTACGACGTCGCACATCACTGCTCCTCCTCCTCTTCCTCCCAGTGCTACCCGAGCAGCGGCTTCGATCAGCAACCATTGCTCGATGAGCGATGCACCATGCGAATCAAAAGGACCAATATCGCTGATTACAGCACTCCTTCGGGACCCGCACTGCAGCAGTTCAGTTAGGATATCCAGTTGCAGCGCGACACACATGTCGCCATGAATCGCTTGCCTCAACTGCAGCGATGACCTACCGCAGGCAACTTTGTCATACGCAGCGAAAAACTTAATACTTTGCAGTTATTCCTTTTTACTTTTATCTTTCCTCTTCAATCAACCGAAAAGAAGACTGTGGGCATCTTCCTCCCTGTTTCGAGGAAGATGCGGAGGAAAAGCTTCCTCCGACGATGCCCCCCCCCCCCCTCCAGCCCATCTTCCTTCCTCTCTTCGCTGTCCATTAAGTAGCCATCTCTGTGCTTTATTTCTATCGGCTAATGGAATACGACATCCTCCCAAATCAATGGAAGAGATGTTTCTTTTCTATCCTCTTCTATTCGTGTTTCGCTTTACAACGTTTTTAGCAACAAACGATGGCTTTTATTAGGCATATCTGGTGAACTGGAGAAAGCGACTCGGTTCAATCGCATTGCAATTTTCGTATTTGATGTTGTTGGAGAAAGAATTATTTTTAGAACTTTGTTTCAAAAGTTTGGTTTAGAGTATGAAAAGATACACCGATAACCTTAAATAGCAAAACATTTTGTATTCTGAATCAACTTTATGAAAATTAGAGAACACGTTGAGTTGGGTTGTTTTACCTCTGAGAGGCACTTTTTTTGCACACCATGGGCTAAATGGCCAGGTCACATGGACCCCGAAGGCTCAGAGAAGGTTGGGGGAGGGGACCCACTGGGACAACTGTTGGGAAACAGATGGTAGCCTCCCGTCAAGGCCATCCAGCGTGTTCTTTAACGTGCACAGGGTATGGTTCTCCCGCACACGGGGCCACGGCTTAACGTCCCATCCGACGGACGACGGCCTTTCCATGCCCATCGGTGTCCCCTACTGACCGTGGGCAGGGCGGGGAATTTTGCGGAGACAAATCTCAACGCTGACCCAGCTGGGACTCGAACTGGGAACTACAGATTACGAGCCTGGCGCGCTACCGACTAAGCCACCCCCGTCCCTAGAGAACACGTAAATCTTCGTTCTTTGACTCTTGATAATGCCTGGGAAATTTCGTTAGTTAATTATACATGACCTTTTAATTCTTTAGTATTAATTCGAATGGCTTGAATTTTAACCTTTATCAAAAAGATTAACCTTGTGACGTCGTTCAGATTTATATTTTCTAATCCCCCCCGCCCCCGGCTCTGCCCTTGGTCAGTAGGGAGCACCGATGGGCTAGGATTTGGGTTGGATTGTTTTACCTCTGAGCGGCACTTTTTTTGCACACCATGTGCTAAATGGCCAGGTCACAAGGACTCCGAAGGCTCAGAAAAGGATGGGGGAGCGGACCCACTGGAACAGCTGTTAGGAGAAAGATGGTAGTCTCCCGTCAAGGCAATCCAGCGTGTTCTTTAACGTGCACAGGGTATGACTCTCCCGCATACGGAACCACGGCTTAACGTCCCATCCGACGGATGGCGACCTTTCCAAGCCCATCGGTGTCCCCTACTGACCGTGGGCAGGGCGGGGAATTTTTGTAGGGTTGGGTTGGGTTGTTTTACCTCTGAGCGGCACTTTTTTGTACACCATGGGCTAAATGGCCAGGTCACATGGACTCCGAAGGCTCAGAGAAGGTTGGGGGAGGAGACCCACTGGAACAGCTGTTGGGAGACAGATGGTAGCCTCCTGTCAAGGCCATCCAGCGTGTTCTTTAACGTGCACAGGGTATGGCTCTCCCACACACGGGGCCACGGCTTAACGTCCCATCCGACGGACGGCGACCTTTCCAAGCCCATCGGTGTCCCCTACTGACCGTGGGCAAGGCGGGGAATTTTTGCAGAGATAAATCTCAACACTGACCCAGCTGGGACTCGAACCTGGGAACTACAGATTACGAGCCTGGCGCGCTACCAAATGAGCCACCCCTGTCCGATGGGCTAGGAAAGGTCGCTGTCCGTCCGATGGGACTCACAGCTGTGGACCCTGGGCAGGAGAGCCATACCCTGCGCAAGTTAAAGAACACGCTGGATTGCTTTGAATTGAGATTACCATTTGTCTCCTAACGGTTGGGTCCGGGTAGATTTCTCCTTTACTTAAAAGCTAGTTGCGTTGTTTGTCCACTGAGACCCCTTTCCCCAACCTTCTCTGAACCCCTGGGATCCTTGTGACCTGGCTACTTAGCCCATTGTCTGAAAAAAGTGATACTCAGAGATAAAACAACCCAATCAGCCTTTCGCAGCATACAAAAAAATAAAAAAAAAAGTACACCAAAATCGGAAAAGGAATGTTATTTATCGGTGATAATCTCAAGAAATCTGCTTTTAATTAGCATTCTAGAATCTTTTGTAAAAACAAAATTATTAATGTATCGAGAAGAAACCTGATATCCTTCAAGAATCTTACAAGTCACTGCTAAACATCTTGGGTCCAAATATAGAAACATAATCCACTCCTGTTCATCTCCATCTTCCTTCATCCGCATCCTCCGAGTCAAACCTCTGACACACTCTGTATTTGATCCTACCAACTGCCGATCTCTTGCGCATGCCGCATAAAGACATCGTAGCTGTCCCCATTTCGTGATCCCCCGATGGCACCCAGCGACATTCAAGACATCGTACTGCTGATAAAAGAAGCGACAGATGAACCATAAAGCAAAACCGTTCGGCAACTCCGTTCCTTAAGGCGCAACATCCTCACCTCCAAATCCCTTCATTTCTCATCCAGAACTTCCAACAAACTCACCGCGTGTCACTCTCTCTTGATTCCTTGCACACTTCTCCACGAACCGTAAAACTACTGATCCGAAGGAAAACACTTCATCCCCCCTCCACTCCCTCTCAGTTACTCTTCCACGTTCATCTTCATCCTCCGTTGAAAGAGATGAACGGTCGCCGTTTTCGGATTAGAATTAATCATCACGGCAACCCACGTGCGACAGAAATGCAACCTGGGTTTGTCCCTCCCCACCTCCATCTTTTTTTCACTTCCTCCTCCTCCTCTCGTTCTATCCCCCATCCTCACGTGTCGACACCAGCTGCCACTCGTGTCTAAACAAATTCCTCTACCTTATCCATCACGTGACCCATCCGCCATGCGAAAATGCTTCAATAATTGGCAGGGAAAGTGACGCAATCAGATGACTCGCCATCCCTCTCTCCTTCTTCCTGCTTCAAGAGTCTGTCTAAGTTTGGGGTTGGGTTGTTTTACCTCTGAGCGGCACTTTTTTGCACACCATGGGCTAAATGGCCAGGTCACATGGACCCCGAAGGCTCAGAGAAGGTTGGGGGAGGGGACCCACTGGAACAGCTGTTGGGAGACAGATGGTAGCCTCCCGTCAAGGCCATCCAGCGTGTTCTTTAACGTGCACAGAGTATGGCTCTCCCGCACACGGGGCCACGGCTTAACGTCCCATCCGACGGACGGCGGCCTTTCCAAGTCCATCGGTGTCCCCTACTGACTGTGGGCAGGGCGGGGAATTTTGCGGAGATAAATCTCAACGCTGACCCAGCTGGGACTCGAACCTGGGAACTACAGATTACGAGCCTGGTGCGCTCAGACTGAGCCACCCCCGCCCCCTTCCTCATCCGAGAAGTATGTCAGTTCATTCTGGAAGCTAAAACCGATTCCCTTCAATCTCAGTTCCGAGGCTTCCGTCTAACTTTGTCAGCGAATTCGTCGATCCTTGAAAACGAGAGCAAGCTTTACGCTCCACATCCACGTCTAAATCAGCAAGACAGGATTAGCATCCTTCACATCCTCTGTTTTCCCTTCCTTCTCGGAGGTGTGCATTGAAAGTGTCCCTCTCACTCACACAGTCCTCACATCCTTCCCCAGAGAGAAATTCTGCCTAGCCAGCATTTCCTCTGCCAGCGAAAGTTTCCCGAAGAGACCACGAGCAACGATCCGCATTTGCTCGCAAAAGATCCGTATTTTTCCGTGACGGCTTCCGCAGTCTTCCACATGGAGGCTTCCAATGGTGTGTCACGTGCTTATAAAGGGTCGTGACTTCACATGTCTCTTTCTTAAAACGCAGAAGAAACCTGGTTATCCAAACATTAGTTGTGGCGGGGGTGGCTCAGTCGATAGAGCGAGTCCCACCAGACCCTGTATTCTGATCTATCTCCGCAAAATTCCCTGCCTTGGGGCGGGGGTGGCTCAGTCGATAGAGCGAATCCCACCAGACCCAATATTCTGATCTATCTCCGCGAAATTCCCTGCCTTGGGGCGGGGGTGACTCAGTCGATAGAGTGAGTCCCACCAGACCCAGTATTCTGATCTATCTCCGCGAAATTCCCTGCCTTGGGGCGGGGGTGGCTCAGTCGATAGAGCTAGTCCCACCAGACCCAGTATTCTGATCTATCTCCGCGAAATTCCCTGCCTTGGGGCGGGGGTGGCTCAGTCGATAGAGCGAATCCCACCAGACCCAATATTCTGATCTATCTCCGCGAAATTCCCTGCCTTGGGGCGGGGGTGACTCAGTCGATAGAGCGAGTCCCACCAGACCCTGTATTCTGATCTATCTCCGCGAAATTCCCTGCCTTGGGGCGGGGGTGGCTCAGTCGATAGAGCGAATCCCACCAGACCCAATATTCTGATCTATCTCCGCGAAATTCCCTGCCTTGGGGCGGGGGGGGACTCAGTCGGTAACGCGCCAGGCTCATAATCTCTAGTTCCCAGGTTCGAGCCCCAGATCTGCGTCAGCGTTGAGATTTATCTCCGAAAAACTCCGCGCCCTGCCCACGGTCAGTAGGGGACACCGATTGGGCTTGAAAAATCCGCCGTCCGTCGGATGGGACGTTAAGCCGTGACCCGTGTGCGGAAGAGCCGTACCCTGTGCACGTTAAAGAACACGCTGGATGGCCTTGACAGGAGCTACCATCTGTCTCCAAACAGCTGTTCCAGTGGGTCCCCTCCACCAACCTTCTCTGAGCCTTCGGGGCCCATGTAACCTGACCATTTAGCCCATGGTGTGCAAAAAAAATGCCGCTCAGAGGTAAAACAATCCAACGTTAAAGAACACGCTGGATGGCCTTGACGGGAGGCTACCATCTGTCTCCCAACAGCCGTTCCAGTGGGTCCCCTCCCCCAACCTTCTCTGAACCTTCAGGGTCCTTATGACCTGGTCATTTAGCCCATGGTGTGCATAAAAGTGCCGCTCAGATGTAAAACAACCCAACAACTTCGTTCCATAAGATTTCGCTATAAAAATTTCGTCATCACGTTTGTTTTTTTCGTTACCTCATTTCCAGAATTACAATTTTACGATCCTATTACGATCCTCATAAAAGATACCTGTTACCTGCCTCTTCACTTATTACTTTTTTACGCGGTTTCACGTTTTTTTGTTCTCAAACACACTAACGAGAAAACGTGAAGGTTCCCGGCCTGACTTCCTAGTTTCTTTGTTCTGTACGAAGCATAAAGGGCAAGCTTCACTGCACAGCGCAGCAAACTCTTCAAATTTTAAGGCAGGCGAAATCTAGACAAGAAAAAGTTTCCTCGCAGATAGCAGCAGCAACAGTGGCGAAATAAAGTTTCCGATTTCTCTCTCTGTGTGGAGAACTTCGATACTTTTTCTTCGAGACAAACAAAATCAGATCCCGCCGCGACGTGTCTTATTGGCCGGGCCACCTGCAAATGCAATAAAGCTGTCGACCAGGCACGTGATCACCGCTCCACGTGAACCGTTTGTCGCCACCTTTAATGACACCCTCTCACCCAGGGTCTGGAGGCGATGAATTTACGAGCGAGGGACGACAAGGATCGGCGCCCAAACCACGTGATTTATAAGGTCAACGACGACGTCCCAATCGGCGTGCCGAAGAAGTGGTGCTCCTTCGACCCCGACAACTCGGACATAAATCTGTTGTAAGTCCCCTTTTTTCCGCGTTGTTGATTCCCCGTGAGTTTAGCCAGTCTCTTAGCATCAGATGGACGCTTCGGTTGGCTCCGTGCATCTTCCGTCGGATGTGAACTGGTGGAGAGGTCAACTCTTGACCCAGTGAGGTTCGGGGGAAAAGAACTGAACAATGAGTATGAAATTTCTCATCGTCAGAGTGAATGCGGATTTTTTTTTTATCATGCTATCATCACATCAATCCTTTGTGTAAATGGAAATGAAAAGTCAGTTCCTTCACTTTCTTTATGTTTGATGGCATTTCACATCAGAAAGTGGGGCTGGGGGTGGCTAAGTCGGTAGCGCGCCAGGCTCGTAATCTGTAGTTCCCAGGTTCGAGTCCCAGCTGGGTCAGCGTTGAGATTTATCTCCGCAAAATTCCCCGCCCTGCCCACTGTCAGTAGGGACACCGATGGGCTTGGAAAGGCCGCCGTCCGTCGGATTGGACGTTAAGCCATGGGCCCGTGTGCGGGAGAGCTATACCCTGTGCACGTTAAAGAAGACGCTGGATGGCCTTGACGGGAGGCTACCATATGTCTCCCAACAGCTGTTCCAGTGGATCCCCTCCCCCAACCTTCTCTGAGCCTTCGGGGTCCATGTGACATGGCCATTTAGCCCATGGTGTGCAAAAAAGTGCCGCTCAGAGGTAAAACAACCCAACCCATCCGACGGACGGCGGCCTTTCCAAGCCCGTCGGTGTCCCCTACTGACCATGGGCAGGGCGAGGTGTTTTGCGGAGATAACTCTCGACGCTGACCCAGCTGGGACGGGTTAAGCAAGAAAAATAGATCTCTGTTTAACGTGCTTGAGACAAATGGCAAGTGAATTGAAGTGCACAGATAGCATTCATGATAAATATGAGCGGGAGGTAAATTGGAGATGAAATGGAGGAAAATAATCTCTACTGTATTCAATTCAGTCCTTCATTCTATGCAGCTTAGTTGGTACCTTACTCAACTTAGTCCTTCATTCTGCTCATTCAGTTTAATCCTCTATCCAAGTCTATCATTTACTCTACCTAAGTCAGTCCTTCATTCTGCTCATTCAGTTTAATCCTCTAACCAAGTCTATCATTTACTCTACCTAAGTCAGTCCTTCATTCTGCTCATTCAGTTTAATCCTCTATCCAAGTCTATCATTTACTCTACCTAAGTCAGTCCTTCATTCTGCTCATTCAGTTTAATCCTCTAACCAAGTCTATCATTTACTCTACCTAAGTCAGTCCTTCATTCTGCTCATTCAGTTTAATCCTCTATCCAAGTCTATCATTTACTCTACCTAAGTCAGTCCTTCATTCTGCTCATTCAGTTTAATCCTCTATCCAAGTCTATCATTTACTCTACCTATGTCAGTCCTTCATTCTGCTCATTCAGTTTAATCCTCTATCCAAGTCTATCATTTACTCTACCTATGTCAGTCCTTCATTCTGCTCATTCAGTTTAATCCTCTATCCAAGTCTATCATTTACTCTACCTATGTCAGTCCTTCATTCTGCTCATTCAGTTTAATCCTCTATCCAAGTCTATCATTTACTCTACCTATGTCAGTCCTTCATTCTGCTCATTCAGTTTAATCCTCTATCCAAGTCTATCATTTACTCTACCTATGTCAGTCCTTCATTCTGCTCATTCAGTTTAATCCTCTATCCAAGTCTATCATTTACTCTACCTATGTCAGTCCTTCATTCTGCTCATTCAGTTTAATCCTCTATCCAAGTCTATCATTTACTCTACCTATGTCAGTCCTTCATTCTGCTCATTCAGTTTAATCCTCTATCCAAGTCTATCATTTACTCTACCTAAGTCAGTCCTTCATTCTGCTCATTCAGTTTAATCCTCTATCCAAGTCTATCATTTACTCTACCTAAGTGAGTTCTTCACTCCAACAATTCCTTCGGTTTTACTAAGCTCAATCCTTCGCTCTATCCGGATAAGTCCTTCACTCAGTGGCCGTCATAAGGAGAAGGCAGCCATTTTTGCTTTCGTGAAAGGATTAACGATGCAAGGTTTGATCGCCATTTTATTTTCCAAGACCATTATCCCGAAGCCATCCCATGGCCGAGTGGTTAGCACGCTTGGCTACTGATTTAAGGGACCTGGGTTCGAGCCCCGGGTTAAGACATGGATGTGTGTGTGTTGTTTTCTGCTGAGGTCCTGCCATCCTCTCAGACCTTCTACTATGGCATATAAACTGACAGGCTCCTGTCAGACCTCTGTGGCAAGCAGCTGCTTGAGGGGGTATTTATTTTTTATTATCCCAACGCCCTCTGCTGCTAAAAAGCATCTCGATTACTGAATAATCCGTTATCAAAGTTAAGAATGTCATTTCTGGATTACAAAATCCTTCATACTTTCCTAAATGGCCTCCCTACAGACTGGAAGCATATGACCGCTCTTGCCTTCACCCTACTTAGGACAGCCCTTCACCCCTACTCAGAACAGTCCTTCACCCTATTCCAGTCCTTCACCCTATTCAGGAAGTCCTTCACCCTATTTAGGAAGTCCTTTACCCTATTCCAGAACAGCTCTTTATCTCTTCTCAGGTCAGTCCTTCACCCTATTCAGAAAGTCCTTTACCCTATTCCAGGGGGGGCGGGGGGGCTCAGTCGGTAGCGCGCCAGGCTCGTAATCTGTAGTACCCAGGTTCGAGTCCCAGCTGGGTCAGCGTTGAGATTTATCTCCGCAAAATTCCCCGCCATACCCACGGTCAGTAGGGGACACCGATGGGCTTGGAAAGGCCGCCGTCCGTCGGATGGGACGTTAAGCCGTGGCCCCGTGTGCGGGAGAGCCATACCCTGTGCACGTTAAAGAACACGCTTGATGGCCTTGACGGGAAGCTACCATCTGTCTCCCAACAGCTGTTCCTAGTGGGTCCCCTCCCCCAGCCTTCTCTGAGCCTTCGGGGTCCTTGTGGCCTGGCCATTTAGCCCATGGTGTGCAAAAAAGTGCCGCTCAGAGATAAAACAATCCGATCCTCACCTAGGGTCACACTCAACTGCTCTGAACGTCATCTACTGAGCAACCAAAGGAAGAAAACAACACCAACCACTAATGCATCCAAATTTCGAAATCGGACACTTCAATCTCCACTTGTTGTTGCGACCGAGTTCCTTTCTCCACGAGGTGCAAAAATATTGCAGCGTTGGCAGCGCCCTACTTCCTTTCGAAGACAACCTTAGATATCAAGGGCAAGAGCAACGAAGGAGAGAGAAAAAAAAAACCCACACAACCAAACCCAAAGAAAAAAAAAGAAGCCATCGTTATTCTAATTAAACTTTAGCCGAGATCTGAACTCCGAGATGGAAGCGATGTTGGCTACTGGAAGAGCGGGATAAAGTTTCCTTTCCTCTGGAGGCAGAACAACGACCCAAACAAAGATCACCTTGCATGCTGCGTCGTGCACCACGGCACACAAGCGTGACGCCCGCACTCCCACACACGCGCGAGTGTGACAACTTTAGCCCCACCTAGCAGATCGCTTCTTAAACTTCTCCCCCTCCCCTTCTTCACCTCTCCACCCCCCGCAAACTTTCTGGAGAGGGCCTTTCTCCTCGAAATAAGTAATAGACATTGAAAGAGACAAATGTCCCCGTTTCTGATGTTGCCAAATCCCTACTCGCTAAATACCTTCTTGTTCCTGGGGGACATCATTAGTGCATAGGGGAGGGACTATTTGTGGAGAGAACGGAGCCACCTCACCGCACACTCTGTGTCCACGTTTTCTTTCTGTTTTTGCATCCAGACGACGCTTCATCATCCTTTGCGTCTTCTTCTTCTTCGTCTTTTTCTGCAGCCTCCTAATCCTTGAAGGATCTTCAGAAGAGTGTGAAGATGTGAAAAAGTCTCTGTTGGAATTCTCGAAAATGTATTACGTTTTTAGAAGATCCTACGAAAACAGAAATGTCAGCTTGCCTCAATCCTTGATTCATCTCTCGCAAGGTTTCCCTCCAATTCTTCCTCTTCCTTTCCTGTCAGGAGTGCACGTGCCCACACAAATCACTCGCAAATGTCATATATTTTTTTTTATTTTATCATTCCTCTTCCTTATTTAGCATTACTTTTAAATCACAAAGAAGATGAAATATCGCCTCTGGAACATGTGAAAATCTCGTTTACAAAAAGAATTAAGTTTCTCGTTTACTTACTTTTTACCCCTCAAAAATTCTATACGAAATAATGGATGTTGGGAAAAGGAAAATAGTAATATTTTATTAGCACTTTTACAACATAAAAAGTATTTGTCTTTTATTCTTTAAAATTAAAAAGTTGGTTTTCTCACACTTCTCTAAGAAAAGGGGGCAGTTGTTGTTAGTGAATGGGCGGGGGTGGCTCGGTCGGTAGCGCGCCAGGCTCGTAATCTGTAGTTCCCAGGTTCGAATCCCAGCTGGGTCAGCGTTGAGATTTATCTCCGCAAAATTCCCCGCCCTGCCCACGGTCAGTAGGGGACACCGATGGGCTAAGAAAGGCCGCCGTCCGTCGGATGGGACGTTAAGCAGTAGCCCTGTGTGCGGGAGAGCCATACCCTGTGCACGTTAAAGAACACACTGGATGGCCTTGACGGGAGGCTACCATCTGTCTCCCAACAGCTGTTCCAGTGGGTCCCCTCCCCCAACTTTCTCTGAGCCTTCGGGGTCCATGTGACCTGGCCATTTAGCCCATAGTGTGCAAAAAGTGCCGCTCAGAGGTAAAACAACCCAAACAACCCAACTTACTTTTTACCCCTCCTTAAAAATTCTCTTTTATAACATAAAACAAATTTCTCTTTTCTTCTTTAAAATTGAAAAGTTGCTTTTCTCACATCTGTCTAAGAAAAGAGGCCAGTTGTTGTTAGTGGAATATCTTTTGACACTCTAACACCGAAATTTCTACCAAAGACCACTTGCAAATATCCTTGAAAAGTTTCACCTTTTCCCTGTTTTGTGGTCTCTAACAATGCAAATTAAAACTACCTAGAGATTTGAAATATGCGAATTATATTTCATTAGTACAGTCGCTCAAAAACGTATCCGCACACTGTGGGTGATTCTGGAATTCAGAAAAAATATCTGGCAACGGTTTTTTTTAGAAATTAGTGATCTGGCAACCTTTGTGTCACGTGACACGAGGGTTGCCAGATCACTAATTTCTAAAAAAAACCGTTGCCAGATATTTTTTCTGAATTCTGTAATCGACCATAGTGTTCGGATATTTTTTAATATATATAATGCGTATGAATATATAATGCAATGAATATGTAGCGTGTGCAGTTACCGTTCACAGCAACTGGAGCGGTTGCGGTTAATGTTCACAGCACATTGGATCGTGTGAGCTCACAAAGACCTGGATCGTGTGGGCTCACTCACGGAAATATTGAGCGTGTGCAGTTACCGTTCACAGCAAACTGGAGCGTGTGCAGTAACTGCACACGCTCCAGTTTGCTGTGAACGGTAACTGGAGCGTGTACAGTTGCTGTACACGCTCCAGATATTTTTCCTCAATTCTGTAATCACGTGACACGAAGGTTGCCAGACCACTAATTTCTAAAAAAATCGTTGCCAGATATTTTTTCTGAATTTTGTAATCAACCGTAGTGTTCGGATACTTTTTTGAGCGACTGTACCAACTAAAAAAGAACTTTCCAATTAACTTTTAAAATATGAAAAATTGATCCCCGGGGGTAAAAGGTGAACTGAATGTTGCCAATGGAAACGTCACGACCATCACATTCCCCCATCAAAATTTCAAATTTCTTTGCATAAACGACTCGTTTGTAATATTTCTTTAGAATTTTGCAATTTTCGAAAATTTTCTCCCCTTAGAGGGCGCATTTAAAGCTTTTGGGAGATTGTGAAAATGCGAATTTTAATATTTCATCAGCACCTATCCAACACAAAAATTTTTTTTAAAAAACTTATCTGTAAAAACAAAAATAAAATTTGGATGTCCACAGATGGATAAAGCGAAAACACTGTCTCGTGGTTTTTTTTTTCAATCAAGATAAAAAATAGGAGATAAGACGATAAAATATTGCCGTTTTAGTGTTGTTTTTTATTTCGTGTCCAAAAGACTTATTTTCCGACTTTTAAGTCTTGAAGTTTATGATACAGCTTTGTAAAAAAAACTTAACCTATAAGTGTACAGTCGCTCAAAAAAATATCCGAACACTATGGTTGATTACAGAATTCAGAAAAAAATATCTGGCAACGATATTTTTTTTTTATAAATTAGTGATCATGTGACACAAAGGTTGCCAGATCACTAATTTATAAAAAAAAAAATCGTTTCCAGATATTTTTTTTGAATTCTGTAATCAACCACAGTGTTCGGATATTTCTTTTGAGCGGCTGTACGTTAAAAATAAAATACGTAATGTAAGCTGACCTCTCTATCCTCCCTGTGACCTCTTTCCACTACCATCACGCTGATGAGGTCACTATTGTTAGGAAGGTCACTAAGAGCACGACCCTTCCTTTCCAAAAGTTATAAATCATTCGGTGAATTACGAAATGACATAAAATACTTTTAATAAACAGAAATATGTATTCAACAACTTTCCTGATATTTAAAAACACGATGTCTTCCTGTTATTTTTTTCTTGCAATTTTCCACCATTCTCCACCTCCAGCAAAGCCATCATCTTCTTCCTCTTTCTAAGAGTCGTCATTCTTCTTCCGTAGCGATAATTTTTCATAAAACTCCTTTTTTTGGGAGAAGTTATGAAGGATCAGATTTGTTTTATTGTCGACAGCAGATAAGACGTGAAGATTTTACATAGATAGACCACCATGCACGCTCTGTACTTAGAAAAACATTTCTTCGTAAGGTGTGCTCTAGGTTTATGGATCTGTTCTTCATAAAGGAAAATAACCACAAAAGGGTTGGTTTGTTTTACCTCTGAGCATCACTTTTTTTTTTTGCACACAATGGACAGGTCACCACAAGGATCAGAATTGGGTTGTTTTACCTCTGAGCGGCACTTTTTTCCACACAATGGGCTAAATGGTCAAGTCACAAGGACCCCGATGGCTCAGAGAAGGTTGGGGGAGGGGACCCACTGGAACAGCTGTTGGGAGACAGATGGTAGCCTCCAGTCAAGGCCATCCAGCGTGTTCTTTAACTGCACAGGGTATGGCTCTCCCGTACACGGGACCACGGCTTAACGTCTCATCCGACGGGCGGCGGCCTTTCCAAGCCCATCGGTGTCCCCTACTGACCGTGGGCAGGGCGGAGAGTTTTGCGGAAATAAATCTCAACGTTGACCCAGCTGGGACTCGAACCTGGGAACTACAGATTACGAGTCTGACGCGCTACCGATTAAGCCACCCCCGCCCCATAGCAGATTAAGATCTCAACCAAATATATCAATATCTCGATTTTCAACAATATTCGTTCGGTATTTAATAAGTCATGGAAGTTTGAATATTTTACAAAAACAATGCCAGCCATAAGAAATTATACAAAATTGACGAATACTGAAAGACTGATTTGAACACATTTCTTAAATGTACGCTTATTTGAAATAATTCCTATCAAGTCTTAGGTCAGAAAAGTTTTTTCTCACTGCCATTTTTATTGTTAAATGTTCAAAATTCTTCATTAAATACTGAACGAATATCGTTGAGAATCGAGATATGTGTCAACACGTTTTTCAAAAAACAACTTATTTTAGAAATGATGGAGCTTTGACGTTAGTTTTCCATTTACTCGTACAGTCGCTCAAAAAAGTAATCCGAACAATATGGTTGATTACAGAATTCAGAAAAATATCTGGCAACGATTTTTTTTAGGAATTAGTGATCTGGCAACCTTCCTGTCACGTGATTACAGAATTCAGGAAAAATATCTGGAGCGTGTACAGCAACTGTACACGCTCCAGTTACCGTTCACAGCAAAATGGAGCGTGTGCAGTTACTGCACTTAAGTTTGCTGTGAACTCCAGCTGCTGTGAACGGTAACTGCACACGCTCAATATTTCCGTGAGTGAGCCCACACGATCCAGGTCTTCGTGAGCTCACACGATCCAATGTGCTGTGAACATTAACCGCAACCGTTCCAGTTTGCTGTGAACGGTAACTGCACACGCTCAATATTTCCGTGAGTGAGCCACACGATCCAGGTCTTTGTGAGCTCACACGATCCAATGTGCTGTGAACATTAACCGCAACCGCTCCAGTTTGCTGTGAACGGTAACTGCACATACTCCATATTCATTGCATTATATATTCATACGCATTATATTTATTAAAAAATATCCGAACACTATGGTCGATTACAGAATTCACAAAAAATATCTGGCAACGATTTTTTTTTAGAAATTAGTGACCTGGCAACCCTCGTGTCACGTGGGTTGCCAGATCACTAATTTCTAAAAAAATATATCGTTGCCAGATATTTTTTCTGAATTCTGTAATCAACCATAGTGTTCGGATTACTTTTTTGAGCGACTGTACACATCACAGGATCGTAATTTTTCTCCACCAGTTAGATCAATGTCTCTCCAACTTTTTTTACCCTGCGGCACACCGAATCTAATTTTTTTTCCGCGGCACACTGAATCTAATTTTTTTCCCGCGGCACACCTAAAAAAAGAATTTTTGATGGTTACGTAAAAAAGAGGAAAATTGAAGTTTCGTTAAATGCATTTTATTTAAAATAAATATAATAATAAATATAATTAATCATAACTCGGTGTTTGTTTTAAATATTTGTCCATTCTATGGCTTGAAATAATCAAAAATTAATACCAAAATTTGGAAAAAGCTTGATAAATACTTACGAGATCCCAGTTGATAAAATATGAAAGATTTTCATTAAAGCACGTCGATATTAAAGCACGTCGATAACTCAAGTCAAGTCAAAATGAAATCTTTGGAATATCTAGTGTCAATTTGAAAATCTCTCGCGGCACACAGTTTGCGAGACACTGAGTTAGATCGATATATAGACCTACAGATTAAAGGAGTGGGCGGCTCAGTCGGTAGCGCGCCAAGCTCGTAATCTGCAGTTCCCAGGTTCGAGTCCCGCCTATGCTGGCGTTGAGATTTATCTCTGCATTGCTCTCTGTCAGTAGGGAATACTGATGTGCTTGGAAAGGCCGTCGTCCGTCCGATGGGACGTTAAGCCGTGGTCCCGTGTGCAGGAGAGCCATACTCTGTGCACGTTAAAGAACACGCTGGATGGCCTTGACGGGATGTTACCATCTCTCTACACCCTAACAGTTCTCCAGTGGATTCCATTCCTCCAACCTTTCCTGAGCCCTTGGGGTTCTTGTGACCTGGCCATATAGCCTATTGTGTGCACAAAAAAGTGGCGCTTATAGGTAAACAACCCACAACACCGATTACTTTCGCTATATACAGAGGGGGGGGGGGGGGATTCAAGTCTTTTTCTCGGATATCGCAATTGCTTTTTACCAGCGGAACCACATCGGCAACAGCTCGGGCTAAAAAAAAATTCATCCGATGAATTTTAATTACATTTCACGATAAAGAAAATTCTATCCCTAACCCAAAAGAAAGAAAGAACACGGATGAGAAAAAAAAAATTTTTTTGAATAGGAAAACGAAAAATCCTTGCGTTGTTTATATTAGAAGTTAGCAAGTTTGGAACGTGGAAATAGTGCCAAGCCCAAGAGATTTTGCTGCACGAAGTAAATTAAATCTTTTGTGGTTCTCAGGCGACTTTTCTTTTCCATCCTGAGAGATTTTACTGTTTTTTTCATCCAAAATTATTTTACTTTTTATCCTCTCACAAGTGAATTTGCTTTTTTTTACCGCTTCACAAACATTTATTTTTCTACCGAAGACAAGTGAATTTATTTTTAACCGTCTCAAGCAAATTTAAAATTGTGTTACCTCGGAGCTGCATTTTTTGCACGCAATGGGATAAATGGACAAGTTATTATGACCCCGAGGGGTCACAGAAGATTGAGGGGACACACTGGACAGCTGTTAGGAGACAGATGGTAGCGCGTCAGGTTTGTAATCTGCGGTTCCCAGGTTCGAGTCCCACTTTTACTGCTTTGAGACTTATCACCGAAAAACTCCCCGCCCTGCCCACGGTCAGTAGGGGACACCGATGGGCTTGGAAAGGCCGCCGTCCGTCGGATGGAACGTTTAGCCGTGGTCCCGTATGCGGGAGAGCCATACCCTGTGCACGTTAAAGAACACGCTGGATGGCCTTGACGGGAGGCTACCATCTGTCTCCCAACAGCTGTTCCAGTGGGTCCCCTCCCCCAACCTTCTCTGAGCCTTCGGGGTCCATGTGACCTGGCCATTTAGCCCATGGTGTGCAAAAAAGTGACGCTCAGAGGTAAAACAACCCAACGTTAAAGAACACGCTGGATGGCCTTGACGGGAGGCTACCATCTGTCTCCCAACAGCTGTTCCAGTGGGTCCCCTCCCCCAACCTTCTCTTAGACTTCGGGGTCCTTGTGACCTGGCCATTTAGCCCATGGTGTGCAAAAAAGTGCCGCTCAGAGGTAAAACAACCCAACCCTATTCGTAGATAGAGAACGTGATATCAGATTGCGAGTCACATTTTTTTTTTCGCTATATTTTTTTCTACATCCCTAAAGTCAAAGAAGCATCGACTCACCTGAGAGAAATTGAGTCCGTTCAGAGGCACGCACTGCTCTTCAACCTTTTCCACGGCTCCTGCTCTCTTGTCCATCCTCTGTGCCTCCTGGGCCAAGTACAGGTCGAGGACAGGAATGCCGCGCGACTTGACGTCACTCTCCGTCAAGGAGTTCACCATCAGCATAACCCACACGGGCCGTTTCTTCTCCCAGTTGCCCGTGATGGCATTGAACAGGTAGTCGGCGTAGAGGCCTCGACCCCTTTGATCCGCTGTCATCCACATGGGCATCATCACCTTCACATAGTCCAGATGACGCTTCAGACGCTGGTACAGGTCACCCGGTAAGACGTCCGCCAAACTCTTGCCTGCGTATTGGAAGAGAAGAAAAAGTCTATCATCACGAGGAAGAGAAAAAAATCTTTATTGCCACATCACTTACAGAATAAGAGGACTTTAATCGTTTGGGAGTTTCTTTCTTCTAGCGGGATAGGCTGGGTAAAAAAAAAAGGCTCGAGAGTTGGTTTTTTTTGCGTGCAAGGCGCCAAAGAAAGAGTTTAGATTTTCCGTTCCAGTTAACTTGGGAGTTGTTGGCAGTTTTCGAGGAATTGCATTTGGAACTCTTTTCTTGTCGTTTCTGCGCAAGGAGACGATTTCACTGGGAAATGAATAGTTGTCTGGATAGGAGACGGTAAGGGACAAAAATCTCAGATTACTTCTGCAAATAGCTGAGGAACCAAACTGCATTCTGTCCATTGACCGTCCCCTTTATGGCATGAGAAATTAACATTTATAGTTCATATTTATTTTTAATGAATAACAGTGCATTCTTAAACATCAGTCGAACGCTTTAAATTAACGAAAAATCAAAGATACATTGTTACGTTGTCTTACCTCTGAGGAGCGGGGGTGGCTCAGTCGGTAGCGCGCCAGGCTCGTAATCTGTAGTTCCCAGGTTCGAGTCCCAGCTGGGGTCAGCTTTGAGATTTATCTCCGAAAAATTCCCCGTCCTGCCTACGGCCAATAGGGAACATCAATGGGCTTGGAAAGGCAGCCGTCCATCAAATGGGGACGTTAAGCTGTGGCTCCATGTGCGAGAGAGCCATACCCTGTGCACGTTAAAGAACACGCTGGATGACCTTGACGGGAGGCTACCATCTGTCTTCCAACAGCTGTTCCAGTGGGTCCCCTCCCCCAACCTTCTCTGAGCCTTCAGGGTCCATGTGACCTGGCCATTCAGCATACCCTGTGCACGTTAAGGAACACGCTGGATGACCTTGACGGAAGGCTACCAGTCTCCCAACAGCTGTTCCAGTGGGTCCCCTCCCCCAACCTTCTCTGAGCCTTCGGGGTCCATGTGACCTGGCCATTTAACCCATGGTGTGCAAAAAAGTGCCGCTCAGAGGTAAAACAACCCAACAACCCTTTCCTCTGAAGCACACTTTTTGTGCACACAATAGGTTAAATGGCCAGGTCATAATGAACCCAAAAGTTCAGAGAAGACGACCCTTTGGGCAGTTTTATGAGACTTTCGTCAAGGCCAGCTAGCACATTCTTTAACATGCACAGTGTATGGCTCTCCCACACACGGAACCACGGCTTAACGTTCAATCCAATGGATGGCGGTCTTTCCATACATTTATAATTATATCTACAATTCTAGGAGGTCGCAAAATTTTATCTACAATTCTGGGGAGTCGCATAATTTTATTACTATTCTAGGAATCGCATAATTTTATTACCATTCTAGGGGTCGCATATTTTATCTACAATTCTATGGGGTGGAAAAATTTATATACAATTCTAGGGATCGCATAATTTTATTGCAATTTTGAGGGGTCGCATAATTTTATTACAATTTTAAGGGGTCGCATAATTTTGTCTACAATTCTATGGGGGCGCATAATTTTATTACAATTTTAAGGGGTCGCATAATTTTGTCTACAATTCTAGGGGTCGCATAATTTTGTCTACAATTCTAGGGGGTCGCATAATTTTATTACAATTTTAAGGGGTCGCATAATTTTGTCTACAATTCTAGGAGTCGCATAATTTTATTACAATTTTAAGGGGTCGCATAATTTTATCTACAATTCTAGGGTGTCGAATAATTTGATTACAATTCTAAGGGGTCGCATAATTTTATCTACAATTCTAGGAAGTCGCATAATTTTATCGCTATTCTAGTGGTCGCATATTTTATTGCTATTCTAGTGGTCACATATTTTTATTAGTATTCTAGTGGTCGCATATTTTATCTATAATTCTAGGGGGCCAATATGTCGAAAGTGTTTGCGAATCTCTGATTATTTTATCGGATTAACGCGATTCTGATTATCCGATTTAGTTTAACCCATGGAAGAAGAAGCCAATGATGGAGACGAACCTGAAGGAAGCATCTGACAGTTGGCCAAAGCGGAGATCGTGTAAGGATCCATGAGGTCAAGTTCGAAGAAGACGTTCTCTGCTTGCTCGAAGGCTTGCTTGATGTTATCTGGAATGTGATCCCATACCCGAGTGTAAGGAACGTGGATGGTGCCGAAGAAATAAGCAGGAGGCTCTCTTTTCACAGTCCACAGGAAAGACATCGGCTCACTACCCTGGAAAAGGAAGATGAAAAGAGAAATGTTTAAAGGCTCATCATGAAACGTTTCTATAAAAATAAATAAATACCCCCTCAAGCAGCTGCTTGCCAAGAGGTCTGACAGGAGAATGTCAGTTTATATGCCATAGTAGAAGGTCTGAGAGGATGGCAGGACCTCAGGAACGTGTACAGCAACTGTACACGCTCCAGTTACCGTTCACAGCAAACTGGAGCGTGTGCAGTTACTGCACACGCTCCAGTTTGCTGTGAACGGTAACTGCACACGCTCAATATTTCTGTGAGTGGGCCCACACGATTCAGGTTTTTGTGAGCTCACACGATTCAATGTAAATAAAATAAAAATAAATACCCCCTCAAGGAGCTGCTTGCCACAGAGGTCTGACAGGAGCCTGTCAGTTTATATGCCATAGTAGAAGGTCTGAGAGGATGGCAGGACCTCAGCAGAAAAACGTCACATACATCCATGCCTTACCCGGGGCTCGAACCCAGGTCTCTTAGATCAGTAGCCAAGCGCGCTAACCACTCGGCCATGGGACGGCTAAAATAAATACCCCCTCAAGCAGCTGCTTGCCACTGAGGTTTGACAGGAGCCTGTCAGTTTATATGCCAGAGTAGAAGATCTGAGAGGATGGCAGGACCTCAGCAGATAAACGTCACATACATCCATGCCTTACCCGGGGCTCGAACCCAGGTCCCTTAGATCAGTGCCAAGCGCGCTAACCACTCGGCCATGGGACAGCTAAAATGAATACCCCCTCAAGCAGCTGCTTGCCACAGAGGTCTGACAGGAGCCTGTCAGTTTATATGCCAGAGTAGAAGATCTGAGAGGATGGCAGGACCTCAGCAGATAAACGTCACATACATCCATGCCTTACCCGGGGCTCGAACCCAGGTCCCTTAGATCAGTAGCCAAGCGCGTAAACCACTCGGCCATGGGACGGCTAAAATAAATACCCCCTCAAGCAGCTGCTTGCCACTGAGGTCTGACAGGAGCCTGTCAGTTTATATGCCATAGTAGAAGATCTGAGAGGATGGCAGGGCATCAGCAGATAAACGTCACATACATCCATGCCTTACCCGGGGCTCGAACCCAGGCCCCTTAGATCAGTAGCCAAGCGCGCTAACCACTCGGCCATGGGACAGCTAAAATGAATACCCCCTCAAGCAGCTGCTTGCCACAGAGGTCTGACAGGAGCCTGTCAGTTTATATGCCAGAGTAGAAGATCTGAGAGGATGGCAGGACATCAGCAGATAAACGTCACATACATCCATGCCTTACCCGGTGCTCGAACCCAGGTCCCTTAGATCAGTAGCCATACTATGATCATTAACTATTATTTTTTAGCTCTTCGAAATTTTTTGTGAGTTCCTGAACAGAAAAACAGAAATAAAGAAAACATTTGTTTGTCACAAATTGCTTATTTTTGCCTCATTTATGTGCAATAATTCAGTGTATTCCCCTACTCAGTTTCAGGTTTTGGGGTCATTGTGACTTGAAGGTTTTCTGCTTAATAACGTTAATGAACAGTTTGATGATAACTTTAATGAACTAACGACAAAACAGAATCAGTACGAATGGCTAAAATGAAAGTATTTCCACGCAAATAAAGGGTATCGTATGCCATTGTAAAAAAAATGATTCATGTTTGTTTTCACCTGTTATGGGAATCCTTGTGATCTTGGACCTTGGGATCCTTGTGTTATTGGGTTGTTTTACCTCTGAGCGGCACTTTTTTGCACACCATGGGCTAAATGGCAAGGTCACATGGACCCCGAAGGCTCAGAGAAGGTTGGGGGAGGGGACCCACTGGAACAGCTGTTGGGAGACAGATGGTAGCCTCCCGTCAAGGCCATCCAGCGTGTTCTTTAACGTTGGGTTGTTTTACCTCTGAGCGGCACTTTTTTGCACACCATGGGCTAAATGGCCAGGTCACATGGACCCGAAGGCTCAGAGAAGGTTGGGGGAGGGGACCCACTGGAACAGCTGTTGGGAGACGGATGGTAGCCTCCCGTCAAGGCCATCCAGCGTGTTCTTTAGCGTGCACAGGGTATGGCTCTCCCGCACACGGGGTCACGGCTTAACGTCCCATCCGACGGACGGCGGTCTTTCCAAGCCCATAGGTGTCCCTCACTGACCGTGGGCAGGGCGGGGAATTTTTGCGGAGATAAATCTCAACGCTGGGACTCGAACCTGGGAACTACAGATTACGAGCCTGGCGCGCTACCGACTGAGCCACCCCCGCCCCTGGGATCCTTGTGACCTTGCCATTTAACCAATTGCGTGCAAAAAAAAAAAATGCAGTTCAGAGTTACAACACCTCAACTCTTGGGTTTCCAAATGATCTGACGAATTTAAAACAACTGCACTTGCTTCTTATGAGATTAATCTTCCCTCCCCACCCTGCCGGGCCTTGCAGTCATTTTTAAAGTGAACCCACTAAAAAAAAACATGCAAAGGATAAATTTTCTGTCAGCAGCCCTTCCCACTTTATTAGATAGATAGATAGATTTATTCTCAGAATTCTGTGCAAGCTCAACTTTCGTATCTGTTAAGCCTTTATTAGCCTCAACAACAAAAAGGGGCGGGGGTGGCTCAGTCGGTAGCGCGCCAGACTCGTAATCTGTAGTTCCCAGGTTCGAGTCCCAGCTGGGTCAGCGTTGAGATATATCTCCGCAAAATTCCCCGCCCTGCCCACGGTCAGTAGGGGACACCGATGGGCTTGGAAAGGCCGCCGTCCGTCGGATGGGTTAAGCCGTGGTCCCGTGTGCGGGAGAGCCATACCCTGTGCACGTTAAAGAACACGCTGGATGGCCTTGACGGGAGGCTACCATCTGTCTCCCAACAGCTGTTCCAGTGGGTCCCCTCCCCCAACTTTCTCTGAGCCTTCGGGGTCCATGTGACCTGGCCATTTAGCCCATGGTGTGCAAAAAAGTGCCGCTCAGAGGTAAAACAACCCAACAACAAAAATCATCTTTCCCCAGACAACAACCGATTCCCACACGACGACGAGATCCCAATGCCGATGAAACCGACTCCCTTAAAACGACAACCGGAATGACCAAGCGACCCCCGGCGAAAATCGATATCTTCTTCTTCCGTGCAACCTTGTCTTCCTTTCACCTGTTTCCCATTTGCCCTTAGCAACACTTCGCAGCATGGACCATCTCCGCTATAATTAATGAGAGCTCTTTTCTTTCTCCCCCCCCCCCCATCCACTTCTCCAACTACTACTTCCATTTGATCCCTCCCCTTCTTCCCAACCCTAACTCCACGAGGAAGAAATCAAACTTCGGTAACAAGGCGACGTCCTTCGAAAGCGGATTATTTACCAGAGAGCGTGACCTCCACAGACCCGAGGGCCCTGAGATTACCAATGTCAATAGACAAATCCGACAGAGCAGATAACAGAACTCCAGCCACACTTTCTGGAGTGTGGCGCCGTCCTCACTGTCGGCCATGAGACCATTGCAAGCTCACCTTAGATATAAATCATGGCGCCACTGATTTCCCGCCAATTATCGCTCTTTCTCCGAAAAAGGTTCGCATTTCAATAATCAATGCTCAGTTACAGTAAACATCTCGAATTGCTAAAGGGAAATTGAATAAATTATTAATCCCTAGAAATATTTATAACGAAAAAGAAAATTACGCATATCGTAGAACTGCTAAAACATTTGATCACAAATGGTCTTCTGAAATTTCGAAAAATATTATGAATAAAAAAGAAAGCTAAGAATTTGGGTTGGGTTGTTTTACCTCTGAGCGGCACTTTTTTGCACACCATGAGCTAAATGGCCAGGTCACAAGGACCACGAAGGCTCAGAGAAGGTTGGGGGAGGGGACCCACTGGAACAGCTGTTGGGAGACAGATGGTAGCCTCCCGTCAAGGCCATCCAGCGTGTTCTTTAACGTGCACAGGGTATGGCTCTCCCGCACAAGGGGCCACGGCTTAGCGTCCCATCCGACGGACGACGGCCTTTCCAAGCCCATCGGTGTCCCCTACTGACCGTGGGCAGGGCGGGGAATTTTGCGGAGATAAATCTCGACGCTGACCTAGTTGGGGAAAGCTAAGAAAGATAAAGTGAAACGCAACTTACGCGGTATAAGAAATCTCAAAAAAGTTATCTTTCCCTAGCTATTGGAATTCAATAAGTTCTCCAATTTTGTTTCTAAATATATCGAACTGTTTACTTCCCTTGTCTTTGCATCAGCATGGCCCCAAGCGAGTAGAGAATAGCTAGGCCACTTAACGAGGACTTCAGATATAGGGGGATCGAAATTTTTCCATTTATCAATGATTTATCAATGAGAAATTTCCACGGGCGTAAAATAGAAAACAAAAAGACGAAATTGCGAACTGAAGAGAATGTGGATGAAAAAAAAAAGGTGGTTCTAGATTTCCAGTTGGGCTGTTTTACCTCGGAGCGGCACTTTTTTTGCCCACAATGGGATGAATGGGTTGGGTTGTTTTACCTCTGAGCGGTACCTTTTTGCACACCATGGGCTAAATGGCCAAGTCACATGGATCCCGAAGGCTCAGAGAAGGTTGGGGGAGGGGACCCGCTGGAACAGCTGTTGGGAGACAGATGGTAGCCTCCCGGCAAGGCCATCCAACGTGTCTTTAACGTTGGGTTGTTTTACCTCTGAGCGGCACTTTTTTGCACACCATGGGCTAAATGGCCAAGTCACATGGACCCCGAAGGCTCAGAAAAGGTTGGGGGAGGGGACCCACTGGAACAGCTGTTGGGAGACAGATGGTAGCCTCCCGGCAAGGCCATCCAACGTGTTCTTTAACGTTGGGTTGTTTTACCTCTGAGCGGCACTTTTTTGCACACCATGGGCTAAATGGCCAAGTCACATGGACCCCGAAGGCTCAGAAAAGGTTGGGGGAGGGGACCCACTGGAACAGCTGTTGGGAGACAGATGGTAGCCTCCCGTCAAGGCCATCCAACGTGTTCTTTAACGTTGGGTTGTTTTACCTCTGAACGGCACTTTTTTGCACACCATGGGCTAAATAGCCAAGTCACATGGGCCCCGAAGGCTCAGAGAAGGTTGGGGGAGGGGACCCACTGGAACAGCTGTTGGGAGACAGATGGTAGCCTCTCGTCAAGGCCATCCAGCGTGTTCTTTAACATGCACAGGGCTCTCCCGCACACGGGGCCAAAAACTTAGATTGCAATAGTCATTATCTTCTTATACCATTGACCGCCAGAGGGGACAAGCATCGGAACACGTGATTGATTGCGCCGATTCCAGAAACGGACCATCCTTCCGCATTCTATCATCACACACATCTCACCATTTCCGAGCACTTATTGCTGCTGACTCTTTCCAGACAGTTTCCCCGATGACATCCAAAACAGAGACAATCCCATTTAGCCGTCCTGCATTTGCTGTTGTCGACGACAATTCCTGTCTAAGGAAGACATATGGACAGGATAGAAGCCTCGGTCTCGGAATGATCGTCTCCGCCGGCCACAGATGCGGTCGCGGCTCATTTGTGTGCTCAGCTGGCTTCGCTATCGCTTGGGATCCAGACGAGCCTTAAGTTGGCGCTGTGATGCGTCTGCTAGAGCACAATGAACGGATCTCTTCTAGCTTTTCAAGATTCGAGAGATTTAGGACGAGGAGAAGTAAAAAACGAATCGGTTTTAGAGGGGAGATAAATGTTTCCGACTCGTATTTCCTAGCTTTGTCTTTATTTTATCACTTTTATTTTTATTGCGTTGTAAAAACCAATGTGGAAAAAGAAACGGTTGGGTTGTTTTACCTCTGAGCGGCACTTTTTTGCACCCAATGGGCTAAATGACCAGGTCACAAGGACCCCGAAGGCTCAGAGAAGGTTGGGGGAGGGGACCCACTGGAACAGCTGTTGGGAGACAGATGGTACCCTCCCGTCAAGGCCATCCAGCGTGTTCTTTAACGTTGGGTTGTTTTACCTCTGAGCGGCACTTTTTTGCACACCATGGGCTAAATGGCCAGGTCACATGGACCCCGAAGGCTCAGAGAAAGTTGGGGAAGGGGACCCACTGGAACAGCTGTTGGGAGACAGATGGTAGCCTCCCGTCAAGGCCATCCGGCGTGTTCTTTAACGTCAACAGGGTATGGCTCTCCAGGACACGGGGCCACGGCTTAACGTCCCATCCGACGGACGGCGGTCTTTCCAAGCCCATCGGTGTCCCCTATTGACCGTGGGCAGGGCGGGGAATTTTACGGAGATAAATCTCAACGCTGACCCAGCTGGGACTCGAACCTGGAAACTACAGATTACGAGTCTGGCGCGCTACCGACTGAGCCACCCCCGCCCCACATATATTGACATGAATATGGGTTGGGTGTCTGAAAACTTCAGGTTGAGGGGTAGTAAAATATCGAGGATTAAACTTTAGTACATCAGAAGCATTCAGAAACAGTCATGGACTAATCGAATGTCGTTGTGGCAACACTTCTGCTGCATTGTCGACTTTCATGGTGTCCAATGGAAAACGATAGCAAGTCAGGGCAATAGCTAACTATTTTGCTGCCAGGAGCGATTTTGGACATCTGTCGCCCCTTTTGCCAAGTCTGCTTTTAGCTGTTGAACATGGGACGGGGGTGGCTCGGTCAGTAGCGCGCCAGGCTCGTAATATGTAGTTCCCAGGTTCGAGTCCCAGCTGGGTCAGCGTTGAGATTTATCTCCGCAAAATTCCCCGCCCTGCTCACGGTCAGTAGGGGACACCGATGGGCTTGAAAAGGCCACCGTCTGTCGGATGGTACGTTAAGCCGTGGCGCCGTATATGAGAGAGCCATACCCTGACCACGTTAAAGAACACGCTGGATGGCCTTGACGGGAGGGTACCATCTGTCTCCCAACAGCTGTTCCAGTGGGTCCCCTCCCCCAACCTTCTCTGAGCCTTCGGGGTCCTTGTGACCTGGTCATTTAGCCCATGGAGTGCAAAAAAGTGCCTCTCAGAGGTTGGGTTGTTTTACCTCTGAGCGGCACTTTTTTGCACACCATGGGCTAAATGGCCAGGTCACATGGACCCCGAAGGCTCAGAGAAGGTTGGGGGAGGGGACCCACTGGAACAGCTGTTGGGAGACAGATGGTAGCCTCCCGTCAAGGCCATCCAGCGTGTTCTTTAACGTGCACAGGGTATGGCTCTCCCGCACACGGGGCCACGGCTTAACGTCCCATCCGACGGACGGCGGCCTTTCCAAGCCCATCGGTGTCCCCTACTGACCGTGGGCAGGGCGAAGAATTTTGCGGAGATAAATCTCAACGCTGACCCAGCTGGGACTAACCTGGGAACTACAGATTACGAGCCTGGCGCGCTACCGGCTGAGCCACCCCCGCCCCTATCCTCTCAGAGGTAAAACAACACAAACAACACAAGTTGTTGATCATAATTTAGCTGAAATTAATGTCCTTTTGGAAGAAATTGAAGATTACCTGATTGAAAAATAGCTCTACTGGTTCAACCTTCCACCAACTATGGTCTTTAGTTTATTCACAAATTTGCCTCCTCTAAAATAATTCATCCCAGTATTGGTAGAGTCGCCCCTGGTAACAGTTTCATTATGATAATACCACCTCATTACAGCAACAAAACTTTGGAACAATCCATTGATCACCAGCTGAAGCTCTTCTCTTCCAGACTCTCACGGACTAAAAAGAAGTTCCCGACTCACTCACCATCTGCATTTCCTCTAACAAAAAACCTCGACCACAACCTCCTCCAACGAACATCGCCACAATAAACAACGGCCTCTAAAACAGAGACAGAGTTTCGAGATTTTTCTTTTGATTTCACCGATCGCCTCAGGTGCGGAAAGAGTCTCCCGCTGCACGGGATCGAGACTCCCAGAGAGAGAAGAAAAAAGTTGCGCGACATTTATGCGTTTGTGACTACTACACAGAGTGGACGAAGAACTATAGAACTGGTGTGCGTTAAAGGGGGGGGGGGCGATAGAAAGATCTGGTGGTGAAAAAAGCGATGTGGGTACGAGATGGTGTGTGGGGGGGAGTGAGCTTTAAGTCTCGTGGGGAGGCGCCCCGATAGAGACTGAAGTGCATCACTCAAGCGGCTTCCTTTGAAGTCTCTCAGAATCAGAAGGAGGCCAAGTACTCAGCTCGCGGAATAAGTCACGAGAGCCAAAACAGGGAAAGATTCAAACAGATGAGCATCAAAGTTCTTTTTTTCTTCCTTATTCCTTCGTTTTTTTTCTCTGTCTCAGATACGAGAGCAGATAAAACAGATGTCAGTCGTCTCGAGCCCTTTCTCACTTCAAAAGCACTCACCGATTCAAAAGAACAAAATAAGCCCAAGGGTCATTATTCCTTGCGTAACGGCGAGGTGGCAAACTTTCTTCAGTGGGACTTCTGCTTCCACAATCACGACGTTCGTTGTTATTTACTCTGTTTCGAATGTCCCGTGATAAAAAAAAAAAGTTGTCGAAAGAAAATTGTGTTTTTATTTGTCAGAATTAAAGACGCTTGAATTTTTTATTTTGTTGCATTTGC
Organism: Ryuthela nishihirai; assembly: GCA_038380435.1. Classification (NCBI taxonomy): domain Eukaryota; kingdom Metazoa; phylum Arthropoda; class Arachnida; order Araneae; family Heptathelidae; genus Ryuthela; species Ryuthela nishihirai. Next base: position 71,750,660 of record JAWZYU010000019.1, on the reverse strand, counting down.
TATACAGTTGGGTTGTTTTACCTCTGAGCGGCACTTTTTTGCACACCATGGGCTAAATAGCCAGGTCACAAGGATCCCGAAGGCTCAGAGAAGGTTGGAGGAGGACCCACTGGAACAGCTGTTGGGAGACAGATGGTAGCCTCCCGTCAAGGCCAACCAGTGTGTTCTTTAACGTGCACAGGGTATGTCTCTCCCGCACACGGATTGGGTTGGGTTGTTTTACCTCTGAGCGGCACTTTTTTGCACACCATGGCCTAAATGGCCAGGTCGCAAGGACCTCGAAGGCTCAGAGTAGGTTGGGGGAGGGGACCCACTGGAGCAGCTGTTGGGAGACAGATGGTAGCCTCCCATCAAGGCCATCCAGCGTGTTCTTTAACGTGCACAGGGTATGGCTCTCCCGCACACGGGGACACTGCTTAACGTCCCATCCGACGGACGGCGGCCTTTCCAAGCCCATCGGTGTCCCCTACTGATCGTGGGCAGGGCGGGGAATTTTGGGGAGATAAATCTCAACGCTGACCCAGCTGGGACTCGAACATGGGAATTACAGATTACGAGCCTGGTGCTCTACCTACTGAGCCACCCCCGCCCGTTTGCTATACAGAAGATGAGGGTAGTGCTAGCCATTTATGCAGTAGAAATTCTCGAACTAGTAAAATAATACGATTTAAATGAGAAGTGGTAAAATAAATATAACAATCGGAAAAGATGCAAAAAAATTTTTTTTAATAATTCATTAATGGTTTGAATTACAGAGTAAGAAAGCAAAACCACGCAAGTCATAAAATGTAGTCAAGCAGCAACTGAAACAAAAAACACTGAATTGTGCCGAGAAATCAAACTTTACCTTTGTGCCATCTCAACACTTAACACGAACTACCTCAGCCTTTGGGGCGGGGGTGGCTCAGTCGGTAGCGCGCCAGGCTCGTAATCTGTAGTTCCCAGGTTCCAGTTCCAGCTGGGTCAGCGTTGAGATTTATCTCCACAAAACTCCCTGTCCACGGTCAGTAGGGGACACCGATGGGCTTGAAAAGGCCGCCGCCCATCGAATGGGACGTTAAACCGTGGTCCCGTGTGCGTGAGAGTCACACCATGTGCACGTTAAACACGCTGGATAGCCTCGTGTCACGTGTCACGAAGGTTGTCAGATCGCTAATTTCTAAAAAAAACTCGTTGCCAGATATTTTTTCTGAATTCTGTAATCGACCATAAAAAATAAAACAAATACCCCCTCAAGCAGCTGCTTGCCACAGAGGTCTGACAGGAGCCTGTCAGTTTATATGCCACAGTAGGAGATCTGAGAGGATGGCAGGACCTCAGCAGAAAAACGACACACACATCCATGCCTTACCCGGGCTCGAACCCCATATTTTAATATATATAATGCGTATGAAAATATAATGCAATGAATATGGAGTGTGTGCAGTTACCGTTCACAGCAAACTGGAGCGGTTGCGGTTAATGTTCACAGCACATTGGATCGTGTGAGCTCACAAAGACCTAGATCGTGTGGGCCCACTCACAGAAATATTGAGCGTGTGCAGTTACCGTTCACAGCAAACTGGAGCGGTTGCGGTTAATGTTCACAGCACATTGGATCGTGTGAGCTCACAAAGACCTGGATCGTGTGGGCTCACTCACGGAAATATTGAGCGTGTGCAGTTACCGTTCACAGCAAAATGGAGCGGTTGCGGTTAATGTTCACAGCACATTGGATCGTGTGAGCTCACAAAGACCTGGATCGTGTGGGTCCACTCACAGAAATATTGAGCGCGTGCAGTTACCGTTCACAGCAAACTGGAGCGGTTGCGGTTAATGTTCACAGCACATTGGATCGTGAGAGCTCACAAAGACCTGGATCGTGTGGGGTTCTTTAACGTGCACAGGGGGGGGGGTTCTTTAACGTGCACAGGTGCACAGAAATATTGAGCGTATGCAGTTACCGTTCACAGCAAACTGGAGCGTGTGCAGTAACTGCACACGCTCCACTTTGCTTTGAACGATAACTGGAGCGTGTACAGTTGCTATACACGCTCCAGATATTTTTCCTGAATTCTGTAATCACGTGACACGAAGGTTGCCAGATCACTAATTCCTAAAAATATCGTTGCCAGATATTTTTTCTGAATTCTGTAATCAACTATAGTGTTCGGATACTTTTTCGAGCGACTGTACTTACCTTGGAAATAAAAAAAACTCACGTTGCAACTTTGATTACAACAACATGTTTACTCACACGATAAGCCAACTGACCTGAGTAATATTTCTCCATTAGCATTCAACTGCACAAGCAACCGTGGTCTTTCATTGAAGGATAATTACAAAGTAGTTCTACAACTTCAGCCTTGTTTATCACACGAAAGGGAAACAAACGACATGAAAATGAAGAGAATATACATCAAGATCTTCATTAGTTTGCAAAGAATATATGGGCCTTTCTTTTTCAGTGAAAAGAGAGTCACAGCTCTCGTGTGTCAGGATATGCTCCAGAAATCTATTTTTTTACACAAATCAATGACAACGGGTTAGGAAGAATCATTTTTCGACAAGATGGCCTCCCTCTCTCATTACCTGTTGCAAGTGAGAGATTCTCTAAATCAACAGTTCCTAGAACAACACCTAGATCCGTCACGTATGCTTTCTAAGCGACGTCCTTATTTACTGGGGGGGGGGGGGGTCGTTCAATAGCGTGCAAGGCTCGTAAATCTGCAGTTACCAAGTTCGAGTCCCATCTGAACAAGTATTGCGATTTATTTCCGCTAACCTGTCCTCGGCGAGAAAGGGAACACTCACGCGCTTGGAACGGCCACCGTCCGTCGGATGGGATGTTATGCCGTGGCCCCGTTTGCAAGAGAGCATGTTCACGTTGAAGAACACTCTGGATGACCTTGACAGAAGTTTGGATTGGGTTGTTTTACCTATGAGCGGCACTTTTTCCCGCACCATGGGCTAAATGGCCAGGTCACATTGACCCCGAAGGCTCAGAGAAGGTTGGGGGAGGAGACCCCAATGGAACAGCCGTTGGGAGACAGATGATAGTCTCTCGTCAAGGCCATCCAGCGTGTTCTTTAACGTGCACAGGGTATGGCTCTCCGCACACAGCACCAAAGCTTAACGTCCCATCCGACGGACGGCGGCCTTTCCAAGCCCATCGATGTCCTCTACTGACCGTGGACAGGGCGGGGGAATTTTTCGGAGATAAATCTCAACGGTGACCCAGATGGGACTCGAAACTGGGAACTACAGATTACGAGCCTAGCACGCTACCGACTGAGCCACCCCCGCCCCTATCCTTGACAGAAGGCTACCACCTTTCTCCTAACAGCTGTTCAGTGAATCCCCTTCTGAAACCTTCTTTGAGCCCTTGGAGTGCTTTGTGACCTATCCATTTAGCCCACTGTGTGTAGAAAAGTGCTACTCAGAGGTTAAACAACCCAACCTTACCCCCTCAACCGTCGCTGAGCCTTTGCGAGTCCTTCTAACTTGGTCATTTAGAACATTGTGTGAAAAGAACTGCCGCTCAGAGGTTGGGTTGTTTTACCTCTGAGCGGCACTTTTTTGCACACCACGGGCTAAATGGCCAGGTCACATGGACCCCGAAGGCTCAGAGAAGGTCGGGGGAGGGGACCCACTGGAACAGCTGTTGGGAGACAGATGGTAGCACCCCGTCAAGGCCATCCAACGTGTTCTTTAACGTGCACAGTGTATGGCTCTCTCGCACATGGAGCCACAGGTTAACGTCCCCATTTGATGGACGGCTGCCTTTCCAAGCCCATTGATGTTCCCTATTGGCCGTAGGCAGGACGGGGAATTTTGTGGAGATAAATCTCAAAGCTGACCCAGCTGGGACTCGAACCTGGGAACTACAGATTACGAGCCTGGCGCGCTACCGACTGAGCCACCCCCGCCCCCCGCTCAGAGGTAAAATCATTTAAAACAACAACCCAAAGCTCGTCTATTGGGCGCAACTCCATTGGATTTATTTCTGTGTAGTTTCATCAAAGATGCATCACCCGCCATTACCCTAATTCATCAATTAACTTAGTGGGAGAAAATTGAATTTCACTTTTTATCATGCCATTTTTTTTTTCCTTTAGTAAAATAAATGAAGTATTTGTAGAGGTCTGAAGTTGTACAGTCGCTCAAAAAAATATCCGAACACTATGGTTGATTACAGAATTCAGAAAAAATATCTGGCAACGACTTTTTAGGAATTAGCGATCTGGCGACCTTCGTGTCACGTGACACGAAGGTTGACAGATCACTAATTCCTAAAAAAATCGTTGCCAGATATTTTTTTCTGAATTCTGTAATCAAACATAGTGTTCGGATACTTTTTTTAATATATATAATGCGTATGAATATATAATGCAATGAATATGGAGCGTGTGCAGTTACCGTTCACAGCAAACTGGAGCGGTTGCGTTTAATGTTCCCAGCATATTGGATCGTGTGAGCTCACAAAGACCTAGATCGTGTGGGCTCACTCACGGAAATATTGAGCGTGTGCAGTTACCGTTCACAGCAAACTGGAGCGTGTGCAGTAACTGCACCCGCTCCAGTTTGCTTTGAACGATAACTGAAGCATGTACAGTTGCTGTACACGCTCCAGATATTTTTCCTGAATTCTGTAATCACGTGACACGAAGGTTGCCAGATCACTAATTTATAAAAAAATCGTTGCCAGATATTTTTTCTGAATTCTCTAATCAACCATAGTGTTCGGATTCTTTTTTGAGCGACTGTATAGTTACTTTGTAATTACCCTTATTTCAATAGCGAGTTGAAAAACTATGGAGACAAACAGACGAACTAAGAACAAATCCCCAACGCACATTCGGATGTGGACTAATCAACAGCAGCAGGGATCACTTCAGTGAAAGGATCAACAGAAATGAAAAAAAGATGTCTGCAGATGTCATCAGAGTATCGAGCAGAGCGGAAGGAATGGGACAGATGCGAAACTCAGTCCACACCCTTTTTCGCAACCTCTGACCTGCCCCGTGTGACCCAAGAGATGTCCGGCGTTCCATTAGCTGCACGTGGTCGCCGGCGAGGGCCGCCCAATACGAATCTAATCCTCGATAGTTCTATTTGGCCGTCTCTAGACGAGCATTGAGAGCTCCCTGGGCAGCGCAGATTAGACGAGCCGTCACCTCCGTCTTGCTGCAGACGGCGAGGCAAAAGGCGCCGCACCACTGATGCCCTCACCGCCACAGGGGAGGGTAAACAACGGAGTGCTGCATAAATCTCCTTCCCCACCGCGAGTGGGGGGGGGGAGGTTCAAGAGAAAACAGGGAGGGGAGAGAGTGGAGCTTGAAGCAAAGTTGCTCAATGTTCAGTTACTGCCATTCACACTCTGTAGCCAGCAGAGGAGCTGATCATGCCTTGCTCTTCAGATTCTGCGAGATGCCATATATTTTGTTAACCGACTGTCCGTTGCAGGTTCTTTGCTGTTAGATGATGATGGAGGAAAAGAAGATGGGGAGCAGTCTGCTCTTAAGACTGCATCCGTTTCGAGTGGAACATTTTTCCCTTTTATGTACTAGGTGCGAGATTCACAATGCTAAGACTAGCTTATTTTTCTCACTTACATTATTCTACCAGCTGCGCATATATAGACGTTGAAATATACTATTTAAAAAAAATAAGAAACGTACAGTCGCTCAAAAAAATATCCGAATACTATGGTTGATTACAGAATTCAGAAAAAAAATCTGGCAACGTTTTTTTTTAGAAATTAGTGATCTGTCAACCTTCGTGTCACGTGACACGAAGGTTGCCAGACCACTAATTTGTAAAAAATATCGTTGCCAGATATTTTTTCTGAATTCTGTAATCAACCATAGTGTTCGGATAATTTTTTGAGCGACTGTACTCCCCTAGACAAAGGACGGAGATAGCCTAGAAGCTCTATCGGTCTTATCCTGGTTTTTCATACAACATGTAAACACACACACACACAGGGACATGCCCGCTGGTTTAGTAATCAAGTAAACTAACCACTAGACCAGGTATGGGTTGGGTTGTTTTACCTCTGAGCGGCACTTTTTTGCACACCATGGGCTAAATGGCCAGGTCACATGGACCCCGAAGGCTCAGAGAAGATTGGGGGAGAGGACCCACTGGAACAGCTGTTGAGAGACAGATGGTAGCCTCCCGTCAAGGCTATCCAGCGTGTTCTTTAACGTGCACAGGGTATGGCTCTCCCGCACACGGGTCCACGGCTTAACGTCCCATCCGACGGACGGCGGCATTTCCAAGCCCATCGGTGTCCCCTACTGACCGTGGGCAGGGCGGGGAATTTTGCGGAGATAAATCTCAACGCTGACCCAGCTGGGACTCGAACCTGGGAACTACTGATTACGAGACTGGCGCGCTACCGACTGAGCCACCCCCGCCCAGACCAGGTATGGGTGCCCTGGCTTTATGAAATATAATTATTCTCTTGATCTTGTGCCATCCCGGTTGCTCAGTAGTTAGTGCGCTTGGTTACTGATCAGTGGGATCTGGGTTCGAGCCCCATGTAATGCATAGATGTCTTTCTGTTGAAACTTTCCTCACAGACCCTCTCTTAAACGTATTAAACTGACAGACTCCTGTCAGACCTCTGTGGCCAGGAGCTAACACAGTAAGAACTTTGTGGCCTTGTCAGAACTCTGTGGCCAGGAGCCTCTGTGGCCAGGAGCTGGACAGCCTCTGTGGCAGGAGTGGCCTTGAGAGGTGATTTATTTTTCATTTGCTGTTATGACAAAAATGTATTTTTTTTTACTTAATGCAGTCTATTCGCAAATGGATACTCCAATGGAAAATAATATATAATAATATATTTGAACAGATGAAACTGAAACCGCAACTTTTTATGAAGTTCTGACAAGTCATACAGGGAATCTATGACAAGGGGTCATCTCAATAATAACCACCTATCTTTGAATTTAATCCGAGGCCTTTCGTACTACAGTGAAACCCATTCTGCCACTAGAGGGGGGTTGAGTTGTTTTACCTCTGAGTGTCGCTTTTTTCCCACATAATGGGCTAAAGGGCCAGGTCACGAGGACTCCAAGAGCTCAGAGAACTCTAGCAAGGATATCTCCTGGACAGCTCTTGTGAACACCAACGAGCTTGTTCTTTAACATGTACAGTCGCTCAAAAAAATATCCGAACGCTATGGTTGATTACAGAATTCAGAAAAAATATCTGGCAACGATTTTTTTTAGAAATTAGTAATCTGGCAACCTTCGTGTCATGTGATTACAGAATTCCGGAAAAATATCTGCAGCGTGTAAGCAACTGTACACGCTCCAGTTACCGTTCACAGTAAACTGGAGCGTGTGCAGTTACTGCACACGCTGTGAACGGTAACTGCATACGCTCCAGTTTGCTGTGAACGGTAACTGCACACGCTCCATATTCATTGCATTATATATATTAAAAAAAATCCGAAAACTATGGTTGATTACAGAATTCAGAAAAATGACACGAAGTTTGCCAGATCGCTAATTTCTAAAACATCGTTGCCAGATATTTTTTTTGTATTCTGTAATCAACCATAGTGTTCGGATTACTTTTTTGAGCGACTGTAGGTGGTCATATTATTTTGATACTGGATCGTGTGGGCTCACTCACGGAAATATTGAGCGTGTGCAGTTGCTGTACACGCTCCAGATATTTTTCCTGAATTCTGTAATCACGTGACACGAAGGTTGCCAGATCACTAATTCCTAAAAATATCGTTGCCAGATATTTTTTCTGAATTTTGTAATCAACCATAGTGTTCGGATACTTTTTTGAGCGACTGTACAAGATATGGCTCTCTTGAAGAAGGACCACTCTCGTAGCGCATCGGCGTCCCCCTTTCTTTCAGAGGGCAAAGTATGGGTTTGCTGGGATAGTTGGGAAAAAATCTTGTTCGAACTACTCTTCCGTAATCTGCAGATACGCCGTCTAAATTCAGCTGAATCCACATATTCGAGAACATCCAGATTTATTTTTCTTGACGGGCGTGCAACAGCATGTCCTGAAAGAACTGACGGCACGCCTGAGCTTCTATGGGAAGACCTAACATACGACGAGATGATCTGATGACACCTTACGTTGAAGCTTAAAACATGCTTAATGCATCCTATGTAGGTTTTCTGCAGCCAATGATGCAAATTATGAGGGTCGGTGAGTGAACAAATTTTAATCGGTTTTTAAAAGGGAAAGCACAGAAAAAATTATTATGAACAGAGACAACCTCTGATTCTCTACCCCCCCCCCCCAAATCCCAATATAAAACTCCAAATGTTTCTAGATATTCATCAGCTATCAGAAATTGTGTGACAAAAAAATGTACGGGAAAAATCTGAGTTGCAATTACTTGCTTCAGTTCTCAATTTATGATTTTAAATTTTTTTAATTTATAAAATTAAAATTTTTTTGACAATTGTTCTAAAATTTCTAATCTGTGTTTAAAAAAGGGAAATCAGGGAGAAATTACTGCAAAAAGCTACACCTCTCTACACCTCTGCCTTTCTACACCTCTGCCACTCTACACCTCTACTCCTCTGCCTCTCTACACCTCTACCTATCTCTACACCTCTTCCTATCTCTACACCTCTGCCTCTCTACACCTCTACCTATCTCTACACCTCTACTTATCTCTTCACCTCTGCCTCTCTTCACCTCTACCTATCTCTACACCTCTGCCTCTCTACACCTCTACCTATCTCTACACCTCTGCCTCTCTACACCTCTATCTATCTCTACACCTCTTCCTCTCTACACCTCTACCTATCTCTACACCTCTGCCTCTCTACACCTCTACCTATCTCTACACCTCTACTTATCTCTTCCCCTCTGCCTCTCTACACCTCTACCTATCTCTACACCTCTGCCTCTCTACACCTCTACCTATCTCTACACCTCTACTTATCTCTTCACCTCTGCCTCTCTACACCTCTACAACTCTGCCTCTCTACACCTCTACCTATCTCTACACCTCTACTTATCTCTACACCTCTGCCTCTCTACACCTCTACTTATCTCTTCACCTCTGCTCCACCCCCCAACTTTACTATACAACTTCAAACGTTTTTTGACTATACCTAAACTATCAGATATTATGCGATAAAAAATGTCAGGGGGAAAAATGATGACAGATGAGTAGCACCTACCTGTTTGGATTCGCAGAAGGGCGGACGACGATATTTAGCAGCAACGGCGACAACGACGGAGGCCAGGACCTGAGAAAAGGTAAATCGAGATTAAGATTCAAATGTCATGAGATTTTTTGATGAAATCGAACTTGAATAATTATATGGTAAATGAGCTTTGATTTATAAATAAATATATATCGAAATCTGAGTCAAGATGTTACAATTCCAAGACAAAAAACTAAAAAGAAATAATTTTCTACCTTATGCCAGTAGGGAAAATGAAATTAGAAACAATATATTGAAGAATAAACTTTTCATGAGCATTATTTTGAAGGTAAATTAAAGGGCTAAATAAAATCTAAATTTATTTAAAACCAATCAAAACACAAGTAATAATTGTTATATCAAACCGTTTGCTAGAAGACTATCTTATTGATTATTAATTAAGTTACTTATAATTCTTTTAAGTTCTTTCAATTTCAATCATTTCTGGCGAATCATTTTTTAAAGCGGGGTAACCATCCTGTTAAAAATTCCAGCTGCCATAACTCTTTTAATACTAAAAGAATATTGCCCAAAATTAAGATTTAAGATTCTTATTTTTGGGCAATATTCTTTTAGTATTAAAAGAGTTATGGCAGCTGGAATTTTTAACAGGATGGTTACCCCACTTTAAAAAAAGATTCGCCAAAAATGATTAAAATTAAAAGAACTTAAAAGAACTATTAGTAACATAATTAATAATCAATAAGATAATTTTCTAGCAAAAGGTTTGATATAACAATTATTACTTGTGTTTTGATTGGCTTTAAATATATATTTTTGAATTTTAATTGAATTTTATTGGAATGGTTTGTACTACGATAATTTGTTCTAAGGAAAATAAGGCAATGTCCGAAATAAATTTTGTTTTGCATACCATAATATAAGTCTGCACATTTCAGTAAACTTTTTCTTTTTAAAAATAGGACAGGAGAAAAGGAATAAGTGCGAAAACTACTATGGCGAGTATATTAAAGGTAGCCATTTCTTATGGGGAAAAAAGCCTTGAATTCAAGGGACTATCCTTGAATAAAATGCAAAAGGGACCCTCCTTTTCAATGAGCAATGCTGTTTCACGGCATATCAAGGTGTAAAGCAGTGTAGTATTATGTCAGGGGCAAAAGATTGTTTTCGGTTGTCATTAATATTCATAATGCGAAATAGAAACATAAAACTCTCAAAGAAGTTAAAAAATCAGAATAATATCAGCTGGAGATTAACATAGAGAAAAGTATGTTTTGGGCAACAGATATACTTCATCTTTTATTCACTGAAAAGTTTTTTTTTTAAATATCTAAGGTTCGGTTATCAGTTTTTCGCTCCTTATGAAGTTCATCTTAGGCGACTGGTTCTTTTGGTGAATTCTTTCACTGTTCCTGAAACGTGGAAAGGACAACAGACGTGAAAAGAGTAAGTAATATCTCTCTTGAAGAGTCTGCTATTCAGAAACACATTTGTGGACTTCAAACTCTGCACATAAAATCGTCTTAGATGGACGTGGATCACAAAACTAACAATGATATTATCAGTGATATGCTTCGAGTACTATAAAGTAGTGGCAGACACATTGAGAATGTTGGAAATGACAGAAAAAATATTGATGGAAGCAACTCTTAAAGGAGGAACTCAATGAAACCGTTATGGTTTTCTCTCTGACTCCCTCTTTTAGTCTTTTTTTTAGGGGGGGGGGGGAAGAGAAATTAAAAATTTTTTTAATTTCTAAAAAAAATCGTTGCCAGATATTTTTTCTGAATTCTGTAATCAACCATAGTGTTGAGATACTTTTTTGAGCGACTGTAGGTGGTCATATTATTTTGATACTAAATCGTGTGGGCTCACTCACGGAAATATTGAGCGTGTGCAGTTACCGTTCACAGTTACAGTTGCTGTACACGCTCCAGATATTTTCCCTGAATTCTGTAATCAACCATAGTGTTCGGATACTTTTTTGAGGGACTGTAGGTGGTCATATTATTTTGATACTAGATCGTGTAGGCTCACTCACGGAAATACTGAGCGTGTGCAGTTACCGTTCACAGCAAACTGGAGCGTGTGCAGTTACTGCACACGCTCCAGTTTGCTGTGAACGGTAACTGGAGCTGTACAGTTGCTGTACACGCTCCAGATATTTTTTCCGAATTCTGTAGTCAACCATAGTGTTCGGATACTTTTTTGAGCGACTGTACATACAAGAGCAGGGAAGGTCGTGCCTTACCTGCATTCCATGAGAATTAGCTCTGTCGTGGTGATTGCACAAGCAGAGCTGGCCAGGCCCGATAGCGAGGGCAGAAGGGATAAAGGGAAATCCTGGTACTGAACAATGAAAAAGGGAACTTGAGGATCAGTCTGCGGGGTAGTGATGCTCAGCGAGATCAGTGCTGGTCATCCTATGTACAGTCGCTCAAAAAAAATATCGGAACACTTGGCCGAGTGGTTAGCACGTTTGGCTACTGATCTAAGGGACCTGGGTTCGAGCCCTGGGTCAAGGCATGGATGTGTGTATTGTTTTTCTGCTGAGGTCCTGCCATCCTCACAGATCTCCTACTATGGCATATAAACTGACAGGCTCCTATCAGATCTCTGTGGCAAGCAGCTGCTTGGGGGGATATTTATTTATTATTTATATGGTTGATTACAGAATTCAGAAAAAATATCTGGCAACGATTTTTTTTAGAAATTAGTGATCTGGCAACCTCCATGTACAGTACACGAAGGTTGCCAGATCACTAATTTCTAAAAATATCGTTGCCAGATATTTTTTCTGAATTGTGTAACCAACCATAGTGTTCGGATATTTCTTTTGAGCGACTATACGGGTGCCAGGTATAATTTGTAAAAAGTAGAAAAATTGCGAGAAACCTGCGCAGAGAATAGTAATCTCTGGCAGGGTAATTTATTGTGTATATTGACAAAGGAAAATAAAGTGTTTTGTTATCGTTACTTAAGTAAAGTGGTTTCGAGTCTGATTAAACCAAGGTACCAGAAAGGAGTAATATTTCATCAGATTCTTCTAAAACGTGCATATGCCGTCCCACGTCCAGTATTGCATATCACTCGGCAGTTGGGTTTACGACAACTCCCATTGAGATTGCCAGTGATTGGTTTTATTACAGGTTTTATTACAATTTCAACAGTAAAGCTCAAAACCATTGATTATGTTACACAACCAAACTAAACTTCCGTACTGAAAATAAAAATGTGAAAGTACCTAAAAATACATTATGCGATTTGAACAAAATCTCGAACAGAATCGGGAACTTGCCTACAATTGGTACCTTCTGAAGTTTCGGCTCCATAAAACTGATACAATAAAGAATATTTGTCCAGAGATTTAATACATAATGTGAAAGGGGATACGATGATTCTTCAAATCCAGTGATGTCCAGACTTTTTAAGGTTACGAACCTGTCTATGAGACAGTCGCGAACCAGTTTGTTTCAAACATTCATTCAATTCATTTCAATTTTAGCCTCCACGTTTTTGTTTAACTTTGAATATTAACAGATGTGAAGAACAAAACAATTTTCCACTTCAGAATGGGCAAATATTATTCATCTTCAGTTTCAGGTACAATTATATTACATCCACCTTACTTAAATTTTACTTGTCGTCTTGCTAAAGTCACCTTGTTATTCTTGCTAAAGTCGCCTTGTTAGTCTTGCTAAAGTTTTGAGGGTTATTAATTAGATATCCATCTTGCTATACTTTAAAATTTTACGCAAAAAAGCAACTTTTCCAATCAACAATATTTGAGCGATCTTTTGAGCAATTCGATCGCGACCCCGTCAGAATAAGGCAACAACCCAAAGGCTTGAAATCACTAGGAGTTATTCTTGTAATGCATTTGCTTAGAGCAAAATCCCATTCAACAGAAAGATATGCACACAGAAAGATTTTAGATTATTTCACAAGTTCTTGACTTTATATGGTGAATAAGAGTTTCATACATTATCCGAGACAAAGAACAATATGTCATACTCAAAAATTGAATACAGATGCATAATATCATACCTTGTATCCTAACTTGGGCCAGACAAATATCTAAAGCGCCAATATTTATCGAAAATTCGAACTAAGATGAACTGAAGACATTGCAGTGTAAACAACTTTCTAAAAAAAAAATTATAATTAAGTTTTTTTTTCTGTGTGTGTGTTATTACAATTATAGTGTGGAAAATTTATAACTTGGTTCTAAAAAAACACCCCCCTCAAGCAGCTGTTTGCCACAGAGGTCTGACAGGAGTCTGTCAGTTTATATGCTATAGTAGAAGGTCTGTGAGGATGGCAGGACCTTAGCAGAAAAACGACACATACATCCATGCCGTACCCGGGGCTCGAACCCAGGTCCCTTACTAAAATCTGATAAAAATAATCGTTTTTATTATCGTACTTCTACGATTTAATCTTTTTCTTCCTCAAGAAACTTATTAAATGACTGTATTGAAGTATTGATATTGCCTATCAGCAAATTCGGTTTTGCTTCAGTTCTATTTTACTTTAAATAATTTAAATTATATGGATCGATTGGCCAGTGCAGGCTTATCAGCTGCCTTATAAGCGAACATAAAATGAACTTTCGTCCCCTGCAGCTTCGATAAGACTTTTCGGCTTGTCATTACAAGTTTGCTAGAATTAAATTATATGGCTCGAGTAGCCAGTGAAGAACTGTCAATATTCTCAGAAGCAAATATAATTAGCGACTAAAGTATATTAAATGAGGAACTAATATAACTACTCAACAACGCAAACAAGAAAAAGCTCTTCACACTAGGCTTAAACAGATTAAAAGATAATAGTAGTGAATCGGAATCCCCTGATTGCTAAAAACCCTCTACGATTGAAAAAAAAGAACGCCACCTTTCTTTCGATTTCCTAACTAATTAGAACCGTAACCGCTCGTAATTGCTTGGTAAGCCTAATTAAGACAAGCTCTGCAAAATGTAATTTCATCGCTTACCCAACTCCAGTGTCTTACACTGTAAAAAGGCGGATAGGAAAATAGGTAGGTAGGGGATGGGAATAAAACCCATTACTTTTTTATTCTCCTTCGCTGGTAGTCGCGTGTACTGACGTATTCCTTATTATTTTCTTTGAGCCGCCGCGTCGTTTCGGAAGATTGATAGGCGATGGAAGATCGTCCCTCGGGTTGGCGCCGTTCATCAGAGGCGATACGAGGGTGCACAGACAGTGTTCGCACTTGCGCAGTAGTGGCATCCAAAAATATGTAGGTAATGCTGTAGGAAATAAGGGAGCTTTCGTCCTCTGCCGCTACGACAACTAGAAGACAGTTCGGTTTGTCATTAAACGTTCGATGCCAAGCATCAAATATTCACCGCTTTTTGCTCAAAGTTCCGATAGAGGAGCTATTTATTCTATCAAAGATGACGTCATTTGAAAGGAGCATTATCCTGTCGTCGGAGATAATATAAGATGGCTTACAGAAAATAGATATGCGTTGGTGGCATATGGGAAGGTGTGTCATATTACAATTTCATATTTTTTTTAATTTTTATCTTTGGGTGTTTCAAGCTTTTGCAGAAGTTAAGAATTATGTTAACAGCATTTGGGAATGTTGGGAATTGATATAAAGAACAAAATATAATCTCGTTTCGTCATCTTTAATAGTGAATGTGAAAGGCTTGATTGTATTTTATGTAGAAAGAGACAAGGAAATTATCAGGTTGATTAATACAATATCAAGGTTCTTGGAAAGAATATGTGACACTTTCAATAACAAATATGAAATATGTGACTGTAATTTCTACTCTACAGGGAATAACAACTTTCTGCTGTTCGCTATGATAATGATATAAATATAATTCACGAGAATTACGAAATCATGAAGACATTAATTGCAATTTGTCTTTCGTTTGAAATGAAATATGAAGAGCATAAGGCATATTTGGTTTTTCTCCTAGAATCTATTCTATTAAACAACTGTCAGTTTATTTTCTCTGTCAGTCAACATGTTCTGTCAACGATAACTGCCAAACGCACTAAAAATTTACCAAGAGACATTGAAATTTGTTATTTTTGAGATTAATTCAATGGTGTATCATCTAAGAACTTTTTGGGGAAGGCTATTGGAAAATGTTTTTGATTGATAGAAAAGAAATTCTGATTTGAAATGGAAGGGCTCGGAGTTGGTGGGGAAAGGGCACTCGCTGGATAGCTATTAAGAAGTAGATTGTGGTGAAGGCCATCCAGCGTGTTTAAAGTGCACAATGTATGGCTCTCTTAAAACACACAGTAGTCTGAAGGACGATGACACAGTTGGGACTCGAAACCGGGAACTGCAGATTACGATCCTGGGACGCTATCGGCTGAGCCACCTACGCCCCTCGTACAAAGAACACAGGTTCAACACATCCTATAAAAATGAATTTGAGGGGCAGTTTTAGAATGTTCAGTTTTCTTTTTTTTCACACAGGTACGAAAACTATTATTCATCACGTTGCTATTCATTTACGTTTGTAAATCAAATGGAAAAGTCACAGATGCATTAAAAATGTTCTGTGGAATAACACTGAGCTACGACGTTTTCCTGTTCTCTTTGAAATTGAAGCCTCAAAACGTATAAATTCAAACAAATACAAAAATTTAAGAATGAAAGAATGCAGATTACGATCGAATGCAGATGCAATCACAATATTGGCTAATCGTCGAAAGTATTATCTTTTAAGAAATTTCCAAATTTATCGGAAACCTTGATGTCACATCTATAATACGAAGAATGCGAAATCTTGAATAAGATTTTTTTTTTTCAAGATGATTGAATTTTTTTTTACAGTTGGATAGGTACTACTGAAATATTATGAATCAAATCTTCAGGTACTTTTAGTTTTTTATCGTTAGCTAATAAATCTCGAACATCTGTATTAATCTCAATTTTCATCGGCGCTAAATGTGAAAAATGTGAAGCTTTAAACCAGTGCCTCGCAAACTTTTTTACTCTGCGGCACACTGAATCTAATTTTTTTTCCGCGGCACAGTGAATGTAATTTTTTTTCCCGCGGCACACCTAAAAAAGAATAAAAGCAATCATTATATTTGCGCTTTGTTGAAGTCATCAGTCTGGTTTTACTTGAAGATTTGCTCTCGTTCTTTAATTCATAACTCGGTGTTTGTTTTAAATATTTGTACATTCTATGGCTTGAAACAATCAAAAATTAATACCAAAATTTGGAAAAAGCTTGATAAATACTTACAAGATCCCAGTTGATAAAATCTGAAAGATTTTTATTAAAGCACGTCGATAACACAAGTCAAATCAAAATGAAATCTTTGGAATATCTAATGTCAATTTGAAAAACTCTCGCGGCACATAGTTTGCGAGACACTGCTTTAAACAAATACTGCAAGCGATCTATTTATCCCATTCCTAAGGGAATGGGATAATTCACTTTTTTTCTTTAGGAGATAGATGATAAATTCTTTCTGTGCTGTATGAGTACTAATAAAATACTATTCGCATTTTGTCAATCATCCGTTTGTTCGTTCAAAATATCACTTTTAGAGGTTGAAAAAGCCGAAAACTAATAAAACTTAATTCTGTTTGAAAATGAGCATCCCATATTCACCAGAGGTAATATGTGTTCTTCTAGATAATAAGGCTCATATGGGAGAGACCTAAAAATAAACGCCATTGGATATACAGGGCTTGATCTAGGGAGGGGGGGGGGAAAGCCGACCTTTAAAAAATATAAAACTTATTTATGTTTCATGCATTTTTCAAGAACTCTTTTAAAGACCTACAGGGGGGGGGGAGTGTTATACCGCATCGGAAATCCAGTCTCTTGCCTCCTCCCCCTTTACATTTTTCCGACTTGACTGTGTTCTTGCTCTCCCCCCCCCTCGATTTTTTCTACATCCGGACCTGATTCGGTGTGAGAACCTGGTGGACTCTTAATTGCAGCTCTCAGGTTGGTGATTGTGGGAAAAAGTTTCTGCATAAGAAATGTTACCACCACCTATAGCCAAAACACATTACTTTCTGCATTTCATATAAAAAAACATTTTTTTTCTTCTATTGATTAGTAAGACGAATAAATAAACTTTATTTTCTTCACTTCAGCAGTCTTTTTTTTTCCTTTCGCTTTAATCTTCCTCCTGATTGCGAAATAAATAAGCAACGAGAAGCAAAAAGATCACAGAAGAACCAGATCTTCCAGTCTTCCCCGCTCTTCCTCTTATTACTGATTCCTCGGGACAAGGCTTTAAATCACCAGAGAGAAAAGAATTCTCTCATTCATCTTTGCAAAGACGAAATCAGCGCCGTCTATTCACCAAGAGTCGACACTGCGTAGACCATTAGTTGCAGACAATGAAATATTAACTAGCTATTTCAAGACACGGGTCCCAGTCGAGCTAAGACGACGGCTAAGAGGATTAAGCAAGCAAAAGGAGAAGAGGTAGAGAGTCTTTGGATCTTGCATCGGTATCCATTTCGCACAGGATCAAAGAGGAAGAGATCGCAAGAGGCCCACACACACAATAGAGAAGGCAGAATAGAGACACAGGACCAGTGATCCTCTTGCTCCCAAAAGCTCGCATTTATGATGAATGCGACAGTGAATAATGAATCAGTCATATTTCTTGACTTTGAGCGAACAAAAGAACCGAAACAAGCCAGCAAAAGAGTGAGATGACATGTGGCTTCTCCAACAACGCATCAACTTTAAGCCAACCTCTGCGAAATAACACACAAAATTTATGACTTAGTGGAATAAATTCAAATTTGTTTTTCCTTCCATTCATGCTAGTATTGTTGGACTATCTGATTTCTTTTTTCTTCATAAGAGGCTTCCTTGCGTCATTCTTTAGAATAATATACAAAGCCTGATATACGATGCCCATCACCTCCTACCCCCCCTTTAGTTTCGATAACTTGAACCAGGTAGGAATAAAAATAACAAACGTGCATATTGCATATATTTCGAATAATATTTTCCTAAAAAGACTAAAGAATTGATTCTTTAATCAATTAGCGAACACAGTTCCCATACTTGCGAATATTTGAACCTGTTCAAAATATGCAACTTAATGTATTTCTTCCCCTGTCAAATGACATCTATTTAGTTACTTTTCTAATTAAATTTAGCAACTTTGAAAGCTATATAATTAATTTTTATAGCAGCTATTAACAACTTTCTTTAGCTGAATTTTCGCTTTCTTTAGCCGTCCCATGGCCGAGTGGTTAGCGCGCTTGGCTACTGATCTAAGGGACCTGGGTTCGAGTCCCGGGTTACTATAAC
This sequence comes from Ryuthela nishihirai, assembly GCA_038380435.1. Lineage (NCBI taxonomy): Eukaryota > Metazoa > Arthropoda > Arachnida > Araneae > Heptathelidae > Ryuthela > Ryuthela nishihirai. Next base: position 71,732,227 of record JAWZYU010000019.1, on the reverse strand, counting down.
TATAGTTTTATCTATCTATATAAGGGGTACGCCGTGAAAGCTCAAATGTCGCTAGATCTGGTAACAAAGTCGCTAAGTTGGCATTATTATACTATAACTATAGTTTATCTATGCATGGATGTTCATGTTTTTCTGCTGAGGTCCTGCCAACTTCTCAGATCTTCTACTATGGCATATAAACTGACAGGCTCCTGTCAGACCTCTGTGGCAAGCAGCTGCTTGAGGAGGTAATTTTTCTTTTTTTTCTCAACAGATATTTTTTTCAGTCGTCACAAGTCTGGTAGTTGGGTTATTTATATATTGGTTACAGCACATCTATAGCCGACTAAGGTATGCTTCATAACATCTATGTAACTAGCGGCCTGCAGAAAGACCTTATCCACATTCTTTCGAATGGTAACGCATCAAATTTCATTTCAACAATATTGTATGCTGTATAACGACTATTTATTTCGCAATTTAAAAAAAATGAATTAATACTGAGATTACAGTAATTGACTCTCATGCGAATCGTGTTTTGGTAGTATGAAGGAAAGCATTAACTAATTTCGCATTATTTCTTGTGGGAGAAATCGATTCAGCTTACGGACATATTTCAAGATGCGCATTACCTTGCATAACTTGAAACTCGAGATATGGGAAGTTGAGGTCCACCCGTATTTGGGATGGGTTGGGTTGTTTTACCTCTGAGCGGCACTTTTTTGCACACCATGGGCTAAATGGCCAGATCACATGGACCCCAAAGGCTCAGAGAAGGTGGGGGGAGGAGACCCACTGGAACAGCTGTTGGGAGACAGATGGTTGCCTCCCGTCAAGGCCATCCAGCGTGTACTTTAACGTGCACAGGGTATGGCTCTCCCGCACACGGGGCCATGGCTTAACGTCCCATCCGACGGACGGCGGCCTTTCCAAGCCCATCGGTGTCCCCTACTGACCGTGGGCAGGGCGGGGAATTTTTGCGGAGATAAATCTCAACGCTGACCCAGCTGGGACTCGAACCTGGGAACTACAGATTACGAGCCTGGCCCGTATTTGGGAAGAACAGTTTCTAACTAGATTAATATTTTAGCCTCTGGCGATGACGGGTGCTAATTTTCAAAGAGAATGAAGTTTTTATTTTTCACGTTTAGAGAGCCCTCTATTTGCAGAAATTCGAACTAACAGATGATTTGGAAAATGCATATAGTAGTATTTTATTAGCACTTATACAATAAAAAAATATTTTTTTTTATATATTACTTCAAACGAAAAACAAAGGTTGCGTATTCCCACTTTAATGGTGATTCCTTTGATAGGGGGAAAATAATTTCTGTTAATGCTCTTCAGCATCGCACTCCATCACCATGATGATGGGGTGGGGGTGGCTCAGTCGGTAGCGCGCCAGGCTCGTAATCTGTAGTTCCCAGGTTCGGGTCCCAGCTGGGTCAGCATTGAGATTTATCTCCGCAAAATTCCCCGCCCTGCCCACGGTCAGTAGGGGACACCGATGGACTTGGAAAGGCCGCCGTCCGTCGGATGGGACGTTAAACCGTGGCCCCGTGTGCGGGAGAGACATACCCTGTGCACGTTAAAGAACACGCTGGATGGCCTTGACGGGAGGCTACCATCTGTCTCCCAACAACTATTCCAGTGGGTCCCCTCCCCCAACCTTCTCTGAGCCTTCGGGGTCCATGTGACCTGGCCATTTATCCCATGTTGTGCAAAAAAGTGCCGCTCAGAGGTAAAACAACCCAACCCATCATCATGATTTCAAATTCCTGCCATAAATAGATTGTTGCCAATATTCGTTAAACATATTGCATTTTCCTCATTTTTTTCCCTTCGTTAGAGGAAGCTTTAAAGGCTGTTCTTTTTAGTTCTTCGTTAAAATTTGTGCCTAATATTTGATCAATACTTATTCAGACCAAAAAAAAAAATTTAAATTATTTCTAAAAATAAAAAAAAGTCGAATGTCTACGGACGGATTGACAGATGACAAAGTAAAATATTAGCTCTTTTTTTAATATTTTTTTAAAGCACACTAAAAAAGAAATTACACCTAAATAGCATATTGTATCCTCTAATCAAGGGATTCTCAACGTGGGGTACGCGGAAATATGTTTTAGGGTACGCCGTGAAAGCTCAAAAGTCGCTAGATCTGGTAACAAAGTCGCTAAGTTGGCATTATTATACTGTAACTATAGTTTTATCTATCTATATAAGAGGTACGCCAGTTACATACACATTTCCAGGGTGTACGTGAAGCATAAAAGGTTGAGAACCACTGCTCTAATCCAATCACTTGTCGCCACGCAAACCTAGTTTTTGAGGTGAAACAACACGAAACATTTTTTTCCCAGCTATTTCCTTTTCCCACCAGACACCCTTTCTAATCTTTGCGCAGCAGCAGTTACATGATTTCGCCTACTCCGAGGCAAAACGGTCGAAACTGTTGTCCCATAAGTTGGTTGGATTGTTTCACCTCTGAGCGGCACTTTATTTGCACACAATGGGCTAAATGGTAAGATCACAGAGACCCCAATGGCTCAGAACCCACTTAACAGCTGCTAGGAGACAGATGCTAGCCAAGGCCATCCAAACTGTTCTTTAACATGCATAGAATATGGATCTTCTACACATGGTACCACGGCTCAAAGCACCATCCTACGGACGGCAGGCTGTCCAAGCCCATCGGTGTCGTCTTTCCCGCGAGAGGAGAGAATAAAGCTTAACGGAAAAATTCTCATCGCAATTACTACAATGGGGGATTCCATCCTGAAAACATCGGATTAAGAGCCTGGCGTTGAGCCAACCTCCACTACAGAAAGAAAGGGAGGTTCTTTATGAATATTAAAAATCTCCTCCTTTTGAAGAGGAAACCTTAGAAGAAAAATAACACGTGGTTTCTCGAAGAAACATTTATATAAGAATGGGTTGGGTTGTTTTACCTCTGAGCGGCACTTTTTGCACACCATGGGCTAAATGGCCAGGTCACATGGACCCCGAAGGCTCAGAGAAGGTTGGGAGAGGGGACCCACTGGAACAGATGGTAGCCTCCCGTCAAGGCCATCCAGCATGTTCTTTAACGTGCACAGGGTATGGCTCTCCCACACACGGGGCCACGGCTTAACGTCCCATCCGTCGGACGGCGGCCTTTCCAAGCCCATCGTTGTCCCCTACTGACCGTGGGCAGGGCGGGGAATTTTTGCTAAGATAAACCTCAACGCTGACCCAGCTGGGACTCGAACCTGGGAACTACAGATTACGAGCCTGGCACGCTACCGACTGAGCCACCCCCGCCCCATAAAAGAATGGATCCACAGCACAGTAAACAGATTTGCTAATTGCTTTTCTCTAACTTCCAACCTCCTTATGATCCTTACGGTCTTTCCTTTGTGGTCTTGGAAAAGAGATGCTTGGAGAAAAAAAAATTATTTATTAGTACTAATAAAATAATCATCAAGCTTCGTTCTATTCAGTAAAGGACTAATTGAACATTTTTCTTTGATATGCATATTAGAAACAGAGAAATTTCTTCTGGAACTAAAACGCGGCCTTGAAGTCTGTAATTAAGACGAAAAAGGAAAATTTCTAACGCATTAAACCTGGCAACGGGCTGCTTGACAGGCGCCATTCTTCGCGAAGGGTCACGTGACGGTACTTCGTGACTGTCTGTCGCATAGTTTTGGCAACTTCCGTTTGTTTCGTTTCATCTGCTCCAGCGATTCACTGTCGCTTCCGGGTTTTGCTATTTGATGCTCGCGCTGTCTTGCTCACGACAGCAAAGTGTGTGGACAATCAGGCGTCATCGCACGTGCCTATTATAAGACCGCATCGCACGAAAAGGTTCTAAACCGATTGATTCCGTTAATAACCTTTTCAATTACGAACTGATATAATAAAAAAAAATATCCCCTCAAGCAGCTGCTTGCCACAGAGGTCTGACAGGAGTCTGTCAGTTTATATGCCATAGTAGAAGCTCTGTGAGGATGGCAGGACATCAGCAGAAAAACGACACATATATCCATGCCTTACCCGGGGCTCGAACCCAGAGTCCCTTAGATCAGTAGCCAAGCGCGCTAACCACTCGGTTGTTGTTGGGTTGTTTTACCTCTGAGGAGCACTTTTTTGCACACCATGGGCTAAATGGCCAGGTCACAAGGAACCCGAAGGCTCAGAGAAGGTTGGGGGAGGGGACCCACTGGAACAGCTGTTGGGAGACAGATGGTAGCCTCCCGTCAAGGCCATTCAGCATGTTCTTTAACGTGCACAGGGTATGGCTCTCTCGCACACGGGGCCACGGCTTAACGTCCCATCCGACGGACGGCGGCCTTTCCAAGCCCATCGGTGTCCCCTACTGACCGTGGGCAGGGCGGGGAATTTGGCGGAGATAAATCTCAACGCTGACCCAGCTGGGACTCGGAGATAAATCTCAACGCTGACCCAGCTGGGAACTGCAGATTACGAGCCTGCCGCACTACCGACTGAGCTACCCCCGCCCCACTAACCACTCGGCCATGGGACGGCTGATAAGAAATTAAAATTGCGTTTCTAATCAGATTTCCGCTAGGAATTCGCAAACGTTCCATTAAATATTTATTTCCTACCTAAAAGCTTAAAACATAACCAATGTTTGGTATTATAATAATAAAAGTTAAAAAAACATGCGATCCCCGTTGCCAGATCTACCGTACACAGTACTTTCTCTAACCTTTTATGAAGAATTGTTTTCTATATTTCAACAAGGTCAACATAAAATACATGAAGGGAAAACCTTTTCTCTGTAAAAGATGAATCAAACTGTAGAATTTTTTAAGTGAATACTGCAATGATTAAACTTTTTCGTCATCACTATGGGAAGATAATTTTGCAAATAATCTTCTGCTCATGTCATATTGAGGGGCGGGGGTGGCTTAGTCGGTAGCGCGCCAGGCTCGTAATCTGTAGTTCCCAGGTTCGAGTCCCAGCTTGGTCAGCGTTGAGATTTATCTCCGCAAAATTCCCCGCCCTGCCCACGGTCAGTAGGGGACACCGATGGGCTTGGAAAGGCCGCCGTCCGTCGGATGGGACGTTAAGCCGTATAAAAAGTGGAGATTTCATACCGCTTATTTTTAATCTGCAACTAAAAGTCGTGCCCCGTATGCGGGAGAGCCATACCCTATGCACGTTAAACAACACGCTGGATGGCCTTGACGGGAGGCTACCATCTGTCTCCCAACAGCTGTTCCAGTGGGTCCCCTCCCCCAACCTCTGAGCCTTTGGGGTTAATGTGACCTGGCCATTTAGCCCATGATGTGCAAAAAAGTGCTCAGAGGTAAAACAACCCAACGTTAAAGAACACGCTGGATGGCCTTGACGAGAGGCTACCATCTGTCTCCCAACAGCTGTTCCAGTGGGTCCCCTCCCCAACCTTCTCTGAGCCTTCGGGGTCCATGTGACCTGGCCATTTAGCCCAATGGTGTGCAAAAAAGTGACGCTCAGAGGTAAAACAACCCAACCCAAGCTCATGCCATATTATGAAAACTTGCATTCATTCAAAAGAAGCTAGTTTCTGCAATATCGTTCTAACAGAATATTTCTCTAAAATGCACAATTACTTTAAAATATGTAATTAAAAGACAGACTCTTGCTGATGATTTGCAATGCCTACAACTACACACACATTCCAGATTTTTTCCCCCACTTCTAAGGTTTGTTATCAAATGTATGGCTTTCATTTGACTTGCCTTAGTTCGTATTGGAGCCGTGCCAGTGGCAGAGCGATGAACGTGCCTGGCTACTGAGCAAAAGGATTCGGCTTACAATCCTGAGTAAAAGGCAATGTTATTTCTTTCCTGTTGTTTTCTTTCTCTTGAGGTCTCGCCTTCCTCGTAGATCTTCTCTATGGCGTATTATACTAACAGACTGCTGTCAGACCTCTGTGTCAAGCATCTGATTGAGGGTTAATTTTTATTTCATATATTGAAAGCAAAACCTGAAAATATATTGTCCTGAATAATCTAGAAGAGAGATTCCCAACCTTTTTGGATAGAAAGTCCTCTTTTGGCGGGGGTGGCTCAGTCGGTAGCGCGCCAGGCTCGTAATCTGTAGTTCCCAAGTTCGAGTCCCAGCTGGATCAGCGTTGAGATTTATCTCCGCAAAATTCCACGCCCTGCCCACGGTCAGTAGGGGACACCGATGGGCTTGGAAAGGCCGCTGTCCGTCGGATGGGACGTTAAGCCGTGGCCCCGTGTGCGGGAGAGCCATACCCTGTGCACGTTATAGAACACGCTGGATGGCCTTGACGGGAGGCTACCATCTGTCTCCCAACAGCTGTTCCAGTGGGTCCCCTCCCCCAACCTTCTCTGAGCCTTCGGGGTCCTTGTGACCTGGCCATTTAGCCCATGGTGTGCAAAAAAAGTGCCGCTCAGAGGTAAAACAACCCAACCCAACCTCTTTTACCAATTATTATTTTCTAACGCTTTCTTCACTAAAATCAAATAACTTTTTCTGCATAAACCTAATTGAAAAAATGTTTATCATCCGTGTATACTAATTTAGGATTATTTCTGATCCGTAAATTTCAAAGTTTTTTTTTTCTGTCGAAATAAAGCATGCATAACTATATTATTCTAAGAAGTATTCGATATTCCTTTTAAACAAATACTCCATTTAAATTATTTCTATAGAAAAATTGAAAGAAAAAAAAAAAGCCCCGCCTCCACAAATTTCTAAAGCTCTGAACTACTGATCCCAAATAATGCCCCTAAATATTTTTAAGAATCGGAACGCAGGTGAAAGAAAAGGTGAATACAGTCGCTCAAAAAAGTATCCGAACACCATAGTTGATTACAGAATTCAGAAAAAATATCTGGCAACGATTTCTAAAAAAATCGTTGCCAGATATTTTTTCTGAATTCTGTAATCAACCATAGCGTTCGGGTACTTTTTTGAGTGACTGTACATGAAGGTTGCCCGATCATTAATTTCTGAAAAAATCGTTGCCAGATATTTTTTTTTTTGAGTTCTGTAATCAACCCTAGTGTTCGGACACTTTTTTGAGCGACTGTAGGTGGTCATATTATTTTGATACTAGATCGTGTGGGCTCACTCACGGAAATATTGAGCGTTGCAGTTACCGTTCACAGCAAACTGGAGCGTGTGCAGTAACTGCACACGCTCCAGTTTGCTGTGAACGGTAACTGGAGCGTGTACGGTTGCTGTACACGCTCTAGATATTTTTCCTGAATTCTGTAATCACGTGACACGAAGGTTGCCAGATCACTAATTTCTAAAAAAATCGTTGCCAGATATTTTTTCTGAATTCTGTAATCAACCATTGTGTTCGGATATTTTTTGAGCGACTGTACACATATTCATTACACAAGTTTTAACAAAAATATTTTCTAAATTGGCTACTAGGGACGTGAGAAATGGACTATTCTCTTGCATTAGTTGGCGAATTATTTTCTACATATCAACCATCAAACCAATCTAAAACCCAAAGATAGGCTAAGAGAAGAGAAAGGGGGTGAGGTACAATTACGGATTCTTTCCTGTACGCAAGGGCGTAATAATCCTTTCTCTAAGTTAGTGTAGTAGTGGAGGAGGTGAAGGAAATCGACAGAATGATACATTGTATTTTCTCTTCTTGGAAATAATGAAACAAATCTCTTCCGGGCAATCAAGTTTACATTAAATTCAGATAAGTACCTGGTCCTGTAAATATATCACTATAGAAAATTCTGAAAGTTGAAAGGCCTTAATAGAATTAGTCCAACATCCATGCCCAATCCTTGATTGAAACCGTGTCCTCAAAAATATTCTTGAGTGTAGTTTGCAGAAACTTGCTCTAGTAGCCTACTTGAGTATTTAAATAATATAAATAAATACCCCCTCAAGCAGCTGCTTGCCACAGAGGTCTGACAGGAGAATGTCAGTTTATATGTCATAGTAGAAGATCTGAGAGGATGGCAGGACCTCAGCAGAAAAACGACACTAACATCCATGCCTTACCCGGGGCTCGAACCTAGGTCCCTTGGATTAGTAGCGAAGTGCGCTAACCACTCGGCCACGGGACGACTACTTGAGTATTATATACATAAATATTCCCCGTTCATGTGCGTCATTTGGAAAGCAGCATTATTCTAAAATAAACAACTAGATTCCGAATAATATTTACTCAAGCGCTGTACATGTGATTGCAAGGGCTCTATTCAAAACATCTTTAGTGAACAACAGAAAGACAATCTTCCTCTTTTCTAAGCATTCCCATTGCTTCTGCGCCTAAATTCTCAAAGGTCGAGTTAATCACGTGATCTGCTGTGTGTCCTCAAAGGCACAAGGTTTAGTCTGTATGGACCAAAGCAAGCAAAATCAGATAAAGTAGAAATAACTTCATTTATCAAAGGATTTTAGGAGGGAATGGAATAGATAAAAATCAGTCGCTGCGTTCAAGTAAGCACTTTCCCATTAAAAATTCTAATGCGTTTTCTGTTTTCGTCAAAAATTTATTGCCTGAAAAAGAATTTGTGTCGCAAAAGTTTTACGCTGCCTTTGAAGTTACTTGTGCAATCTGCAAGCAATATGTCTTATCATAATCATGAGAGCTAACTGTGACTTACTAGTTGATTGACTATTCTGATTAGAGATGAGTTCGTGATCAATTTTTCAAGCCCTCGCCCGATTTGAGGAAAACTTTTTGTGGCTTTGGGTTGTTTTATCTCTGAGCGGCACTTTTTTGCACACCATGGGCTAAATGGCCAGGTCACATGGACCCCGAAGGCTCAGAGAAGGTTGGGGGAGGGAACCCACTGGAACAGCTGTTGGGAGACAGATGGTAGCCTCCCGTCAAGGCCATCCAGCGTGTTCTTTAACGTGCACAGGGTATGGCTCTCCCGCACACGGGACCACGGCTTATCGTCCCATCCGACGGACGGCGGCCTATTCCAAGCCCATCGGTGTCCCCTACTGACCGTGGGCAGGGCGGGGAATTTTGCGGAGATAAATCTCAACGCTGATCCAGCTGGGACTCGAACCTGGGAACTACAGATTACGAGCCTGGCGCGCTGAGCCAACCCCGCTCCACCTTTTGTGGCGTATCATGAAATAATGCATGTTGCTAAATCATTTATTCTTATATTATTATGTCCTGCCATCCTCTCAGACCTTCTACTATGGCATATAAACTGATAGGCTCCTGTCAGACCTCTGTGGCAAGCAGCTGCTTGAGGGTGTATTTATTATTTATTTTATTATCATTTTATGACAAAATTTAAGTGTTAATGCTATTTGCGAGAAAAAGTTGGTTCCAATTGGCTGATATAACGGATTTAAGCAATATCTCAGATTTAAGATTTTTGTATCTGTGTGCCTTTTCGATACATAATGCTAATATTTAACGAGATTTTTGTTTAACGGCTGCTTAAGACTGATGGAAAAAAAACGCCTCAGTTTTAATTACGTTAAAAGCTTGTTAATGGGGAAAAAATTCATGAAAAGAATTCTATGACTTTCTTACAAGGAATTTTTTTGTTTTGGGAAAGAAAGAAGTACCCCCCCCCCCCCCTTCCAAAAAATACTGTTCGGATAATGATTAAAAATTTAGTTTTCCTTTCTTCTTTTTTTTTTAGTTTTTTAATCTCTTTTTTTTGGGGGTGGGGTTATTTTGCAAAATTGATTGTTTTTATAACTGGAAGTTACTTCATAGTTTTTCTATGATTTTGAAAGTAGGTTCATTAATATAATGCAATTAGAACTTTTGACAGCCTCACTAAATACGAAACGAGAACAAATTTGATGATTTTATAACTTTAGCGCCCTTACCTTCCTGAGGAGGAGCAATCACCGCTGTCAATGTAAAGCTCTCCATCAGTAAACTCTATTAGCTAAATACCTAAATTTCCTGTCTCCTGTCTGTTCGCCTATAGATAATCAATTTTTTTTTTTTGCTTTTAGAGCTAAATGAAAAATTCTTTTCGGATTGGATAGGTGTGGAACATATATTGCAATTAGCAATTTTGAAAATTTTCAATAGCTTTAATAGCGACCTCTAGCGATGGGAAAAGATGGAAAATGCTAAAATTTCAAACGAATATTACAAACTATTAACACTAGAAATCTGAAATTTGGTAGTAGAGTGTTATGGTCAGAAGGTTTACAATGGCAACAAGGCTTTGCCGCCTTTGCCAAAAGGGGGTGCGAAATGAAACTTTTTTAAAGAGATAAAAAAAATTATATATTGTTTTGTTTGTTTTATAGGCACTAACAAAATAGTAATGATTTAAACAATATTTGATAATCTCAGAGTTACCTGCAGACGTTTAAACGTCTATGAATCAATAAATGTCTATTGTGAAAAAAGCCGGCGTTAATTCAACAGATTAAAATACTCTGACATGTTGCTGGAGAGATGCGGGTTCGAATCCCGAATGTCGGCGAAATTGTTTTCCACAAAAATATTAATATTTACATTTTTCGAATCCACTTAGTGGAATTTCCAGTGTTAGAGAGTGCTAAATGCGGTATATAAAAACTCGAAAGGCGACCTCTAGCGGCGGAAAAAGCTGGAAAATACCAAATCTTTAAATAAATATTGGAAATTAAAAACTATTTTTGGTCATCGAGTGTAATGATCAAGTGATTTACCCCTAATAGTAATGATTTGTCGCGTTGGTAAAATGCAAATTTTCTGCTTTAAGAGATAAATGAAAAACTTTCTTTGCACATTACAGGTACTAATAAAATATCAATAGTTTATTTTCTCAATTATACAGTAGTTAGAATTTCCACTGTCAGAGAGTACTGAAAGTGTAAAATAACTCGAAGAACGCATATCTCCTCTGGCGCATATGGGAATCTCATTTTCAAAGAGAATGAAGTTCTTCCTTGGCCTACTTTTTCACTTCTTAAAAGTTTTAATTATGGATGTTCGTGTTGTTTTTCTGATGAGGTCCCGCCATCCTCATGGACCTTCTGCTATGGCATATAAACTGACAGGCTCCTGTCAGACCTCTGTACAAGCAGCTGCTTGAGGGGTTATTTACATATTTTTTATATATGATGAGGGAAAATGTGCGTAGTAGTAATTTATTAGTAATTATAAAACATAAAAAATATGTCTTTTATTTCTTAAATTTAAAAAGTTGCTTTTCGCTCGTCTGAAAATAGTGGGCAGATCATTACTGTCAGTAGAATTTCTACCATAACAGAATTCTACACGCCGAAATTTCTACCATAAACAGATCACTTGAAACATTCGTTAAAAGTTTTGCAGTTTCGATATTTAGTGATCTCTAATGACATAAATTGGGGCGGGGGTGGCTCAGTCGGTAGCGCGCCAGGCTCGTAATCTGTAGTTCCCAGGTTCGAGTCCCAGCTGGGTCAGCGTTGAGATTTATCTCCGCAAAATTCCCCCCCCCCCCTGCCCACGGTCAGTAGGGGACACCGATGGGCTTGGAAAGGCCGCCGTCCGTCGGATGGGACGTTAAGCCGTGGCCCCGTGTGCGGGAGAGCCATACCCTGTGCACGTTAAAGAACACGCTGGATGGCCTTGACGAGAGGCTACCATCTGTCTCCCAACAGCTGTTCCAGTGGGTCCCCTGCCCCAACCTTCTCTGAGCCTTCGGGGTCCATGTGACCTGGCCATTTAGCCCATGGTGTGCAAAAAAGTGCCGCTCAAAGGTAAAACAACCCAACCCAATGTCATAAATTAAAACTACCTTTGAAAATGCGAATTACATTTCATTAGTAACCAACTAAAAAAAGAGATTTCCAATTATCTCTTAAAACAAAACCGTTCCGTTTTTTACCTACTTTGGGCTTAGGGTCAACTCATTACTGTCAATGGAATTTTCAAGACTTCACATTCCACCACCAAAAATTTAAATTTCTAACATAACTACATCGTTTGCAATATTCGTTTTAAATTTTGGGATTTTTCGATTTTTTCCACCGTTAGAGGGCGCAATTATAGCTTTTGGGAAATTTGTAAAATGCAAATTGTAATATTTCCTCGATACCTGTCGAACCAAAAAAGAATTTTTCATTTATCTTTAATAACATACAATTTTTTGTTAAAACAAAAAAAGTTACATTCACCCCTGGGTCTAAAGGGTCAAGTGATTGTTTCCAATGGTAACTTTGTAACCTTCACATTTCAACACCAAAATTTCAAACTTCTACCATAACTACATCGTTTGGAATATTCGTTTGATATTTTGGAATTTTCAACTTTTTCCACCGTTAGAGGGCTCAGTTAGAACTTTTGGGAGATTCAAAAAATGCAAATAATAATATTTCATTAATATCTATTTAACACAAAAAGAATTTTTTATTTATCTGTATAAACAAAAAAGTTCGATGTCTACAGAAGGACAGACAACAAAGCGAAATTATACTTATTTTTTTATAGAAAAAAGCCTTAAAATTTACTTTTTCTTTTCCTAGCCGTTTTCTAAAGTGCTTCCAATCATGAACACTGAAATCTGTGTCAGATATTACCGTACCCTTTCCCAGAATCCATAATTACGGTGCAATGCCATTCAGCTATGCACGCTAAACAATCGGAACGACGACAAAACATGGCGTCCAATTTTGAGATGGCCAACCTCTAACTATATTAACCGCTGTAAACGAATGAAATGTTTAGCTGCTTCCAGTGTCTTAAGTAACTTTTTCAGCTCTGAATCTGATTAACCTAATAACGTTTGGAGCATAATATTATTTTTATTTGGGCGCCTATAAACATCTTTCGTCCAAAAAGTAAGAAAAAAAAGAGCGAAAAAAAATTAGTAAATAGGAGAAAAACACATAATAAAAGACTGAATTTATTCCATGTGGGAAACAAGTTTTGGAAAAGCATACAATTACGCAATTTTATATCAAAAATACTCTTGCATTTAGTGTTCTCATGCGGGTACATGGCTACTGAAATGAATTAAAGCTCTTTTGAAGTAAAATACGATAAAGAGAAAAAGTGATTTCGCAATTAATTTCTTTCGTTGACACAAACGGGAAAAAAATGAGCTTTTTTTTTTATTGAGTTTTGGAATTTGGCAACATAAAAATTATCTTTTTTTAGTTCGTTTTCCGTAGATGCCCGCTAAACATTTTCCTCCCTAGAGTTAACATTAAGAATGCTTTCCTGACATCAATATCTCCTTAAAGAGGACTCTTCCGTAATCTTAACATAGCTAAGGACACATTACACATAAATCTATCGAACTATCGTTAATGCATGTCTTCCTATGAGTCCCTTGACACTCAGGGTCTGCCAAAGCATAATCCGATTTACTGCAAACCCAGAGGTTCGGGTCAATAATGATTGCAACACACATCATACATGTACAACCCGGTTATCAACGGTAAGACAGAGCGTGGTATTCGGGTCACTTCAATAGTTAAAGAGCATTAATAAATTCATCAGTGTTTATTACCAATTTCGCAACGACGATGCCTTCTTTTGCTTAACTCGCACTTGAAGGTGAGATATTTCATTCTGTCCTTCAACCCTGTGCATTTTAACTAAAAGTTTTATTACTAAAAAAATGTGTTAGATTACGGAAAAAAAATGCAAAAAAATTTCGAATTTTTATTTTGACTAGTAGGAACTGTTCTTGCCGTCATTGGGGCGGGGGTGGCTCAGTCGGTAGCGCGCCAGGCTCGTAATTTGTAGTTCCCAGGTTCGATTTATCTCCGAAAAATTCCCTGCCCTCCCACGGTCAGTAGGGGACACCGATGGGCTTGGAAAGACCGCCGTCTGTCGGATGGGACGTTAAGCCATGGCCCCGTGTGCGGGAGAGCCATACCCTGTGCACGTTAAAGAACACGCTGGATGGCCTTGACGGGAGGCTACCATCTGTCTCCCAACAGCTGTTCCAGTGGGTCCCCTCCCCCAACCTTCTCTGAGCCTTCGGGGTCCATGTGACCTGGCCATTTAGCCCATGGTGTGCAAAAAAGTGCCGCTCAGAGGTAAAACAACCCACAACCCACTCTTGCCGTCATCTTTGGGGTAAGAAGTTGGCTCAGTGTTACCTGGTTCGAGTTACCACTTTCTTGCACTGAGATGTTCTCTTCTATCCCCGCATCTCTTCCATTGGTGAGAAAGGAGACACCGATGGGCTTCAAAAGGCCGACATCTGTCAGATGGGACGTTAAACCGTGGCTCCTTGTACATGAGAGCCATAATAATATTGAACAAATCTGGAAACTGAAGGTTCAACAGCGGTATCACTAATATTAAACACCCCAAAATCGACGAAAATATTAAAAAAAATTAGACAATATTATCAAAAGTATATTTGAGATCGTTTTAATACAGTAGTTATTATTCATATCTTAATTTCGCAGCAAAATTATCAGAGAATAAAATCATATTTATGTGGAAACATCTTCTATAACCTGAAATGATTCTTCATACAATCGTGACTTAAAAATCTTGCCAGCATAAATTTCATTGAAGACTTGTGAAGCTTAATAGCTATTCAATTATGAAATACTATCGCAATAAATTATATAAAAGGCTTGTGAGACATAATAGTTGCTTAATTATGAGCAGATATTCTGAAGCTAAAGAATTAATTGTATGTACAGTCCCTCAAAAAAAATATTCGAACACTATGGTTGATTACAGAATTCAGAAAAAATATCTGGCAACGATTTTTTTTAGAAATTAGTGATCTGGTAACCTTCGTGTCACGTGATTACAGAATTCAGGAAAAATGTCTGGAGCGTGTACAGCAACTGTACACGCTCCAGTTACCGTTCACAGCAAACTGGAGCGTGTGCAGTAACTACACACGCTCCAGTTTGCTGTGAACATTAACTGCATCCGCTCCAGTTTGCTGTGAACGGTAACTGCACACGCTCCATATTCATTGCATTTATATATTCATAGCTCAAAAAAAAGTATCCGAACACTAGGGTTGATTACAGAATTTAGAAAAAATATCTGGCAACGATTTTTTTTAGAAATTAGTGGCAACCTTCGTGTCAACCATGTGTTCGGATACTTTTTTGAATGACTAAGTTAGATCTACATTTCTTTTCCCAGTAACATTTTTCTGTAAAAAAATATTTCAAATGTTGTTAAAATCTAAAGAAGCTATTATTTAACATAAGAAGAAAGTATTCACTGCACTGTTCGGCTTCAGTAAATCTCCCGTTGCCTTTAAAAGTCATTTAATGAAATGCATATAAATAAATAAAATAAATACCCCCTCAAGCAACTGCTTGCCACAGAGGTCTGACAGGAGCCTGTCAGTTTATATGCCAGAGTAGAATGTCTGAGAGGATGGCAGGACCTCAGCAGAAAAACAACACGAACATCCATGCCTTATCCGGGGTTCGAACCCAGGTCCCGTAGATCAGTAGCCAAGCGCGCTAACCACTCGGCCAATATCTGTTATAAAAGACTTAAATCAGCGACAATACACAACCTAAATTTAAACGATTGGAAATAACACTTCGAGCTTATAATACTTTTAAAAGTCCATAAAACATCATCACACCGGGTCCTTGAGAAGTACGGTGCTCAATTTTTGTTTCTCTTGAATCCAACATCCAATTATTACATTTAGGCATCAACTAAAATGTTAAAATACAAATTTCATTTAGGCCAGGCTCTCCCATTGGTAGTTATGTCCTGGCATTAGCGTGCAACTAATAAATAACAAGCATCTTTAGTTCTCTTCACCTAATTTCAACATCGACGAACCTTGTTGCAATGTGCGTTTCAATTTGACCTGGCACTGATATATATACACACCTAGTACTGGCATAAACATTACATTAACAATGTTGCTGCAAAACCATTATCAATTTAGTAGCCAGTAAAGTCGCTCAAAAAAGTATCCGAGCGCTACGGTTGATTACAGAATTCAGAAAACATATCTGGCAACGATTTTATTTTTAGAAATTAGTGATCAGGCAACCTTCGTGTCAATCAGAAAAAATATCTGGCAACGATTTTTTTTTAGAAATTAGTGATCAGGCAACCTTCGTGTCAATCAGAAAAAATATCTGGCAACGATTTTTTTTTTTTTAATTAGTGATCAGGCAACATTCGTGTCAATCAGAAAAAATATCTGGCAACGATTTTTTTTTTAGAAATTAGTGATCAGGCAACCTTCGTGTCAATCAGAAAAAATATCTGGCAACGATTATTTTTTTTTTAGAAATTAGTGATCAGGCAACCTTCTTGTCAATCAGAAAAAATATTTGGCAACGATTTTTTTTAGAAATCAGTGATCTGGCAACCTTCGTGTCACGTGACACGAAGGTTGTCAGATCACTAATTTCTAAAAAGAAATCGTTGCCAGATATTTTTTCTGAATTCTGTAATCGACCATAGTGTTCGGATATTTATTTGAGCGATTGTACTTTTTTCACCCGCAATGTCATTGCAAAATCATTACTAATTTAGAATCAGTAATATTTTCAACTGGTATTGCTGCTACTGAATCATTACAACTTTGGTTTCAATATTGCAGTATTTCTCATCTTTCTATGGATTACCAAATTTCCGTGATAAAAACAGTAGGAGTTACTAAATGCAAACTTTCTTCCTGTCGTTAAATTTTCCTCCTCCCTCTATTATAGTAAAAAAAAAACAATGAAAAAACTGTCTACAAAAATTTTACTTAGACATATTACAGACAATTGAGATAACTACCGTGTGGACAATGATAGCATCTAAAATTATTCGGGTGTTAACATTACAATTTCATTTTTGGCAGTATCCACTAGAAACTCCCGCAAGACATCTCTTGAAATTTATCTAAGTTTATTTTATGCGATCAAAACAGATACAAATAACATCGCGAACTTATATAACGTTCGAAGAAATTTTTAACGTATTATGACCACGTGCATATGAAATTATCATATTAGAAAGTAGGAAGATATGTCGTCATCAGCTATTTCTTTGCTTTTCCGGGCTCTTACCGACTGCCAAGTGATGGTTAAAAAGATTGCCTTCACACCGAAGAAACAAAATCTCGAACTGGAGTTTCGAGGGCTATTCAACGAGGTGAGGGCAAACTCAAATTCGACCTCCTTGCTTCTCTGCCCTCGTGAGCCCATCGACCAAGAACTCCGTATTTACCGAGCGGTATTTCCTGCACGATCGGAGCTCTTCGTTCGCCGTACTACAAACCCACAAAACGTGACGCCAGCGCCGCTTGCTGTCAGAGTTGCTCCCGGGTGAATGAAGGTCATCCGAGCCGCGTGGCATGCATGCGTTGCGCCTGGCTCTCTCTCGGGTGAACGTCTTCACAATGGAGCCGACAGCGCTAATCACGCTACCCACAAAAACAGATGGACACTTACCAGGACTGCTCGGGTGAGTGCTTTCACCAGCCCATGGTATCCGTCGGCCATAATTAGACGGAGGAACTCCGCACAAGTCCCGCAGTCGCTCGCCCCAGCAACACCATGGTTCGCTCTCTCTCCCGACTGCACCGCCACACACAAACACGTCAGTGACTCGCGAGCTTTTCGTTGCGACGTCGAAACTTTAGCCACCCTACAGGCGCGTGTTGGTCGCGCTCTCCTATTGGTCGGCGGCACGCCCGCCAAGTGAGGGTATCGTTCGCGGTCTCGTGCCGCACGTCTTGGCCAATCAAAACAGTTGTGTAGTTGATAAACAAGCCAAATAGACAGATCCATTAATACAGAATGGTTCCCTCCACCACCACCCCCGAAAAGACGACTGTGGCGGGAATGCTCCAAAAGGCTAACAAAAGCCAAAAGAATGGCAGTTATTTTGATTGTCGTATTCAAAGTTGCGGAAACGAATTAAGTTAACATCTGCAGCAAAAGAATGCCTTTTTATATTAAATCACGAAGGAGAGTTTCGTGTCGCCTCAGTTAGTAAAGAGCTTTGAATTATTAAAAACTATTATCCAAAACCAGAATAAAAATATTTTCTCGTTCTCCGTAGAATTTTAATTTTTAACGTCAATAACACGAAACTCGTTTTTTCAAGGGATTTATTTTAATGAAAGAGTACAGTCGCTCAAAAAAAAAATATCCGAACACTGTGGTTGATTACAGAATAAAGAAAAAAAATTAACCAATATCAATATAAAATATCAATTAATATGTTGAAATAAATATTTTGATTGGATGGACTTCACTAGAAGCTGCAAAATATCATTCAAATATCATTAAATTTTGACTTTCGACAATATTCTTTACCGAAGAGAACTGAAAAGTACTTAAGTTACTCCCTTGGGGGTACAGTCGCTCAAAAAGTATCCGAACACTATGGTTGATTACAGAATTCAGAAAAAATATCTGGCAACCTTCATGTCACGTGATTACAGAATTCAGGAAAAGCATCTGGAGCGTGTAGAGCAACTGTACACGCTCCAGTTACCGTTCACAGCAAACTGGAGCGTGTGCAGTAACTGCACACGCTCCAGTTTGCTGTGAACGGTAACTGCACACACTCAATATTTCCGTGAGTGAGCCCACACGATCTAGTATCAAAATAATATGACCACCTACAGTCGCTCAAAAAAGTACCCGAACACTATGGTTGATTACAGAATTCAGAAAAAATATCTGGCAACTTTTTTTAGAAATTAGTGATCTGGCAACCTTCGTGTCACGTGTACATATCAATTGTTATTAGATAATTATGCTATGTAAATGTATATTATACTGACTGGCGGAATAAAATAAAGATTATTATTATTATGTTATTTGAATAAGTGATGCATGTATCCCTATAAACCAACTATATCCAATCAAAACTTAGTGAAGAGCTACTGATCATCATCATCATCCTCAAGCAGCCATGGGCTACGGAGGTCCAACCAGACTGTGCAATTTAGTTCTCCAAGCAAGTCTATCCTGAGCTACATCTACTGCATCTGGCCACTGCACACCAATTCTAACAAGGTCCTGTTTGACATTGTCTGCCCACCGCATCCTAGGTCTCCCCCTCTTTCTGAGGCCTCTAGGCACACTGTTCATAACCCTATTCGCCAATCTATAATTATTCATACGGGCAACATGGCCAAACCAACGGAGTCTCTCTCTGCACAATATGCTGCTTAAAGGAGGTTGCCGACTCCTTTGCCTAACCTCATCATTAGTTGCAAAGTTGAACCACCTAATGCCCAAGATACTGCGTAAGCATCTGGAATCAAAAGCATCTAGTTTCCTGTTATCTTGTTTACAAAGTGTCCAAGTTTCATTACCATAACTAACCCTAGAAAGAACCAAACTATTATACAGTCTAATTTTAGTCTTTAGGTGTATACGCCTATTTCTCCACAATCTCCATAGATTCTTAAAAGTCCCGGCAGCAATCCCTATTCGTCTGTTAATCTCATGCCGCACATCACAATTATCTGTTACATAGCTCCCAAGATAATTAAACTGTGACATCTGCTCAAGACTGCAACCATTCAGATTAACTGAATCACAGCCTGCATGACCAATTTTCATCACTTTAGTTTTCTCTCTGTTTATAACCAAACCTACTCTACTACCAGTCTCATCAACAGCTCGAATGAAAGAGTTCATCTCATCAACATCATCTGCCAAAAGGGCTAAATCATCAGCATAATCTAAATCAGAAATTTTCGTATCTCCAGCCCATTTAAGGCCAAAATCTTTCCCTTGAATTGAATTTCGCATAACATAATCAAAGATCAACAAGAACATTTTTTTATTTAAAAACATATTTCTGATTAATAATGAATTGGAAAAAGGAAACTAAACATTTTTAAGGAATCAAGAAAATAACTTGTTTAAAAAACAAACATGTTCGTTTTTAATGAGTACAGTAGGATTACAAAGTCTGCGAAGGATTCAATGACATGTTCGAAGACGAGTAGAAGAATCGCTGAATGGTGTTGGGGACGAACGTACAGAAGGAGACCTGGAAAAACTTATCGATAGAGCGGAGGAAGATGAATTAGAAGAGAAAGGAGAGATCAAGCAAGCATCGTGGGATCTTCATAAGTTCAGCGAAGTTTCTTCCTGCTAAGAGTTGTTGTTGGGTTGTTTTACCTCTGAGCGGCACTTTTTTGCACACCATGGGCTAGATGGCCAGGTCACATGGCCTCCCGTCAAGGCCATCCAGCGTGTTCTTTAACGTGCACAGGGTATGGCTCTCCTGCACACGGGGCCATGGCTTAACGTCCCATCCGACGGACGGCGGCCTTTCCAAGCCCATCGGTGTCCCCTACTGACCGTGGGCAGGGCGGGGAGTTTTGCGGAGATAAATCTCAACGCTGACCCAGCTGGGACTGGAACATGGGAACTACAGATTACGAGCCTGGCGCGCTACCGACTGAGCCACCTCCGCCCCTTCCCGCTAAGAGAGATGTTTAAAGAACTCCAGAACAAGAATCATCCACGGTGAGAGAATCATCAGAATCTCTCACCTTGGTTTTCAAGAAAGCGCCACTACAAACGCCATCTAAATGCTCTGTCATCAGGGCCTGCGTGAAATTTGGAGGGGGGCCAAAAAAAAACGCATTTATATGTACTTATAAATTTTATAATAATAAAATATTTATTATAAGTACAAAGTGCTGTACATATCTACAAACAATTTACAGTAACACCGAGTATATTTTAATTATTACTTAATTGTTTTCGCCGCAAAATCTTTAATTACGTCATCAAAATTGACCGATTTCGCTATTTCGGCCAATTTTGACAGAAATTTCGTTTTTTACGATATTTCCGTGTACCGCAGGGCCTTTTAAAGCGGGAGACCGGGTTCTGGGGAACAAGCTGAACCCGCCTCACGCCGGCCCTGTCTGTCATTACAAAGTTTCCCACTGCACTGCCGTAAAGAGCATCCTTGTACTGTTTTGTCATCTTCATGAAAAAAGCCTGCAAAACCTCCGAAAACACCAAACCTCAAGCCCATCCCAACGACTCCCTATCTATTGAGCCGTAAAGAGCATCCTTGTACTGTTTCGTCATCTTCACGAAAAAAGCCTGCAAAACCTCCGAAAACACCAAACCTCAAGCCCATCCCAACGACTCCCTATCTATTGAGCCGTAAAGAGCATCCTTGTACTGTTTCGTCTTCTTCACGAAAAAAGCCTGCAAAACCTCCGAAAACACTTACCAAACCTCAAGCCCATCCCAACGACTCCCTATCTATTGAGAGATCAGAGGAAGAGGATCAGAATAAAAAAATATAGTGTTCTGGTACACTATCTTGTAAAATTTATACTTTAAGATTCATGTGTATTTAATTTATTCAAATAAAGTTTACATACACGTGTACATGGTTTATAGGAGTATCAAAAAAATATTGAACTTTTCTAATGCATTTTTAGAGAAATTTTTTATAGATTGGTTGGGTTGTTTTATCTCTGAGCGGCACTTTTTTGCACACAATGGGCTAAATGGCCAGGTCACATGGACCCCGAAGGCTCAGAGAAGGTTGGGGGAGGGGACCCATTGGAACAGCTGTTGGGAGACAGATGGTAGCCTCCCGTCAAGGCCATCCAGCGTGTTCTTTAAAGTTGGGTTGTTTTACCTCTGAGCGGCACTTTTTTGCACACCATAGGCTAAATGGCCAGGTCACATGGACCCCGAAGGCTCAGAGAAGGTTGGGGGAGGGGACCCACTGGAACAGCTGTTGGGAGACAGATGGTAGCCTCCCGTCAAGGCCATCCAGCGTGTTCTTTAACGTCCACAGGGTATAGCTCTCCCGCACACGGGGCCACGGTTTAACGTCCCATCCGACGGACGGCGGCCTTTCCAAGCCCATCGGTGTCCCCTACTGACCGTGGGCAGGGCGGGGAATTTTTGCGGAGATAAATCTCAACGCTGACACAGCTGGGACTGGAACCTGGGAACTACAGATTACGAGCCTGGCGCGCTACCGACTGAGTCACCCCCGCCCCCGAATTTTATAGATTGTAAAATGGAGGGGGGAAATGTTATATTGCTCCCCTTTTTTTAATATTTTTGCGGCTAGATTCACTTTCTCTTCCACCCCCCCCCCCCTCGATTAATTCTACATCCGGGCCTGAATTCTGTTAATTCTCTTGAAACTTTTCTTACCAGGGCCATGCCAAGGCAGAGGCCAGAGAGCGCTTCTGTTCTGTGCGTAATCAAACTTAGGGTGTAATTTCAAATTACCCCACAGTCAGTTTTTATTTCCGCACAAAAAACTGACTATGCAATAGAACACTAAAAAACTTCCTTGCCAGGGCGCAAATAAGACTCCTCGCCCACCCTTGATGAGAATAGCTGACTGGCAGTGTCTTTTAGCTTGCTTCCCAAACTAATACGTAAATGTAACTTTTACCATCAAACTTTCTTATATGATGTATATTGGAAAACAAAACAGTCTTGATTATCTACTTAAAACCCTCGAAATAAATAGACCTTTGAAAATCAACATTTTAGAAACAAAGCATATAACTAAACATAGAAATTTGACTACATAGTTTAAAAAAAATGGCGCGGGGGTGGCTCAGTCGGTAGCGACAGGCTCGTAATCTGAAGTTTCCAAGTTCGAGTCCCAGCTGGGTCAGCTTTGAGATTTATCTCCGCAAAATTCCCCGCCCTGCCCACGGTCAGTAGGGGACACCGATGGGCTTGGAAAGGCCGCCGTCCGTCGGATGGGACGTTAAGACGTGGCCCCGTGTGCGGGGAACCATACCCTGCGCACGTTAAAGAACACTCTCGATGGCCTTGACGGGAGGCCATCCAGCGTCTCTGACCCTCCCCCAACCTCCTCTGAGCCTTCGGGGTGGCCTTGACGGGAGGCTACCATCTGTCTCCCAACAGATGTTCCAGTGGGTCTCCTCCCCCAACCTTCTTCGAGCCTTCGGGGTCCTTGTGACCTGGCCATTTAGCCCATGGTATGCAAAAAAGTACCGCTCAGAGGTAAAACAACCCAAAACAACCCATAAATGCGGAGCTGCAGACAACTGCCGAACGCAGAATTGTTTTACCAGATATCTCTGACCAGCAGTTTTCAAAACTGTTCTCCGCAAAATCCTTCAGTTTTGCGAAAGCTTTCTGAAGTTCCATGAGAGACTATCGAGAAATATTTGATGATTCAACTATTATCTATTTGCGTAAAAGAGTAAGAGAATATTTCCCGCTTTCGAAAGCTAACATTAATATTTAAATAATATTTCTTACGATATATTAGGCTATAAGTTGTTAACTATTTATTATATACTAACTGAATATACTAGCTGAACATAACCGGCGCTGCCCGGGTGTCACTTTTAACATGTATATTCTTATTTCACTGCATTAAAGGTAAATTTTGTAAGAACCCCCATCCCCCGACACTTTAGCACACAGGGGCGGGGGTGGCTCAGTCGGTAGCGCGCCAGGCTCGTAATCTGTAGTTCTCAGGTTCGAGTCCCAGCTGGGTCAGCGTTGAGATTTATCTCCGCAAAACTCCCGCCCTGAGCACGGTCAGTAGGGGACACCGATGGGCTTGGAAAGGCCGCCGTCCGTCGGATGGGACGTTAAGCCGTGGCCCCGTGTGCGGGAGAGCCATACCCTGTGCACGTTAAAGTAACACGCTGGATGGCCTTGACGGGAGGCTACCATCTGTCTTCCAACAGCTTGTTCCAGTGGGTCCCCTCCCCCAATCTTCTCTGAGCCTTCGGGGTCCATGTGACCTGGCCATTTAGCCCATGGTGTGCAAAAAAGTGCCGCTCAGAGGTAAAACAACCCAACCCAACTTTAGCACAGATTTTCAACACAGGAAAAAAATTTCCCGGATCGTTGTTGACGTCAGCGAGCACTTCTCATAGCCCGTGGCTTATTTCTGCGTAAGCTATCGATATTTTATTTCCGTTACCACAGATTTTGCCGCCCTATGGCTCCCATGATATTCGTTCGCACGATCCAAATTTCCTGCACAGCGTTCCCCTTGTGGTTCGGTGATTGGTTTGAAAAGCAGGTTGTCACTTGGCCCGTGGCTTCGTTTCTACACAAATTGTGACAGTTCTTGTTTCACTTTTATTCTCCATATTCTGTTGTTTCTGCACTAAAGGTTAGTTTTGTGAGTTCCCCCCCCCCCCCCGACATTTTATCATAATTTGAACAACACGAAGAATTTTCCGGTATTGCAAAGGCCATTGCTGACTTGGCGCCCGTGGCAAACGATCGAGATATTTATTTCGTCAGATTTTGGCATTCTGTAATTCCCGACATACTTCACAGAAAGGTCCCAAATTTTGTAGGAAGGTTCCCCCTTCCCGACACCATGTTTAGTTAGAAAAACAGGTCCTTAACTGCAATGGAACGACTCAAATACCTTTGGGAAAATTTTGTGGGGAATCTGGCAACGGCAGTAGATTTTAATGCTATTTTAACTCTTTACTTTCACAGTTAGGGAGCAATAAATGGCAACAGTAAATTTGATAGCGATTCTCATTTCCCATAGGAATAGCATGGTAAATATTTTTAGTTCTAGCAAGCCCCCCTTTTGGACTTTCGACCTGAAATTTGGCACTGCAATCCGGACTACAACCAGACACTTTCTCTGAAAATTTGGATCGTGTACGTTGATTTCCCGGTGAGTTATGGCTGCCACAGACAGACAGACAGACAGACACCTCCTTTTATTATATAGATAGATAAATAGCATGTAGTAGTAGCGTAACTTGATCATCATGGGACCCTATTTCCAACCTCTACCCTACTCTCTGTGAGAAAGGGGACACCAGTGAGCTTGGAAAGGCCGCCGTCCATCCGATGGGACGTTAAGCCATGGCCCCATGTGCGGGAGAGCTATGCCCTGTGCACGTTAAATAACATGCTGGATGGCCTTGACGGAAAGGCTACCATCTGTCTCCCAACAACTGTTGCAGTGGATCCCCTTCTCTGAGCCTTCAGGGTCCTTGTGACCTGGCCATATAGCCCGTTGAATGCAAAAAAAGTGCCGCTCACAGGTAAAACAACCCAACCCTTTAACTTAATTGAACATTTTAGTGATAAACTTCCTTTAAATAAGCCGCAGAATATCTCATAGAATTTGAAACTCACACTGTCCCACTATGAGTTTCATATCTCATAGAATTTGAAACTCATAGTGGAACAGTGCCGTCCCATGGCCGAGTGGTTAGCGCGCTTGGCTACTGACTTAAGGGACCTGGGTTCGAGCCTCCGAGTAAGGCATGGCTGTTTGTGTCGTTTTTCTGCTGAGGGCCTGCCATCCTCTCAGACCTTCTACTATGGCATATAAACTGACAGGTTCCTGTCAGACCTCTGTGGCAAGCAGCTGCTTGAGGGGGTATTTATTTATTTATTAGTGGAACAGCAATTCCCAACTACGAGGGAGAAAAGGTCGAGCCACAAGGACTGACCTTGACTCGGTGCTTTGGTACATCCCCAGGCAGACAGGAAGCATGCTGTTGCGGTACGTGCCCAGGGTATGACTCTGCGACTCAAGGAATCACGGCTTAACATCTCATCCAACAGATGGTGGTCTTTCCAAGCCTATCTATGACTCGTATCTAGCTTGCTTAGATACGAGTTGCCTTAGCCAAAATTCTCAAAGTAGTCACAGTGACGATTCGAACCCGAGACCATCAAGGGAAGGCCTCCCCCCCCCCCATGAAAATGCTAGTAGGGGTATTGGAAGCAAATATTTAATTTCGGCATATTTCGCGCATTTTTTAAGAAATTTTTCACCGATTTACAATGGAAAGGGAAATCCAATCTCTTCGTCCCCGACTACCATTTTTTTTTAACTTTTTTTCCGACATGGAAGTTGCCAGTATACGGGAACTCACTGGGTTGGGTTGGGTTGTTTTACCTCTGAGCGGCACTTTTTTGCACACCATGGGCTAAATGGCCAGGTCACATGGATCCCAAAGGTTCAGAGAAGGTTGGGGGAGGGGACCCACTGGAACAGCTGTTGGGAGACAGATGGTAGCCTCCCGTCAAGGCCATCCAGCGTGTTCTTTAACGTGCACAGGGTATGTCGCTCCCGCACACGGGGCCACGGCTTAACGTCCCATCCGACGGACGGCGGCCTTTCCAAGCCCATCGGTGTCCCCTACTGACCGTGGGCAGGGGGGGGGGGGATTTTGCGGAGATAAATCTCAACGCTGACCCAGCTGGGACTCGAACCTGGGAACTACAGATTATGAGCCTGGCGCGCCACCGACTGAGCCACCCCCGCCTCGGAACTCACTGGAAACATTCGTGTAGCGGTTACCGACATCTACACCAAATTAGATAAATTACACTCTTCTCCGCTATCATTTATAATTCACACCGAACCACTTCTTCGTTTTCTGAATCGAACATCGTCGTGGAAGACATTCCCATACCTCTGGTAATTCACGTGCCGAGTCTCTAAAACCGAGGCTGGCACATCGGGAAAAACGAAATTTAATCACAGCTTCGTGACATCTTGCTGTCACCTACTCCTTACATGTATATAATTTCATCCCAAACTAATGGACGAAATGAATAGAAAACGGGATGTGGAAACACCATTTTGTTTTTATTATTTTTATCAGTTCGTCTCCACCCTAGGTGCCCTACGGCGGCAGCCATCGTCGATTGGGTTGTTGGCACCCACGCCGAGTGCAAGGCAAGAGGCACCATCGGTGGTAAAGGGAAAGACCTCATGATGAGGAAACACTAACGTACTAGTAGGTGAAAGAGATTGCGTGTTGTGGTTGGCGTGTGGGCGTTTTGTTGGCAGAGCTTACCGTCAACTGTTGATTATATCTGTGGCTCGAAGCCGAGCTTTTCGTGAGGTAGGTGCGAGGCTCTTTTTGGGGAAGCAGATCCGAGAAATAGTTAAACGCCACCAGGCAGAAATGGGGAAGTGTTGGCTGCAGCACGTGCCACGAATATCATTCAGGTAGGAGGTCAGTAAAGTTTGATTACGAGAGGGTGACTTTCGATAACTTGGGGTAACGTTGTAAGAGTAATGTAGTTTCTTCGATATCGTACAGTTCGCCCATTTTCCTTATCGTTTGGGGATTAGGGAATTGACGGAAATCGAAGAGAAATTGCACAGCAAAGACTTAAACATTTGGGGCGGGGGGTGGCTCAGTCGGTGGCGCGCCAGGCTCGTAATCTGTAGTTCCCAGGTTCGAGTCCCAGCTGGGTCAGCGTTGAGATTTATCTCCGCAAAATTCCCCGCCCTGCCCACGGTCAGTAGAGGACACCGATGGGCTTGGAAAGGCCGCCGTCCGTCGGATGGGACGTTAAGCCGTGGCCCCATGTGCGGGAGAACCATACCTGTGCACGTTAAAGAACACGCTGGATGGCCTTGACGGGAGGCTACCATCTGTCTCCCAACAGCTGTTCCAGTGGGTTCCCTCCCCCAACCTTCTCTGAGCCTTCGGGGTCCATGTGACCTGGCCATTTAGCCCATGGTGTGCAAAAAAGTGCCGCTCAGAGGTAAAACAACCCAACTTAAAGATTTAGTCTTTTTTTGAGTAAAAGAATGAGCTAATTAAGTTAGTTGAGTTGTTTTACTCGTGTGGGGCACTTTCAACTACGTAATGGCTAAAAGACCAGGTCATAGGCACCCCGAATTTTGGGAGAGATTTGGCTCAGTCGGGAGAGAACCATGCTCGTAATCTGTAGTTCCATGTTCGAGTCCCCCTTGCGCTAGCGTTGAGATTTATCTCCGCAAAACTTACCCCCTGCCCTCTGTGAGTAGAGTTCACAGATGGGCTTGGAAAGGCCGCCCTCCGTAGGATGGGACATTAGCCATACCTTCTGAACGTTAAAGAACACGCTAGATGGTCTTGATGGTAGGCTTACATCTACCTCCTAATTGTTATACAATGGGTCCCCTAATCTTCTCTGAGCCCTTGGGGTATCTTATAACCTTGCCATTTAACTCATTGGGTGCCAAAAAGTGCCGCTCAGAAGTAAAACAACCCAACAATCCCGAATTTAAAAATTGCCCTATGTGAAATGATCCTTAAACATTATAGTTGGTGATTATGCAGATATATTATGAGTCACCACAAAAATTACGGCCTCCCAAAATTTTAGACACCGCCAAAAAATTATGTACTAATTACTGACTTTCTACTAGATAATTTGTCGAATGTGTAAGATTTTTCTGGCAGAGGGGGCGAAAAGCTAATTATGCTGTCAGATTTAAAGCTGCAATTTTTTTCATTGTTAGAGCATTTTTAAATCTTTAATCACTAACATCCAAGGGGCGGGGGTGGCTCAGTCGGTAGCGCGCCAAGTCGTAATCTGTAGTTCCCAGGTTCGAGTCCCAGCTGGGTCAGCGTTGAGACTTATCTCCGCAAAATTCTCCGCCCTGCCCACGGTCAGTAGGAGACACCGATCAGTAGGGGACACCGATGGGATTGGAAAGGTCGCCGTCCGTCGGATGGGACGTTAAAACGTGGCCCCGTGTGTGAGAGCCATACCCTGTGCACGTTGAAGAACACGCTGGATGGCCTTGACGGGAGGCTACCATCTGTCTCCCAACAGCTGTTCCAGTGGGTCCCCTCCCCCAACCTTCTCTGAGCCTTCGGGATCCGTGTGACCTGGCCATTTAGCCCATGGTGTGCAAAAAAGTGCCGCTCAGAGGTAAAACAACACAACGTTAAAGAACACGCTGGATGGCCTTGACGGGAGGCTACCATCTGTCTCCCAGCAGCTGTTCGAGTGGGTCCCCTCCCCCAACCTTCTCTGAGTCTTCGGGATCCATGTGACCTGGCCATTTAGCCCATGGTGTGCAAAAAAGTGCCGCTCAGAGGTAAAACAACACAACGTTAAAGAACACGCTGGATGGCCTTGACGGGAGGCTACCATCTGTCTCCCAGCAGCTGTTCGAGTGGGTCCCCTCCCCCAACCTTCTCTGAGCCTTCGGGATCCATGTGACCTGGCCATTTAGCCCATGGTGTGCAAAAAAGTGCCGCTCAGAGGTAAAACAACACAACGTTAAAGAACACGCTGGATGGCCTTGACGGGAGGCTACCATCTGTC
This sequence comes from Ryuthela nishihirai, assembly GCA_038380435.1. Classification (NCBI taxonomy): domain Eukaryota; kingdom Metazoa; phylum Arthropoda; class Arachnida; order Araneae; family Heptathelidae; genus Ryuthela; species Ryuthela nishihirai. The sequence goes on along the minus strand of JAWZYU010000019.1, from coordinate 71,703,328 downwards.
TCCCAGCAGCTGTTCGAGTGGGTCCCCTCCCCCAACCTTCTCTGAGTCTTCGGGATCCATGTGACCTGGCCATTTAGCCCATGGTGTGCAAAAAAGTGCCGCTCAGAGGTAACCCAACTGACATCCAATCAATCCTAACATCGTCAATTTAAGTAACTGCATTTTAACTTTTTACGCTGTTGGAGTTGGTTAATTATTCAACTCACTCTGATAAATGACCGAGAGAATAAAGTATTAATTTCAGACACGGAAAAACAGAAGAAAACTATTATCTTATCCTTGTTACACTACTTTAAGGAGAAACTTTTGGTCAGGATTATAAGATATATTTATTACTAGCAAAGGTGTCGCCACTCGGCAAAACTAAAATTACCTTTTGGCTCTTATTCAAGGATACCGTAAATAATAAACTGTCTGATTAAACAGAAAACTTTCAGAGGATGATTTAGTCAGACTTTTTTAATACTGAAGGAGATGAAATCACTGACAAACTTGAAAACACGAAATACAGTGTAATTTTATGTTTTATAATATAATATATAACAGGATATTTTTTTCTTTTTTCTTCTCAGATATTAAAGCTCAAATAAGGCAATTACCTAAAAACAAATCTCCAGGTTTTGGTAGGGTCACAAGTGACTTATTATAATTATTAGATGGAAAATTCATGAAATTTCTGGTAAGATTATTTAATTTATTTATTGAACACTAGATATTCCCTGATAATTAAAACAAACAATCATTATTCCTATTTTCAAAGAAGGAAATGAAACTGACTTTGAAATTTATAGGCCAATTGCTTTATTTTCATTACAGTCTAAAATATTCGAAAATATTGTAAAAATAAAATGATTACGAATATTTAGAAAAATTTTTTGGTGAAAATCAATTTGGTTTTGGAAATATCACCAAATTCGAACTGGTGGTATCCAGAAATACCACCAATTTCCATATCACCAAAAAGAAATTTGGTGATATGGAAATATCGATGTAATATATACATCGATAAATAGTAGTCATCATGCACTGACATTATTTTAGATATAAAGAAAGCTTTTGAAATAAATAAATAAATACCCCCTAAAGCAGCTGCTTGCCACAGAGGTCTGACAGGAGCCTGTCAGTTATAGTATAACAATGGAAATAAAATAAAACATATATATATGTGGTTCTCAACCTTTTATGCTTTACGTACCCCCTGGAAATGAGCATGTAACTGGCGTACCCCTTGTATAGATAGATAAAACTATAGTTATAGTATAACAATGGGAATAAAATAAAACATATATATCAGTGGTTCTCAACCTTTTATGCTTCACGTACCCCCTGGAAATGAGCATGTAACTGGCGTACCCCTTGTATAGATAGATAAAACTATAGTTATAGTATAACAATGGGAATAAAATAAAACATATATATCAGTGGTTCTCAACCTTTTATGCTTCATGTACCCCCTGGAAATGTGTATGTAACTGGCGTACCCTTTGTATAGATAGATAAAACTATAGTTATAGTATAACAATGGAAATAAAATAAAACATATATATATATGTGGTTCTCAACCTTTTATGCTTCACGTACCCCCTGGAAATGTGTATGTAACTGGCGTACCCCTTGTATAGATAGATAAAACTATAGTTATAGTATAACAATGGGAATAAAATAAAACATATATATCAGTGGTTCTCAACCTTTTATGCTTCACGTACCCCCTGGAAATGTGTATGTAACTGGCGTACCCCTTGTATAGATAGATAAAACTATAGTTATAGTATAACAATGGGAATAAAATAAAACATATATATTAGTGGTTCTCAACCTTTTATGCTTCACGTACCCCCTGAAAATGTGTATGTAAGTGGCGTACCCCTTGTATAGATAGATAAAACTATAGTTATAGTATAACAATGGGAATAAAATAAAACATATATATCAGTGGTTCTCAACCTTTTATGCTTCACGCAACCCCTGGAAATGTGTATGTAACTGGCGTACCCTTTGTATAGATAGATAAAACTATAGTTATAGTATAACAATGGAAATAAAATAAAACATATATATATGTGGTTCTCAACCTTTTATGCTTCACGTACCCCCTGGAAATGTGTATGTAACTGGCGTACCCCTTGTATAGATAGATAAAACTATAGTTATAGTATAACAATGGGAATAAAATAAAACATATATATTAGTGGTTCTCAACCTTTTATGCTTCACGTACCCCCTGGAAATGTGTATGTAAGTGGCGTACCCCTTGTATAGATAGATAAAACTATAGTTATAGTATAACAATGGGAATAAAATAAAACATATATATATATCAGTGGTTCTCAACCTTTTATGCTTCACGTACACCCTGGAAATGAGCATGTAACTGGCGTACCCCTTGAATAGATAGATAAAACTATAGTTATAGTATAACAATGGGAATAAAATAAAACATATATATCAGTGGTTCTCAACCTTTTATGCTTCACGTACCCCCTGGAAATGAGCATGTAACTGGCGTACCCCTTGAATAGATAGATAAAACTATAGTTATAGTATAACAATGGGAATAAAATAAAACATATATATCAGTGGTTCTCAACCTTTTATGCTTCACGTACCCCCTGGAAATGTGTATGTAACTGGCGTACCCTTTGTATAGATAGATAAAACTATAGTTATAGTATAACAATGGGAATAAAATAAAACATATATATCAGTGGTTCTCAACCTTTTATGCTTCACGTACCCCCTGGAAATGAGCATGTAACTGGCGTACCCCTTGAATAGATAGATAAAACTATAGTTATAGTATAACAATGGGAATAAAATAAAACATATATATTAGTGGTTCTCAACCTTTTATGCTTTACGTACCCCCTGGAAATGAGCATGTAACTGGCGTACCCCTTGTATAGATAGATAAAACTATAGTTATAGTATAACAATGGGAATAAAATAAAACATATATATCAGTGGTTCTCAACCTTTTATGCTTCACGTACCCCCTGGAAATGAGCATGTAACTGGCGTACCCCTTGTATAGATAGATAAAACTATAGTTATAGTATAACAATGGGAATAAAATAAAACATATATATCAGTGGTTCTCAACCTTTTATGCTTCACGTACCCCCTGGAAATGTGTATGTAACTGGCGTACCCTTTGTATAGATAGATAAAACTATAGTTATAGTATAACAATGGGAATAAAATAAAACATATATATCAGTGGTTCTCAACCTTTTATGCTTCACGTACCCCCTGGAAATGTGTATGTAACTGGCGTACCCCTTGAATAGATAGATAAAACTATAGTTATAGTATAACAATGGGAATAAAATAAAACATATATATATAACTTATATCTAGCGACTTTTGAGCTCTTACGGCGTACCCTACGTTGAGAACCCCTTTTGTAGATCATAAAAAGTAATAACAAAATTACAGGCTGTTGGAGTCAGAGGATTATTATTAAAGTGGTTTGAACTTTGAACCTCAAGAGTTCAACCCCATTGGGGGTTGAACTCTTGAGGATGCCTAGGTTAACATCTCTCTGCAATAGGGGCGGCCCTAACGCACGTGCAACCGGTGCGATCGCACCACGCGACATTATATTAGGGTCGGCCAATTTGCAAACAAACGACCATGCATGCAGTAAAGTTCACTCGAGTAAGAATTACCTATTTTGCAGCAGATGATTTTCAATTGCTTTTAGCAATGACATTAAATTTAGCTAAAATAATCATTACTGTTTAAGATCAACTTAAGGAAAGGGGCTGCAGAGTCCAAGCTCGCGGGGGGGGGGGGGGGGGGGGGGCAGATATCCAAGTTCTATCACCTTCGAAGTACTATCCTTGTGCTTGTATACACTGTTTTCGGGGATCTTTCTAGCTTATGAAACAATTCACTTAAGTCTGCTTTTCAGATGGTTTTAATCCTTATATTGAATTATTCTTAATTGAAATGGGTTCAAACGTTACGAATTGAGCTCATCCAGTTCCATTTTATTTATCTCCATAACCTGATAAACTTTGGAACACCTTTCTTATATGTACAACACTATAAACATATAATACTCCAAATATACTCCATCTAAAGTCAAAAACGTGTCCATCATATTGAATGACTAAGAATACTTTCAAGTTAATGTGAAACTGATCACAGTATGTGCTAATTGCATTGTATTTATCTACTGGATTATTATATACCTTATATTGACGATTTTGCATAAATTTTCTCTTAGAGATGAAAGAACCGTATAATTGTAAGATGTGCATGTCTAATATGGTCTTTTAAGTAAAAAAAAGAAATTAATTAAAAAGTTGGAATCATAGTTTTTGAAATATTAGTCCATTTTTGAACCTATTATTTTCGAATGGTCATTTTTAAGTGGCGGAAATTTTTAAAAAAATATTTTTTGATCAAATGGAGATGCCATTTCCATGTACTATGAGTAGTCTCATATTTTTCGAATAGAATCCGCGAGAGTAACCTGCCACATCTCTCAGATGAAATGGCTCTGTAGTGAAATCCTTGGGAAAAGCACCTTATAAAAAAATATTCAAAATTGCATTCAGCCAAGTGACAATAGAAGCTTTCCCAGCTATAATCATTTCTTTAGTAATTTCATATATCCCTGGGGATTGATGCAGTTTTAATTTACAGATAGCCAAAGTAACTTCTGAATGTGGTGTAGGGCCATTATTAAAGCCACAATCTTTAGAGCATATCTGGAATGCTAAGAGTCATGTCCCTCTAATTTATTTATTTTTATTTATTATTGCGTTTTATTGATTTTTGTTATTGCAGATAATTTTATGTATTAAGTGTGTTCTTGGAAGTGCTACTGTGGGGATGTGACTCATAAGATGTTGTTTTCGGGTCTGAGTTGGCTGTCTGCGAGAGTGACGTGGCCGAGAAACCTTTTATGGCCTTTTTACAACTGGCCTGGGGCGCGAATGTCAGCACGGCAGACGTTGGGTTCAGTTGGGTTGTTTTACCTCTGAGCGGCACTTTTTTGCACACCATGGGCTAAATGGCCAGGTCACATGGACCCCGAAGGCTCAGAGAAGGTTGGGGGATGGGACCCACTGGAACAGCTGTTGGGAGACAGATGGTAGCCTCCCGTCAAGGCCATCCAGCGTGTTCTTTAACGTGCACAGGGTATGGCTCTCCCACACATGGAACATGGCTTAACGTTCCATCCAACAGACGGCGGTCTTTCCAAGCCCATCGGTGTCCCTTACTGACTGTGGGCAGGGTGGGGAATTTTGCGGAGATAAATCTCAACGCTGACCCAGCTGGGATTCGAACCTGGGAACTACAGATTACGAGCCTGACACGCTACCGACTGAGCCCCCCCCCTCCCCGCGTGGCAGAGGAGAGCCGCGAATAAAGAAAGAACGGTCTTGAGCGTAGATGCCAAACAGGAAGGACGTTTGAACATGCGTCAAAAGGATGCCGCTCTTACTCGAATGAAATCCTTAAGGAGAGGGTTCGATTCTAAGTGAGAATCGAGATTCTTGGTGAATCTGATACAGTTCTGTGAATTCTGTGTGAACCACATTTTAGGCAAAGGTTAATTATCCTTTCGCCGACTTTGAGGTCGGTAAAGCGAGAATCTGCAAAGTGTGCGGTTCTCCACCTCTGTCAGGTTTCGATGCGATACCTGGATATGATTTTGTCATTGCGTATATATTTGTATTTGACCTTGCACTGTAATCCTTTATGTGAAACTGTTTCCTTTCTCCCACCACTGACTAAAGCTGTTTTTTGCTAGTATGTCTTGCTGTAATCAACAAGACATACTTGCAAGACATACCTTTCGTGTTTTCGCTGACATCCGCCCTCGACATAGTGGGCGGCTGTTGTAGCCAATTTGCGACGAGGTCCAATATGTGGTGAGTAGTTGGTACGCCATTTGTGCGGCAAATGACCTTTGACTCCTGAGCCTCAGAAAGTTGACCCGCCACGCCCCCTTTCCAGCAATTTTTCCTCCGTCATTTTGAATTTTGACGTTACAAGCTCCCACTAAAGACTCCCTGATTGTGTTATCCCCCTTTAAGACCCCCTGGCTGACCCACCCAAACCCCTCGTGAAGTAAACAACACTAAAGGAATTTACCATTTGATGAAGTTTCATCTAGTGTTCACTATACGTACTATCTTTTTATAAAAAAAACACTTGTTTTCCACGTCGTGGGCTCGAACCCTCACGTTTATCCTGGTGCGCGACAATTGGGTGAAGGTAAACTGGGCGATTCACAATGGGCAATAGCCAAGTGGCATTCCTGCAGACGAATCTCATATCATCCCTGCAGACCAATTTCATATCATGCCTGCAGACGAATCTCATATCATCCCTGCAGACCAATTTCATATCATGCCTGCAGACGAATCTCACATTATATCTGCAGACCAATCTCATATCATACCTGCAGACGAACGAGGGTGCATGAAGGAAAGGTGGTACCATTCCGCAAGGGAGAGTTACTTGACGGTCATTAAGAGTTTTGACGTCATATTAGGGAGATGATGATAAACAAATCTTATAAGAAGTGTCTATAAGATACAGTTATGTTGAGAGAGAAAAAGCTAAAAATTACAAATTCAATTTTGTGTGCGTTCTATTAATTTATTTCTTTATATGTATACACTCAGAGATATGTGGGGATGTCAGAGATATGTAATAACACGGGACGTATTAATAACATATATTAGTAATAAGTCATCCCTGACATGGCCTTAAACCTCGCTTAGCCCGGTAGCTCCTAATGACGACGCCAATGCTTTTTAATCGCTACTGGTCATTATTCTTTGAAAAAAAAATTATAACAATTTCCTTAAGCGCAGTGAAAACTTATTTTCGATTCAGTCGTTTACGTTTATGCAATTCTGTTCACAGATTATAATGACTCGCTTTGGAATGTTTTTCCTGAATATTCTAAAGAAATAAAACTGTCTACAAACACTTAACTGAATAACCAATGACACACGTGACTCACGAGATGAGTCAACAATTAACGCTCTCTTCCTTTACCATGCGCCACCTGGCGAGCATTTCCAATCGACTTCTAGAAATACTGTGGCAGCTCTGGAAATAACTCCCTTCCAAAGGTTTGAGGCATCATAGGTTAACATTCTCCTTAATCTCTCAGTCCTATCGTCACGTACCACTTCCGTCTATATCGTTATCGCAGAAACCTTCTTCAGCAGACAGGAAAGTGTGTTTATTATTTTCTCATCGTGAACTTGAATACAATAATAAACGTGGCAGCCATTAAAGTATTTTTCTAATTGATGAAGGCTAATAATTCGTCTTTTGGCTATTCTGGGAGATCTCTGAAGAATAAATAACCGTGAAAGAACTTGCTTACAATTTTCATGGGAGAACATGGAAAAAATAAGAGACCACTTTATGAAGTCGGAAATGCTGTTGCTGTTTGATGCAAGTACAGCTCACATCCTGGGGTGGCTTAGTCGGTAGAGCGCCAGGCTCGTAATCTGTAGTTCCCAGGTTCGAGTCCCAGCTGGGCGTTGAGATTTATCTCCGCAAACCTGCCCACGGTCAGTAGGAGACATCGAGGGGCTTGGAAAGGCCACCGTCCGTCGGATGGGACGTTAAGCCGTAGCTCCGTGTGCGGGAGAGACATACTCTGTGCACGTTAAACGACACGTTGGATGGCATTGACGGGGGGCTACCATCTGTCTTCCAACAGTTCCAGTGGGTCCCCTCCCCCAATTTTCTCTGAGCCCTCGGGGTTCTTGAGACCTGGCTATTTAGCCCATGGTGTGCAAAAAAGTGCCGCTCATAGGTGAAACAAACCAACCAACCCAGATCACATCTTTTTGAAAGTAATTTTTTTTAATTTATATTTCATTAACATTTTTTACCATTACAGCTTTTGATGCTGTATATTTTACAGAATCTTACATATTTCTATACTGTAAAACTAAATTTTTTAATTAGTAACTATTTTTGTGTGTGAAAAATGTTTTAACTATTTACGATATAATACTTTACTGAGGTAAGCCTAAAATTCGAAAATAATTCGAAAAAAATCAGTTACACTGGATTTTAATAATGATAACTTGAAACATTTATTTTGTTAAGCCTAGCTGAATACTTCCCAATGTGTTCATCATAAAATAATAATCTATTGCATAATGCAATTTTATCAAAATATCGATTTTCAATAATATTGTTGAATATTTAAAAATTAAAGAAATTTAACAACAGCAATGACAGACATAAGAATATACCTTAGAAATTAAAACTTAAATAAGTAATCATATTTCAAATCATTTAATGCAATGTGCTAATTTTAAAAGTTGTGCAAATATTTTTTTTTAACATTTTTCAATTTTGTACCTTTCTCAGGACAGTCTTGTTGCTGGTAAATACTCAAACTTCCATATCTCTTTAAATATTAAGTGAATTTTCTTAAAAATCGAAGTTTTGGTAGATTTGATTGAGACCTATAGTTTATTATTATTGGTTTCCATAAAACGCTTATTTTAGAAATTTATAGATCTCGGAAATTGGTTTCTTTTTGACTTAATATCAGATGGTCATAATCCAATGGCCAATGAATGTAGAGGAAATCGTAAATCCAATAGAATACTATTGCTCTTAGGCATGCCTGGATCTAGAAAAAAATCCAGGAGGGGGGCAAGAAACACAATCGAGCCAAAAATATGCAAAGGGCAAGCAAGAGACTTGATTTTCAGTGCACTATAACATTTCCATCTCCGTTTTACGAGTTTTTTAAAAATTTCTTGAAAAATGCATAAAATATAAATAAGTTTATTAATTTTTGCCTCTTTTTACCATTACTCGTAGTCCCCCTTGCTCCCCCCTCCTAAATTCCGGCCCTGCTCTTTAGGTGACCCCGCGAAAATTGTAGACTGCATTAAATGTGCAGCGCGAAGAAAAAGATTTAGTTCAGAAACATTTATTTTTCAATAGCGGTTTCCAAATTTATTTAGGGCGGGGGTGGCTCAGTCGGTAGCGCGCCAGACTCGTAATCTGTAGTTCCCAGGTTCGAGTCCCAGCTGGGTCAGCGTTGCGATTTATCTCCGCAAAATTCCCCGCCCTGCCCACGTTCAGTAGGGGACACCTATGGGGTTGGAAAGGCCGCCGTCCGTCGGATGGGACGTTAAGCCGTGGCCCCGTGTGTGGGGGAGCCATACCCTGTGCACGTTAAAGTAACACGCTGGATGGCCTTGACGGGAGGCTATCATCTGTCTCCCAACAGCTGTTCCAGTGGGTCCCCTCCCCCAACCTTCTCTGAGCCTTCGGGGTCCATGTGACCTGGCCATTTAGCCCATGGTGTGCAAAAAAGTGCCGCTCAGAAACAACCCAACCCAACCTTTAGGTGATCCCGCGAAAATTGTAGACTGCATTAAATGTGCAGCGCAAAGAAAAAGATTTAGTTCAGAAACATTTATTTTTCAATAGCGGTTTCCAAATTTATTTAGGGCGGGGGTGGCTCAGTCGGTAGCGCGCCAGACTCGTAATCTGTAGTTCTCAGGTTCGAGTCCCAGCTGGGTCAGCGTTGCGATTTATCTCCGCAAAATTCCCCGCCCTGCCCACGTTCAGTAGGGGACACCGATGGGGTTGGAAAGGCCGCCGTCCGTCGGATGGGACGTTAAGCCGTGGCCCCGTGTGTGGGGGAGCCATACCCTGTGCACGTTAAAGAACACGCTGGATGGCCTTGACGGGAGGCTACCATCTGTCTCCCAACAGCTGTTCCAGTGGGTCCCCTCCCCCAACCTTCTCTGAGCCTTCGGGGTCCATGTGACCTGGCCATTTAGCCCATGGTGTGCAAAAAAGTGCCGCTCAGAGGTAAAACAATCCAATCCTCCACTAACAACATAATCCAAATTGTAGTAAGGTATATACTTTCTGACTTCCATATAAATTTAAGCTAATGATTTTTTCCTTAAAAATTTAGTGCCACGTAGTCAATACGTTTTTCCTTGAATCTCTCTGAAATATTTGCCTTCGCTGTTACTCTACTTCAGCTTGGGATGAAATCGAATCATTTCCACCATCAGATACTTCAAGTGAAGAAAAGAAGGATAAGACCGACTCGGACTCTTTTTGCATTCAACTGATCGATGAGAGCTTCTCGATTTTCAAGCTGAGATTTACTTTTCCCATTGCTTTCGAGAAAATCCATTGCAGTAGAGATGGATGTTAGATGTTTTTTTTACTGAGCTTGGTTGGGTTGGGTTGTTTTATGGCCTTTTTACAACTGGCCTGGGGCGCGAATGTCAGCACGGCAGAAGTTGGGTTGGGTTGTTTTACCTCTGAGCGGCACTTTTTTGCACACCATGGGCTAAATGGCCAGGTCACGTGGACCCCGAAGGCTCAGAGAAGGTTGGGGGAGGGGACCCACTGGAACAGCTGTTGGGAGACAGATGGTAGCCTCCCGTCAAGACCATCCAGCGTGTTCTTTAACGTTGGGTTGTTTTACCTCTGAGCGGCACTTTTTCGCACACCATGGGCTAAATGGCCAGGTCACATGGACCCCGAAGGCTCAGAGAAGGTTGGGGGAGGAGACCCACTGGAACAGCTGTTGGGAGACAGATGGTAGCCTCCCGTCAAGGCCATCCAGCGTGTTCTTTTACGTTGGGTTGTTTTACCTCTGAGCGGCACTTTTCGCACACCATGGGCTAAATGGCCAGGTCACATGGACCCCGAAGGCTCAGAGAAGGTTGGGGGAGGGGACCCACTGGAACAGCTGTTGGGAGACAGATGGTAGCCTCCCGTCAAGACCATCCAGCGTGTTCTTTAACGTTGGGTTGTTTTACCTCTGGGCGGCACTTTTTCGCACACCATGGCCTAAATGGCCAGGTCACATGGACCCCGAAGGCTCAGAGAAGGTTGGGGGAGGAGACCCACTGGAACAGCTGTTGGGAGACAGATGGTAGCCTCCCGTCAAGGCCATCCAGCGTGTTCTTTTACGTTGGGTTGTTTTACCTCTGAGCGGCACTTTTTCGCACACCATGGGCTAAATGGCCAGGTCACATGGACCCCGAAGGCTCAGAGAAGGTTGGGGGAGGAGACCCACTGGAACAGCTGTTGGGAGACAGATGGTAGCCTCCCGTCAAGGCCATCCAGCGTGTTCTTTAACGTTGGGTTGTTTTACCTCTGAGCGGCACTTTTTCGCACACCATGGGCTAAATGGCCAGGTCACATGGACCCCGAAACTCAGAGAAGGTTGGGGGAGGGGACCCACTGGAACAGCTGTTGGGAGACAGATGGTAGCCTCCCGTCAAGGCCATCCAGCGTGTTGTTTAACGTTGGGTTGTTTTACCTCTGAGCGGCACTTTTTCGCACACCATGGGCTAAATGGCCAGGTCACATGGACCCCGAAGGCTCAGAGAAGGTTGGGGGAGGGGACCCACTGGAACAGCTGTTGGGAGACAGATGGTAGCCTCCCGTCAAGGCCATGCAGCGTGTTCTTTAACGTGCACAGGGTATGTCTCTCCAGCACACGGGTCCACGGCTTAACGTCCCATCCGACGGACGGCGGCCTTTCCAAGCCCATCGGTGTCCCCTACTGACCGTGGGCAGGGCCGGGAATTTTTGCGGAGAAATGTCGAAGTTGACGGCAATGAACAATCTTTATATTTTTCCACATCACGAATAATTTCTTCACATTTACTGACAGGGATTTGGATTGTTTACTTCTGAATGCAGATTTTTTTTTTCACTACAAAGACTACACAACTATAAGTGCAGGATTAGTGATGGGAACATAGTTATGTAGATCTAACTTTAAAGGAAGATAGAGCGCCAAAACTAGTTTCTCTTGCCAACTGAAAAAATATTGCTGGCTCCCTAACTTTCTTTGAAGTTAAGGAGCATTTGAGTAAGTGATTTCGCTATTCGCATGTTTTTTTTTTACTTTAGAGAGAACATAGAGGAAATTTTTTTAATTCTTTTGATTATTACCTGAAAACACTGGTTTCAAAATTTCGATGCTGTAGCTGAGTTTATGTGAAGAATCCCCTTACTACAATAATAATATTTCTCAGATATACACCTGGTACTAGTTTGTTAGAATAATATAGAGGAAAAATTGTCATTATCTGGGTGGGATCTGAACCCACGACCTACCGACAAACATGCCAGATGCTCCGACCACTGAACACGGGAGATCGTGGGTTCAAATCCTACCCGGCTAATGACAATTTTTTACTGTTGGACCCATACTGTACCCCATACTGTGTGGACAGATCTAAAATTAAAATGGGAAACTATTTTTAGCACGTGTACTTGCTTATATCCAAGGATCTGTGGCATAGATGTCCCCATGAGCTGTGGAAGGAAATAAGATCATTTTTCTCCTCGTAATATAAAAAAAAAATTAAATTTTACGTTAGCATAAAACATGCAACAAGGTTGACAAATTTATATTAAAAACAAGTAACAAGGAATTAACTCTTATTTTCCATTTATTTATCTCTGGCAAAAAAACCAGGTTGGGTTGGGTTGTTTTATCTCTTCTCTGAGCGGCACTTTTTTGCACACCATGGGCTAAATGGCTAGGTCACATGGACCCCGAAGGCTCAGAGAAAGTTGGGGGAGGGGACCCACTGGAACAGCTGTTGGGAGACAGATGGTAGCCTCCCGTCAAGGCCAACCAGCGTGTTCTTTAACGTTGGGTTGTTTTACCTCTGAGCGGCATTTTTTTGCACACCATGGGCTAAATGGCCAGGTCACATGGACCCCGAAGGCTCAGAGAAGGTTGGGGGAGGGGACCCACTGGAACAGCTGTTGGGAGACAGATGGTAGCCTCCCGTCAAGGCCATCCAGCGTGTTCTTTAACGTGCACAGGGTATGGCTCTCCCACACACGGGGCCACGGCTTAACGTCCCATCCGACGGACGGCGGCCTTTCCAAGCCCATCGGTGTCCCCTACTGAACGTGGGCAGGGCGGGGAATTTTGTGGAGATAAATCTCAATGCTGACCCAGCTGGGTCTCGAACCTGGAAACTAAAGATTACGAGCCTGGCGCGCTACTGACTGAGCCACCCCCGCCCCCAAAAATCCAGGTGACGTCCTTGGTTCACATCTTCACTTGATATGAAGATGCGATCCGGATGCGACTTTTTTGCACTTCAAATTAAATGTTTTTAGTAAAGAGAAACTGAAAATCGCTAGAAGATGTGCATTGCATTCGAGCAATACGACACGTAACGAGGAGCTTAATTTCGCGGCATTTAACGTGAGAATTAATCTGTGTATGTAAAAAAAAACACATCAAAGTGTTCAGTTCCTTTTTGATTAATGAGAAGCTTATTAAATGAGGCAAATATCTGTCAACCTAAGCAGAGGTTTCGTTTCACTGGGGAATAAAAACTCTTAGTCCCATGTTTAACTCATTACCCAATCTGTACAGCAACCGCCGTAAAGTTTTATCACTGGCAAGCATTCATCCTGCCGCCTTTGACTCAAAATGGATAAATTGGATAAATGCCATTTTCTGAGCTTTCTCAGCCAGCTGCAAAACTGATTCTAAGAACTGCTTATGACAAGCAACTTTCACTTGCAACTAAACGTCACTCAATGAACTTTTTAAAGGCGAAATCGCAGGTAAGGGTCAAAGCATATGACATTTCGACTGGCGAAAGGCGAATAATGAACAAGGGTTGATTAATAAACGTTTTTTTTTTTCTTCAAAGATATAAACCCTAATGAGGTATAAAATGGGTTTCGATAAATGATGCTGCGGGTTGGCCAACTAAAAGATGGACGTAGATCATTCCGATGCGACGTTTATACGATTCTAAAATGGAAATTTCCTGCCTTTACGCAGCAGGAAGTTTCTGTCAATGTGCTTAATAACAACTCTGTAGCTGAGGCAACGCTAATGAAAGACCTGTTGGTAACATAGCGAGGAGATAAAATTAAGGTGAATATTTTTTTTTCTCTTAGGAAATTTGTGTCATTTACATTAGTACCACGAAAGTAATGACCGAACTCTTCCAATGTAACACTCGAATTATCACACTTACCTTAAGTGAATATACAAAATATCAAATAGCCATTTAAAATGCCTTTAAAATGAATAATATAATCAGTAGGTAAAGTATTTTGTAATTACCCAAAATGAGAGGTTGATAGTGTGCAATTTTGCTTAGTTTCTATGTACGGTCAGGGACGTAACCAGAGGGAGGGACCTGGGGAGTGAGGACACCCCCTCCCCCCGAAAATCGGGTCATCTTATACGTAATCTCAAATTTAGGTTGGGTTGTCTTACCTCTGAGCGGCACTTTTTTGCACACCATGGACTAAATGGCCAGGTCATATGGACCCCCGAAGGCTCAGAGAAGGTTGGGGGAGGGGACCCACTGGAACAGCTGTTGAGAGACAGATCAAGTCCCGTCAAGGCCATCCAACGTGTTCTTTAACGTGCACAGGGTATAGCTCCCTGCACACGGGGCCACGGCTTAACGTCCTATCCGACGGACGGCGACCTTTCCAAGCCCATTGGTGTCCCCTACTGACCGCGGGCAGGACGGGGAATTTTGGGGAGATAAATCTGAACGCTGACCCAGCTGGGATTCGAACCTGGGAACTGCAGATTACGGGCCTGGCGCGCTACCGGCTGAGCCATCCCCGCCCCATTGAACTTTTTGAGAAACACAATTGAAAGAAGTGGCAGTCGACCTTTTTTAGGGCATTGAACCACTCTCACTTGATAATTGGAGAATTGAATTGGGCACAATGCTGAGAGCAAAACATAACGAGAATAAACAATGGCGTCGGTGTTTAATTATTTTGCATTTTTCGTGCACAATGGGCTAAATGGTCAGGTCACAATGACCCGAAGGTCTCAGGGAAGGTTATCCATTGGACAGTTGTTGGGAGATAGTTGTTGGAGTCTCCGTCAATATTATCCAGTGTGTTCTTTAAAGTTGGGTTGGGTTGTCTTACCTCTGAGCGGCACTTTTTTGCATACCATGGGCTAAATGGCCAGGTCACATGGACCCCGAATGCTCAGAGAAGGTTGGGGGAGGGGACCCACTGGAAGAGCTGTTGGGAGACAGATGGTAGCCTCCCCTCAAGGCCATCCAGCATGTTCTTTAACGTGCACAGGGTATGGCTCTCCCTTACACGGGGCCACGGCTTAACGTCCCATTCGACGGACGCTGGCCTTTCCAAGCCCATCGGTGTCCCCTACTGACCGTGGGCAGGGCGGGGAATTTTGGGGAGATAAATCTGAACGCTGACCCAGCTGGGATTCGAACCTGGGAACTGCAGATTACGAGCCTGGCGCGCTACCGACTGAACAACCTCCGCCCCATTTTCAAACTTATTTACCTGCTTTGAAATCCAAAATAGTTGTCTTTGAATAATTTTATTTTAGCCCCATAGAACATGTAATTCCATTCCATATAAAATCTCATTTTAAGCTTTCCCGTCCGGTGGAATATATTAATAATTGGGAAACCCTACTCGGGTCTCATTCACAGACCCCTCTCCCCTACCTTGAGTTGAATTCTTGAACTCTCCCTGAAACTTAATTTTCGCCCCCCCCTCTCCCCCCGAAATTAAATCCTGTGTACGTGCTTGCTTGCCGTAACCGTTTTCCAACATTATCACTCCACAGCAAAGCGGGAGAATATGATTGATATGAATAAATATCACATTTATAGGCTTCAGTTTAGATGGACCCAAAATTAAAAACATCTTCAAATCCATAAGTCCAAAGGGGCTGGAGTTAACCCGTAACTAGATGTTCGCAGCTTACCGCCCAAATTGTGCCTTCGTTCAGATTTTGTCCTCTAAACCAGTGGTTCTCAACCTTTTATGCTTCACGTACCCCCTGGAAATATGTATGTAACTGGCGTACCCCTTGTATAGATAGATAAAACTATAGCTATAGTATAACAATGGGAATAAAATAAAACATATATATCAGTGGTTCTCAACCTTTTATGCTTCACGTATCCCCTGGAAATGTGTATGTAACTGGCGTACCCCTTGTATAGATAGATAAAACTATAGTTATAGTATAACAATGGGAATAAAATAAAACATATATATCAGTGGTTCTCAACCTTTTATGCTTCACGTACCCCCTGGAAATGTGTATGTAACTGGCGTACCCCTTGTATAGATAGATAAAACTATAGCTATAGTATAACAATGGGAATAAAATAAAACATATATATCAGTGGTTCTCAACCTTTTATGCTTCACGTACCCCCTGGAAATGTGTATGTAACTGGCGTACCCCTTGTATAGATAGAGAAAACTATAGTTATAGTATAACAATGGGAATAAAATAAAACATATATATCAGTGGTTCTCAACCTTTTATGCTTCACGTACCCCCTGGAAATGTGTATGTAACTGGCGTACCCCTTGTATAGATAGATAAAACTATAGCTATAGTATAACAATGGGAATAAAATAAAACATATATATCAGTGGTTCTCAACCTTTTATGCTTCACGTACCCCCTGGAAATGTGTATGTAACTGGCGTACCCCTTGTATAGATAGAGAAAACTATAGCTATAGTATAACAATGGGAATAAAATAAAACATATATATCAGTGGTTCTCAACCTTTTATGCTTCACGTATCCCCTGGAAATGTATATGTAACTGGCGTACCCCTTGTATAGATAGATAAAACTATAGCTATAGTATAACAATGGGAATAAAATAAAACATATATATCAGTGGTTCTCAACCTTTTATGCTTCACGTACCCCCTGGAAATGTGTATGTAACTGGCGTACCCCTTGTATAGATAGATAAAACTATAGCTATAGTATAACAATGGGAATAAAATAAAACATATATATCAGTGGTTCTCAACCTTTTATGCTTCACGTATCCCCTGGAAATGTATATGTAACTGGCGTACCCCTTGTATAGATAGATAAAACTATAGTTATAGTATAACAATGGGAATAAAATAAAACACACATATATCAGTGGTTCTCAACCTTTTATGCTTCACGTACCCCCTGGAAATGTGTATGTAACTGGCGTACCCCTTGTATAGATAGATAAAACTATAGTTAGAGTATAACAATGGGAATAAAATAAAACATATATATCAGTGGTTCTCAACCTTTTATGCTTCACGTACCCCCTGGAAATGTGTATGTAACTGGCGTACCCCTTGTATAGATAGATAAAACTATTGTTATAGTATAACAATTGGAAAGAAATAAAACATATATATCAGTGGTTCTCAACCTTTTATGCTTCACGTACCCCCTGGAAATGTGTATGTAACTGGCGTACCCCTTGTATAGATAGATAAAACTATAGTTATAGTATAACAATGGGAATAAAATAAAACATATATATCAGTGGTTCTCAACCTTTTATGCTTCACGTACCCCCTGGAAATGTGTATGTAACTGGCGTACCCCTTGTATAGATAGATAAAACTATAGTTATAGTATAACAATGGGAATAAAATAAAACATATATATCAGTGGTTCTCAACCTTTTATGCTTCACGTATCCCCTGGAAATGTGTTTGTAACTGGCGTACCCCTTGTATAGATAGAGAAAACTATAGTTATAGTATAACAATGGGAATAAAATAAAACGTATATATATGTGGTTCTCAACCTTTTATGATTCACATACCCCTTGGAAATGTGTATGTAACTGGCGTACCCCTTGTATATATAGATAAAACTATAGCTATAGTATAACAATGGGAATAAAATAAAACATATATATCAGTGGTTCTCAACCTTTTATGCTTCACGTACCCCCTGGAAATGTGTATGTAACTGGCGTACCCCTTGTATAGATAGATAAAACTATAGCTATAGTATAACAATGGGAATAAAATAAAACATATATATCAGTGGTTCTCAACCTTTTATGATTCACATACCCCCTGGAAATGTGTATGTAATTGGTGTACCCCTTGTATAGGTAGATAAAACAATAGTTATAGTATAACAATGGTTATTTTTACTTTGTTACTAGATCTAGCGACGTTTGAGCTCTCATGGCGTATCCCAACAAATTTTACTACGTACCCTACGTTGAGAACCCCTACTCTAAACCCTACTCTGTCTTCTGTGAGAAAGGGGACATTAAAAGTTGTGTGAGAAAGTCCGATTCAACACGAAAAACATTGAATTTTAGAAAAACCACCATCCTTCAGATATGAATTTAAGCAGTTTTCCTATTAACCCCGTACACATTAAAAGACACGCTGGATGACCTTGACGGTAGGCTGACATCTGTTCCTTAACATCAATCTATCTAATAGATTCGCCTTTCATTACCCAGCTCTGAGCCCTTGGTGTTATTGTGAGCTGGCCAAAAATTAGTTCCTTTAAGAATTAAAACATGTCCAACCCATAATTCCAGGATGCAGTGGCGATTTCGCGTATAGGCACTGTGGAACTGCAGCACCCCCAATTTCAACTTGATATTATCGATAACATTTAATATAATGAGTCCTTTTTTCTTTAATTCTTTCTTTATACTTGTACAATATATAATCCTTAAGCTTAATGTCAGTAGCCATCCCCCAGTTTATGAAAAAGATACAAAAATCTTTGTATGGAACTGTGCGCTTCACAGTACTAGCGGCGAGGTGTTTGACTGTTGTGCGCATGCGCACATAGGAAGCTACACGCAAGGCTGCAAGGGAGAGAGAGCACTGTCGTTCCCGCAGTACCGACCCTGACTTGCTGGTTGAAGGTAGTTTTTTTTTTACTCCGCGTGTGTTGTGCTTAAAAACCGTGTACCACATTCTTGAATGTGATAAAGTGTAGAATTAGATTATTATCCTGCTTCCAGCTATTCTATTTGATTCATTTTTTTTCGCGCAAATTAAAACAAGAAGAATGGATTTCATTTTTCAATGAATAGATTAAGCTTGAACTGTAACAATTTAGGTTAAAGTAAGTAAAAAATGTTTGATTTTGTTCTGTTAGGATTTTATCAAGTTTCTGAATAAATTTTCTTTTTATACATGTTTGTTTCCTTTTACACAATTTTAAAACAAAGGCTAAAAATTTTCTGGAGCAGCACCCCCACTAATTTTAGCTAAGAGCCGCCACTGCCAGGATGTCAAATTCTTCATGCTGCAGAAAATAAAACCTTTAAATAATGAGTATAATTATGCGGCAAAAAAATAAAGATCTTTGTATTTCGGCGAAGTTTGAATTTTCATAAATAACTGTTTCACCTGAAGACGTGCTTTGGCACAAAGCACGTCTGTAAGCAAATGTGTCAGTAAAAGCTAAAACACACACACAAAGAAAATTGCAACTGAAAACAGAAACTTTACTAAAGAGGGGGGGGGAATTTATAGTGATTGCACTGAAGTAAGACATCTGAACATAAAGGAAAAAATATCGCAGAAATATTTCAAGCTTCTTCGTCAAGGAAAGACGCGGAACACAGATGAACTCATTGGCGACTAAAAGAGAAATCATTTTGGCAACAGGCCTTGGAAATGAGATGTTTTTTTTTGCTCTATCTTTCTCTTTCAAAGGGGGGCGGGGATGGCTCAGTCGGTAGCGCGCCAGACTCGTAATATGCAGTTCCCAGGTTTGAGTTCCAGCTGGGTCAGCGTTGAGATTTATCTCCGCAAAAATTTCCCGCCCTGCCCACGGTCAGTAGGAGACACCGATGGGTTTGGAAAGGCCACCATCCGTCGGATGGGACGTTAAGCCGTGGCTCAGTGTGCGGGGGAGAGACATACCCTGTGCACGTTAAAGAACACACTGGATGGCCTTGACGGAAGCTATCATCTGTCTCCAAACAGCTGTTTCAGTGGGTCCCCTCTCCAACCTTCTCTGAGCCTTCGGGGTCCTTGTGACCTGGCCATTTAGCCCATGGTGTACAAAACAGTGCCGCTCAGAGGTAAAACAACCCAACTCTTTCAAAGGTGTAGTAGCAAAATTTTTTCTATATAATTTTTTCTATCTTACCAAGCATGCTTGAACTCTTTCATGTTTTTGTCAATGGAAATCAAAATTTGAAGATTAAAAAGAAATTCGAAGTATGAAATATTTTATAAACCTCTACTTTAAAGAAATCATAGTCTTTACTGTCTACAGTTCATGAAAGCTGGAATATCTAAGATCATCATCCCTCGTTCTAAAGCTTTTCACGTGACGCATTTCGCGTTGGAATGAACCATTTATATGACGACGGGTAGTGTACCTAATAAACTGGCATCTCAGTATATTCTCAATTTATCTTCAGTTTCAGTTGTCACAAAATATGACATTTGAGAAGTTTTAGGTGTTCTAATTTATTTCCCATTCACATAACACAGAACCATCTGAATAATTTTACCAGAATGGAACATTTCATTCTGTTAAAAAATAGGTTCCACTAAAAATTTGGTTTATTTGAAGTTCGACTCGAACTCTAAAAAAAATTTAACAAATTTAACGATAACTTCTTTACTGTTTCAAATTTTCAAATTCAAATTCAAATTTATTTTCAATAAGTATTATCTATAATTATATTACATAAAAAATCCCACTAAGCCGAAGCTTATCAGCGGGAATGTACATATATGCTTTTACAGATATGATCTAGATTGCCTCAGTAGTACAAAAAATGAAGGAGAGAAAAAAAGGAATAAATGAGAAAGAAAACCGACAAAATGATGAAAGTTTCCAAATAAAAACATCACTTTTTCATCAACCACTGAAATAATTTTTCTTTAACATCACAAATTTTTTTTAAGTTAACTATTTCTCTAGGAAGCAAGTTAAATAGGTAGGGAATTTGATATTCTTTGGAATTTCGTCCGTAATTATTATAAAAATTTGGTTGTTTCAAAAAAAACATAGCCTTTTTTCTAGTAAACTTATTGTGGCAAATATTTTGCTTATAGATATCATCAAAGAAGTTATTGATAACAGAAACAAACACATATAAACTTTCAATGGGTAAAATTTTGAACAAACTGAATATATCATCTTTCGTTGTAAGGGAATTTTTAACTTCTGTATTACACAATCCTTTTAGCAGACTAAATTGTATTCTTTTAATTTTATTCTGTCTTATAGGCTGTCCCATAAACTGTTATCCCATACTTAATTATAGATTCAAAAAGTACTTTATATACTAAAATAGTTATTTGTGTATCAACAAACATGTTAAGTTTCCTAATTTTAAATGTTACAAATCGTAGTCTTGAACACATCCAATCAATATGTTTACTCCATTATCCCAATCAATATGTTAATTCCACCATTAATACAAACAAAAGTTTGGAATCGTTTAATCCTAATTCAACGAATGTTTTCACTAACTATAAACATAGAAACATTTCTATCATCGATAAAATCCCAACATTCCATAATCGATTCAATCCCAATAATTCTATGATCGATTAAATTTTTATTCTTAGTGAAACTTTTAAATGGTAAGAGTATCAGTAAAAAAAAAAAGGATTTTATCACATAGAGCGAAATTATAACCCGAGTTTAAACTTAGCACATTAATGAATAAAATATTTCGTATTATTTGTAATATATGTAGAAGGAATTATTATTTTTATTAAAAATAACTGAGGCTCTACATCAGAGGTTTCCCCTCAGCGACGCCCTAATCGTTGGGGGCGTTTCAGAAATTTGAAGGGCATTTTACTGAGTTTTTAGGTAGAAATATATTAAATAGAACAGCGCTGTCCACACGGTTTTTTGTGGCTCGTGAACAAAATCAAGTTTTCACTTGAAACTTTAAATAAATATCTATAATCCACCTTATAATTTTTTGTCAACTTATATTACTTTACTTGATATGCAATCTTTAACTTACTCATTCTATTTACCATTATTATTGCATTATTTCAACTTACTCATTCTATTCTTATTGCCCAACAACTACGGCCACAATGCTCCCATTGAATTTATTAAATATTTGATAAGGTTTAAGAAATTTATATTGGTTTATTATTACTGATTATTTTTCATATAAATAAAATATTTTTTGAGGTGACATGAACTGACTTTTCAATTACCTATCCTTTCCTATTCCTTTTTTTGGCCCGCGAAATATTGGTGAAAGAAAAAAATGGCCCGGGAAATATTGGTGAAAGAAAAAAACGGCCCGCGAAATATTGGCGAAAAGAAAAATGGCCCGCGGTCTTGGAGAAGTTGGACAGCACTGAAATAGAATATCGAATAATTCTTTGATTAGCATAGTTATACATAGGGCCAGATTTCCACACATACGCCACCTCTATTGAGAACCACTGGTAGGGGAAGATAAAGTTGGGTTGGGTTGTTTTACCTCTGAGCGGCACTTTTTTGCACACCATGGGCTAAATGGCCAGGTCACAAGGACCCCGAAGACTCAGAGAAGATTGGGGGAGGGGACCCACTGAAAGAGCTGTTGGGAGACAGGTGATAGCCTCCCATCAAAGCCATCCAGCGTGTTCTTTAACGTGCATGGGGTATGGTTTCCCGCACACGGGCCACGGCCTTAACGTCCCATCCGACAGACGGCGGATTTTCGAAGCCCACCGGTGTCCCCTACTGACCGTGGGCAGGGCGGGGAATTTTGGGGAGATAAATCTGTAAGCTAACCCAGCTGGGACTCGACCTGGGAACTACAGATTACGAGCCTGGCGCACTACCGACTGAGTCCCCCCGTCCTCCCAGGAAGAAAAAGTAGTTATTAAACTTGTGCATAGTTCATTTTCCACAGAGGCGAAAAAATGTTATACTTCAGTGGAAATTCGGTGTCTTGCCTCCCCCCCCCCCCATACACACACATTTTTCTCTCTTTAGATCCTGGCCTGGGTATGCGTGTGGTATGCGTGTGGTATGCGTGTTTCGTTTGAAAAGGAAAACCTTAAACCAGTGGCACACTCAAGATTTATTCTTGGGGGAGCCGAGGGGACCACTGCCCCGGCTCGGGCAAACGAAGTAGCGCTCGGGCGGACCGAGCGTTATTTCGTTCGCCTTGTTGTCACAGCAGCCGTGATTCCCGAGAGTTTATGTTTTTTTTTTCTTTTTCTTTGGGGGGGTACCAGGGCCCCTTGCCCTCCCTCTGGGTGCGCCAGTGCCTTAAACATTCATAGATACAGTATCAAAATATTCGTAAATGCTGTACGGTAAAAATAAAAAAAAAATACCCCCTCAAGCAGCTGCTTGCCACAGAGGTCTGACAGGAGCCTGTCAGTTTATATGCCAGAGTAGAAGGTCTGAGAGGATGGCAGGACCTCAGCAGAAAAACAACACGAACATCCATGCCTTACCCGGGGCTCGAACCCAGGTCCCGTAGATCACTAGCCAAGCGCGCTAACCACTCGGCCACGGACGATAAATATTATTTCGACACTGGACAATCGTCACTGGATTATATTGCACAAGTTGCTCCTGAGTACGTAAGGAAACATTGTGCAAAGAATTTTTTTTAAAAATATCGATAAAAATTTGGCGTTCTGTTTTCAAGATACTATTCTCTTAAATAAATTTAACATCCTGATGATATTTTGATGATAACCCTATTCTATCAATTCTGGTTCATTCGATTGTTTCTTGTCAGCTACTTGCTAAGCGAAAACGAAACAAGTCGATTTTGGTTAAGAACACATTCCCAGTTGCAGCGGAGAAAATGATTTTTCCTTCGCGTAAGGTCAACATTGGTATCATGTCCTTTCAGTGACCTATTCGAGACTCTGCATCCATGTTCGTCTTTCTTGACAAGTAGCCAACTGACAAATCCTTCATCCAACTTGTCTCGCAGGACAAACCTGGCAGAATGTTCCCTGCATTATCGACCAACTGTTTCAAGAGCTTTACGAATCTTTACAGATCAAGGGTTCATTACTCTCACACCATGGCTTCTCAGCTCTCCCAATCTTATCCTTTTTTTCTTCTCTAAGTGCATTATATTATCAAAAATGTTCGAATACTTCCGTTATTTGAATGGGAAGCCACATTCAATGATCCCTAACTTTGAAAATTATCATTTTTAAGAGAAAATGTCCCTGAGGGTTCAATTGCAGACCTTACTAAAATCTTTCTAAAACTTGATTTTTAACAATGTTTGTCTAATGTCATCTAAGCCAGGAACAAAAAATAGCAGAAGCTGCTATTGCACTTATCCTGAATACTTTTCTTCAAAATTGACGAATACTTTTCTTCAATATTGATGAATACTGAATCATTGCACTAAACTCCTAAAATTATATTCATTATGTAGTGTAAGGGACCT
The DNA here is from genome assembly GCA_038380435.1 of Ryuthela nishihirai. Taxonomy (NCBI): domain Eukaryota; kingdom Metazoa; phylum Arthropoda; class Arachnida; order Araneae; family Heptathelidae; genus Ryuthela; species Ryuthela nishihirai. The sequence goes on along the minus strand of JAWZYU010000019.1, from coordinate 71,679,132 downwards.
GGGTTCGAGCCCCGGATCAAGGCATGGACGTTTGTGTTGTCTTTCTGCTGAGGTCCTGCCATCCTCACAGACCTTCTACTATGGCAGATAAACTGACAGGCTCCTGTCAGACCTCTGTGGCAAGCAGCTGCTTGAGGGGGTATTTATTTTTATTATTTTATTTAAATGACTTATAAAATAAAAAAACTTTCTCAAGCAACTATTTGCTACAGAGGTCTGACAGGAACCTGTCAGTTTAATACGCCATAGTAGAAGGTCTGTGAGGATGGCAGGACCTCAGCAGAAAGACAACACAAACATTCATGCCTTACTCGAGGCTCGAACCCAGGTCCCTTTGATCAGTAGCCAAGCACGCTAACCACTCAGTCACCGGGACGGCTAAATGAGTTATAGCAGTATTATTTGTGTATTAATTAGCTTTTGAGGTAAATTCTTGTTACCAGCAGCGTCTGTAAATGTTCCAGCGTGAATAAATTTTTTTTAAATGTAAACGAATATTGTTGAAAATTGTGATTTCGAGAGATATGAGTGGGAGCTTCAATTTATCTCAAGTAACATTTTTCAGTAAAAAGACATATTTTCAGAATGCTTTTAGCAATACCTGGCCCTACCTAGAATGTCTTCTAATCTGATAACAGTGGCATCTAATCGTATGTGTTCGCGTACTCCTAGCTCCTGAGAAAGGCTTTGCCCACCCCTTCTTAATTTCTTTTAACAGGAGGTAAAATTTATTGTGGATCACTTATTGCATACAGCAAAAGACAAATAAGAGATTTTTCCTATAAAAAAAACTTGAGATAGGACATGCATAAAATATATAATAAAAGTGATAAATATAGCAAATAATAATACGTGTAAGCTCTTTTGTTTTTTTACATGTAAAAAACGTAGTATATATAATACGTTAAGTACTCTTCACGTATCCTACTTGTACCCCAAGTTGGGAGTATAAAGTGAACCCACTCCCGCCAAATTCTTCGTCAGTTTAGTGTTTTACTTAAATATTATTTTAAAATAAAAATAAATTATCCCTCAAGCAACTGCTTGCCACATAAGTCTGACAGGAGCCTGTGAGTTTAATGCGCCACAGAAGATCTCTGAGGATGTCGAGACCTCAGTAGAAAGACAACACAATCATCCTGCCTTTCCATCGAGCTCTTTAGTGTTTTTATTTATTCTTTTGCTATATTTCTGCAATTTATTTTTCATCTGGAGTAAGTGTACTACCACATTTTCCATGCTTTAAATAAATAATAATAATAAATTTGCGACGGGAAGAAGTCATTTTATTAGGGCTTTATTGTCGACCAAAGCTTTAACAGAAAAGTCGACACATTTGTCTGTGATATTTCAAGAATGTGTGGTAGTACTGACCAGCTGCTGACCACCTGCTAAGTATCCTCATGGGAGATGGGAGCGGTCGCTCTCTTCCGGAAATTTAGGTGGGGAAACCACAGAGGGAAACGAGGTCCTCTACCCGGTGGAGTTTCGAGGAATGTTAGTGGTCAAAATTTACGAAATTGAAACCTGCTGCATATGTATTGTGCAATGAGCACACTTCGTTCGATTGAAAAAAAATATTTATTCGATGTCGTTTCCTTGATCGTACCACATGAAGAAATAAATTCCATGTTATGCAAATGGAAATCCAAACCTCTAAACTAAGCTTTATGTAGGAAACAAGAATTCAAGATAAATATTGAAATCAAATCTAAATTTTGCTTTTTTTTACGATATTCTTTTAATATTTAGAGTTATGGCAGCCGGAACATTTAAGAGTACTATCGTTTATCTAAGGTTATTAGATTTCTGAAAAGTGAAAATGAACTCTACAATATAAATTTTTCGATAACAGATTTTTCATTTGAATTAATTTTTAAAAAATAAATACCCCTCAAGCAGTTGCTTGCCACAGAGGTCTGACAGGAGCCTGTCAGAAAAACAACACAAACATCCATGCCTTACCCGTGGCTCGAACCCAGGCTTCTTAGATTTCTTGGAAAAGCGCGCTAACCACTCGGCCACGGGAACGTTTGAAAAATCTTCACAGGTATAATCATTTTTTTTGCATAAGAGTGTTTGGAAAAAAACTCGAATTGGGCAGACCTGTGCTCTATCATTGTTGGCCACGGCAGTGAAGTGGCTGTAAAATTAATTGTAAACGATTGCTTATAAAATGTTTCAAGAGATGGCGCCACATTTCAAGGAGCAAGTGAGATTTAGTTTTTTTTTAACACTAATCATTATATAATGAATGGATCTTCCATAATCTATGGTTCATAAAATAGTGGGGGAAATAAGGCATTTATCTACTATATTAACTTTCTTTTAATAAAATGGGTCAGTCATAGCGAAAGAATTATCGTGACTTAAGGAACACCACATTGATTTATGATCCAGAATATATAGTGAAATAGGTCAGAAAAGAAGGAAGAAAACAAATTTTAATTTAGATAGCGAAGTTACTTAAAGCGGTAACCGTGTATTTCAAAAACTGAAATTATTTTAACTAATCATAATGACTTACGATAATAGTTGGAGAGAAGAAAGTTATAAAGAGGTATGATCATATTTGGTTATAATGAATTAAATAAAAAATTTTGTGTATCCACAGATTTAAGTAAAATGTTATTAATAACATTTATAGTCTCCAAATACTATTGATTCCCCGCTTATGTCATTTTAATTCTGAGTGTCAAAAAAATGTATACATGCTCCACAAAGGAATATTTTATATGTTAATAAAGAAAACATATTAGTTGCTTGCAAGTCGGGGCTTTATTGCCCCGACTTCCTGCTGTATTCCGCATTCCACACCATGTCAAGGGGGCTGGGGTGCTCTGTCGGTAGCGCGCCAGTCTCATAATCTGTAGTACCTAAGTTCGAGTTCCAGCTGGGTTAGCGTTGAGATTTATCTCCACAAAATTCTCCCCCTTCCCATGGTCAGTAGGGGACACCGATGGGCTTGGAATGGCTGCCGTCCGTCGGATGGGACGTTAAGCCATGGCCCTGTGTGTGGTAGAGCCACACCCTGTGCATGTTAAAGAACATGCTGAATGGCCTTGATGGGAGGCTACCATCTGTCTCCCAACAGCTGTTCCAGTGGGTCCCCTCCCCTAACCTTCTCTGAGCCTTCGGGGTCCATGTGACCTGGCCATTTAGCCCATGGTGTGCAAAAAAGTGCCGCTCTGAGATAAAACAACCCGACACTATGTCAGGACCTCAAGGTGTAAGATCATGTGAAATTAGTCTCCAATGAGGGGCTCCCTGTTTCAAAGCCCTGGAATCTGGTAAAGAGTTAATTCTGCATATGCTCTACATATTTATCCCAGCAGACTTTTGCTCACATTTATCATCCAATTGCTCATTGCTGTCAACAGTGCCTAGATGTTAACACTGCACTATAACAGCAGATGTTAACACAGCACTATAAATGACCAAAACATTGTGTCCCCAAATTACTTGTGTTTTCTTCATTAATATATAAAATATTCTTTCATGAAATGTATATACAGTTTCTTTTGAGACACTTTGCATGTAAGACTCTTTGCAAAGTATTCCAATAGCATAATTAACACTGGCATTTCATAGAAATTATCTAAATATTAGTTTAGATTTGGTGATATTTTTTTTTTAAATGTAAAATGTGATATGCATTGGCTTAGTATGACTAACAAGTAGAATTATATGACAATTTACATTTCTTTTTAATGATTAGTGATGATTACCAAATTTAGTTAACATGAAACATTATATTGGGATTAATAGGTATTTAGTCAAATTTTACACAGAAAAGCACATAGTTATTATGTAAAATACAAAACAAACCCGAGTCCCTCTTTCTGACCGAGGGCAGAGTGAAGGTTGATGGAGGTAACAGGCTGCTACTGAATATAGTAAATCCATTCCATTGACTCAGTCCTACTCTACAACTATATTTCATCATGGCACAGCAAGTTCTTGTGTAGCAAGACATGATGTAGAAATGAATAAAAAAAAAAGAAATTCAGTAACTTTATGCTAAACAGCCATTAGTGTATTTAATACCAGTAGTGATGGAGATAAATTTGAATGTTTGAATTTAAAATGTCTGGGAACTACAGATTTGGCCCTCTATCAACTGAGCCACCCCAAAGAGACAAATGTTACACATTACTACTTAAGAAACACTTTTTTAAGTGCTTGTTTCTATGAGAGTTGTTGCTACTCAAGATGATACATTATCAGAACATGTCTTCCTCTGCCCTTGGGTGTACAAAAAGTGCCATTCAGAGGTAAAACTACATCAGAAATCTAAAAAAAAAATGTTCCTTTATGTTAAAGCATAATATAAAGAATATTTGTATTATTTGAACTAATGTAGTAAGGCAGAATATTTAGTGCAGTCCTAGTAAGGATGTTATTTGATTGTGCACAAATCAAAAGGCATATTTCAGCAAATATTTTAATTGTAAAATTTTATATTTAGGTTGCTTGAAAAGCAATGGATACCAACCCTGTTTCCTCTTCACAGAAGGTAAATTAAAACAGTATTTATAATTTAGTATATCTTGAAAAAAAATGATAAAATGTATTTTTTAATTGTACAACATGTAAATTAGTATCAGATGAGAAGTAATGGAGAAAATAATCATGTAAACTTATACCTGATGTATACCAATTCTGTATAAACAAACAGAAATTTTTTATGTTATATTAAAGGAAAGCCAAATTTGAAGTTCCACAGCTACTAAAATTAGCTTTTTTCTAAAATCTACTATAATTTTGATTTTATAATAATCATCCATTGGTAGCCAAGTGGTTAGTATGCTTGGCTACTGACCAAAAGGACATGTTCAATCCTTGAATAAGGCATGGCGTTTCTATGTCTTTCTGCTGAGGTCTTGCCTTATTAAATCTTCCCTGTGTCATATTAAATTGACAGGCTCTTGTCAGGCCTCTGTGGAAAGCAGCTACTTGAGGAGTAATTTATTTGAGATTTACAAATGTTTGGTGGTAGTATTTATCACAAAGGTTAATTAAAACTTAAATTCTAATTTTTTTATTGCACTCTTTGCTGAAATAAGTGTTAGCTTTTAGAAGTTTGTTTTATGATTCAAGTTATTTATTAATTCTGAAGAAAAGTTTTGGACAGTCAAATAATTCAGCTTTCAAAATCTTAAATATTGAATAAATGTTTTTAAAGAATTGCTTTATACAGATTTGATATAGTTATGATATGTAAATTCAAGTTTTGCAACCTTAGCTCAGTTAGCAATAAGTTTAGTTATATCATATATAAAAGCATTTCATTTCCTAGTTTGATGAAATTGTGGATTGTTCCTTCCCATAGGTGTTTTGCACTTACTAATGTTTCACTAATATTACAGATATATCAATCAGTTGTTTATAACATTTGCTAAAATAAACATTATTTACTTGTGCTAGTTGGTATCACTGCATAATGATCATTGATATCAATCATTTGGTTATTTACCATTGTTAATATAAACATTTATTTATTTGGTTAGTAACCATTCCAGTGGCTAAGTATATTATGTGACAGTGAGACACCCTTGTGACAAAGCTCCTGTCAGACCTCTGTGGCAAGCAGCTGCATAAGGGGTGTTTTATTAGATATCACTATATAATGATATGAATATAACTAATGATCCTTACTAATCCACATTTTGAACACACAACAATGTATAAGTAATCCAATTAATAGCTTCAGTGATCTGTTATTTCCAAATTATGTCTTTGATTTTGTTGACATTTAAAAATTTTTCTGCTTCTCCTTCCTTTGTTTAAGAAGGGGGAAAATAGGTACTATATAAACATCATACATTATTCTCTATACATTATATATCATCATCACGTGCTTCATCACTAAAGTACTCTAATTTTATTATATAAATTTGACTATCTTGTGTCAGTGGCTGGGTGGTTAACTTGCAAATAAAAGTAATCTGGTTCAAGCCTTGAATAAGGTATGGATATTTCTTGTGTTCATATTGCTGCAGTCTGGCCATCCATACAGATCTCTGTGGCATATTATTTGACAAGCTCCTGTCAAACCTCTGTCACAAGCTACTGCTTGAGAGATATATTATTATTATGTTAAGCATAGACTTAAATGATAGATATGCAGTTATGAGCTTAATGTCCACAACCTCCAGTGATTTTTTTTCTCTTAATATTAAATTGCTATCTCTAGATGGGATGGGTGTGGCTTAATCAGTAGCATGCCAGGTTCAAAATCTGCAGGTCCTAGCTGGGCCAGCACTGAGATTTATCTCTGCAAAATTTCTCACCCTGCCCACAGTCAGTAGGGGACACCAATGGGCTTGAAGAGGCTGCCATCCATCTGATGGGAAGTTAAGCCATACTCTGTGAACATTAAAGATTTTGCTTAAGAATCAGTTATTTAATGTCTAGATTTGTCATTACTGATTTTAACTTCAGTAAGAATATAAATTTTGCAGTAGATTAAGTGGCTTAATAATGAAGCATATTTTAAATTTAGTATTGTCTATGATTTGAATGTGGCAAAATGTATTTAAATAGAAACTGTAAATGATATTTTTTGCAGGTATCAAAACCATGGATATCTTCTTCATTTGGTCTGCATGATGATTTAAATATATTAGCACACAAAAGTTCTGCTCAAAAGAGGATACGCGGTGATAAAAGTTTTCCTTCATCTAGAAAAAGAAGCACATTTTCTCAAAGAAGAATTTCTAAATTGAAGGATGATTTTGTGCCTTGGACTGAGAAATATTCTCCACAAACAAAGGTGATATAATGTATGCACATTTAGGCTTATAATCCAGTCTACACAGGAATAAACTTTATTGTTAAAATATAGTTTGATTTAAACAATAAGTAATATTCACAGAGTTACCTGTTGATTTTAATATCAATAAATATTTTTGTGTAAAAAAAGTTTTGCTGATGTGCAGGATTTGAATCCACATCTCTCCTGGAACATGCCAGAATATTCTACCACATTTAGTGGAAGAAAGATGGAGCTGGCATTAGTTCAATGGTAGAATACTCTGGCATGTTTCTGGAGAGATGTGAGATCAAATCCTGCTTGTCGGCAAAACTTTTTTCTGAAAAAAATGTTTTATTGATAGTTGATTTTAAAAAAAATAAAATTACATTAGAATCTTAAATTCATTGCTGTAAAATTTACCAATGTCTATATGCATTTTATGCTGTGTATAGGAGACTTACATATGCAAATTGCTTCCCAGCTGAATGGCTTGTGAAATATTTTAAAGCATCTTAAAGCTCCCTAATTTTCTATGTCAGTGCAAGTTAAATATTGTCCAAGTATGTCTACCATAGCACCAAAGTCAAAATCTCACTATCTTACGTATGATGTGTGAATAAATAATATATTCAATACAGCAATGTTAATCTGGACAATGCATTTTAATAAGAACAGGGATGGGAAATTTTTTAAAAAATTCTAGAAACCAAGTTTAAAGAAATTATTATTCAAACAAATGTAGAGAAGAAGTTTTTTCTACTTAAGTAATCTAATTTTTTTTCCATTCCTAGCTTTAAGGAATATGAGAATTAGTATATATGTCATCTCACCCATATTTGTTGATCAAGGTTTTCAGTAGGACACATTCTGTGTTCATGTTTTAAAAGATATTAATTTTGACCATCTGTGCTTTCTGGCATTAATGCCTCCAGCATCCCATTGTCTGCAGATGTTATAAATTTTGAAACCATAAATCAGAAGGGTTGAATAAGCCTTTTTTAAAAGATGCAATTTTTAAATATTATATGTTTTCTCAATATCACACTACATATTCATAATATTTAAATTTAAATGTCCACATAACTATCCCAAATAATAACATGGTTGAAAATAAACTTATCACTATTATCATATACTATTATTACATGAGGGGCGGAGATGGCTCAGTCGGTAGCGCGCCAGGCTTGTAATCTGTAGTTCCCAGGTTCGAGTCCCAGCTGGGTCAGCATTGAGATTTATCTCCGCAAAATTCCACGCCCTGCCCACAGTCAGTAGGGGACACCGATAGGCTTGGAAAGGCTGCCGTACGTCGGATGGGACGTTAAGCCGTGGCCCCATGTGCGGGAGAGCCATACTCTGCGCACGTTAAAGAACACGCTGGATGGCCTTGACGGGAGGCTACCATCTGTCTCCCAAAAGCTGTTCCAGTGGGTCCCCTCCCCCAACCTTCTCTGAGCCTTTGGGGTCCATGTGACCTGGCCATTTAGCCCATGGTGTGCAAAAAAGTGCTGCTCAGAGGTAAAACAACCCAATCCAACCCAAATTATTACATGAAGATTTAAATTAAAATTATCTTCATCTTTTAGGTTGATTAATGAATTTTTTAAAGTGTTTTTTAATTTAAGATTTTATGTCATTAAAAAACATGTTGCTTACACAAAATCTACCAACGGACTTTTGACATTTATTCCTTAAAGAAGTATCTTTCATTCATTCTTCACTCAAGGTGTTCATTAATGCTTTTACAAATGAAAATGCCAGCCACAAAATACTATGAGAGAGTGCCTTGTCTAAAAGAATCACTTTTAACTCTTGATTACCCAGTTTATTCTGATTGTAGACAACATATTAGTAGATAATGATTTATGGTTTTTAACTACAGATCATTTTAATAAAATTTCTTATGTTCTTTATATGTATATAATTAGTTAGATTTATGTATTGCCTTATAGGATGATCTGGCAGTTCACAATAAGAAAATTTCTGAGATAGAATCCTGGTTGAGAGAAAGCCTTGGAAATGACAGTAACAAAAAACAGGTAATTTACTATTTATTTTTATTCCAGGAAAATTCTTTTGCTTAAGAATATTTAATATCCATTATGATTGCTAAATATATGGTTTTGTGAGGTCTTAAACTCACTTATATTTCCTTTCTGACAAAGTCTTCATTTTTTTTGTCATATTTATTATTAACCCTTCTGGTTATCCTTCTCTCTGCTTTGCAAGTGTCACATTAAGGCTTAAGCAACAATTGTGTGGCATTGTGCCGTGTCAGAACCACTAGAAGACCCTTAGCTGTGATGAGGAGAATATTTTCAAGACATCTGGAAGGTTGAGGTATTATTGGAAAATAAATATTTTCTAATGTTATTGAATTATAAAAGGCTGTTTTAAAGAATCATAGCAGAACAGCAGAGGAATTCTGGTTTCACAAATTAATTTATTACATTCAGAACAGGCATGTAGTTGATAATGTAGTTGAAAGCAATTCAACAAAGTTCTTCAAAAGTTCATGTGTCAATCTATTAATATTTAAATAATGCTGTATTTTCAAAGATGTATGAAGAGGAACTTTAAGAGTTCTTGCCACTATGGATAAAATAGAATTTACATTTTCATGTATATTACTCTTTCACCCCACCCTGCCCTTGGTTAGTAGGGGACACCGGTTGGCTTTGAAATATCACTGTCCATCAGATGGACATTAAGCCATGATTCCATGTTCAAGAGAGCTATATCCTGTGCATGTTAAAGAACATGCTAGGTGTATATCTGTCTCCCAACACTTCCCATTGGGTCCCCTCCCCCCAACCTTCTCTGAGCCTTCGGGGTCCTTATGACCTGACCATTTAGCCCACTGTGTGCAAGAAAGTGCTACTCAGAGGTAAACAACCAACCCAACTCTCACGTATTCTGTAATTAATTTTTAATGTTTATATTTTCATAATTTTTTTGACAATTCTTTTAAGGTCAATGAAAAATTGCATATATCTTATAATTACTTTTATGTTTTGAACATTAAAATAGATTTTGAGCATAATAGAAAAGTTTCTACTTAGTGTATCACCAGACTGTTCTACTAGCTTCTAAGTTCTCAGTGAGAATTTTAAAACATAGGGTTTCCTACATAATTGTATTTAAAAATTTGCATCATTCAATCCAATCTTTGAAGAATACTTAACTTTGCTTCCCATCTTGAGTTACAAGGATTCACTGCATTTACAAATAATAATATTGTAATCATTGCCAAGCAAGCACTTACATTGCATCAGCAGCATTGTTGATCAACTTGTCCAACCAGAATGTGCTTGGGCCATGAAACATAATGAGAGGTCCAAAAATATAGATATACTCTGGCAGAAATTGAAGAAAGAACACCCAGAAGGAATTCTTTTAGGAATGTCGTAATATGTTAATAGTTAAGAGCAGCAGAAACCTTGATCCAAGATTGAAAGTCACTGGATGAAATAATGATATCACAGGATGAACATGCAAATGTACACAACACATATTTAAGGACTAGGATGTGAAGAAAGAAGTTATTTGTTTTGTGCCGTGTTGTTCAGTGCTCTTTGAAGAAGCTACCATGCCTGGATGACACAGGTGCACAACATTTGTTCAGTTAGCAGAGTTTGAGTGAGGTCATATAGTGGGTCTTTGAGAAGCAGGTTGGTCTTTTCATCAAATTGCACACTGCATTGGACGAGAGGGTTGTTGTTGGGTTGTTTTACCTCTGAGCGGCACTTTTTTGCACACCATGGGCTAAATGGCCAGGTCACATGGACCCCTAAGGCTCAGAGAAGGTTGGGGGAGGGGACCCACTGGAACAGCTGTTGGGAGACAGATGGTAGTCTCCCGTCAAGGCCATCCAGCGTGTTCTTTAGCGTGCACAGGGTATGTCTCTCCTGCACACGGGGCCATGGCTTAACATCCCATCCGACGGACGGCGGCCTTTACAAGCCCATCGGTGTCCCCTACTGACCGTGGGCAGGGCGGGGAATTTGGACGAGAGGTATTGGCAGTTGTACAATAGTAGCATCAATGGTCAGAAGAGTATTCACACACTCGCAGATGTGGTTCCGGGAACACAGAGTTACGGACGCACAAGAGGATCAGCATATCAGGAGGGCAGCAGTGGCAGAGTGGACAGCTACAGTGTCAGAAATTTGATCCTCTGTTGTACCAAAGGTGTCTACAAGAACAATGGCACATTGTTGATAGCGCCAAGTTGAAAGCACATGGAATGGTGTCCCCCAGTGTGATATCCAGCATTTGTACAATCAATTGCATGCCAGATTGGAAGAATGATATACAGTCATGTTTTGGAAGCAGGATTACAGGCACACATGCTGCTGACACTGTTACCATTGTCACCTCATCACTGTTGAGTATGTTTGCAGTGATGTCAAGAGCAAGTTCATTGGAGGGAAGAATGACAGTCTCTGGTCTTCAGTGATGAAAGCCGATTCTGCTTAAGAGTGTCTGATGGTCGTTTATGCGTCTGAAGGTGACAAGGTGAGCAGCTTCTTCCATCATGCATCCACCAGCAACACACAGGATCTACACCGGGCGTCATGGTGTGGAGAGCGATTAGCTATCACTATCATCTGGTGTTTGTACAGGGTACACTGAATAGCAATATGTACATCAGCGACATCATACAGCCAGTCATCCTGCCATATTTTAGTGTAATCCCAAATGCGATATTCCAGCTGGATAATGCCCAGCCACACTCCACCCAGGCAACTCAACATTCTCTTCAGGCAGTGCATCAACTCCCTTGGCCAGCACGCTCTCTGGACTTGTCTCCAATCGAGCATGTCTGGGACTGGATCAGACAAAGATTCTTCCGCAGACTGTGGCAGGCAATGACCATCGCTGAATTACATGTCCAAGTTGAAAGTTCATGGAATGGTATCCCCCAGCATGATATTCAGCATTTGTATGACCGATTGCATGCCAGATTGGAAGCTTGTATTGCTGCTTGAGGAGGTTCAACACCTTATTAAAATGTGCCTTCTGTAAAATGTAATACTCATTAAAAGGTAGAATAAACATTGAATCACTTCACACATGTGATCACTGTCATTTCTCAACAAGTTGTTTCTACTAAATAAATCTCGTAAATTACACTTCAATTGTTATTGGTGTTCTGTTTTCAATTTCTGCCATTGTATATGTGAACTGGGAAAGATTATATGAAATAATAAGATGTATTACTGTGGCCTTTCAGAATAGACTCTTGTGAATATTTTTGTTTTTTGTAGATTTTTAAAGCTGTTACAGATTTGTTTTTGTTTTTTCTGTAAAGCTAATTCTGGTAATTAAATCTATGGTTTAATTTTTATAAAGATTGCTTTGAATCTTCTGTGATTTTTGTAGTCTCATTTTTAAATACTTTTATTGTTCGTTATAATTATGCTTTAACACCTTTTAATGATAAAGTAAAAAATGTTTACAAGGTATATTTACAGTTGTTTCTTGTCTTAACCCTAGAAGCAGCAGTATTAATACTTTAAAAATGCAGTCATTTAGTAAAAAAAATGCAATTCAGTTGAGCATAACATCAAATATTATTGATATATTACTTCAAACTACTTTTAGGTGAATGTTTGGACTTCTAACGTCACTCAAATCAGTAGTACTATCTGACTACTGACTGTATTTTTGACAGAAACTTCTTTCTAAAGAAAAATATACTTCACACAACTGTTTACAAATCAACAGTTGCACTTAAGCACTAATTTTATCAAGCAATTTCCCAACTGCTTGATAAAAATTCTCCAATTGTCACTTCTAGGGTTAATAAAATCAAATGCTGCAAGAATAAAAATAATACAGTAAGAGCAATAATAAAATGTTAAAAAGAACCAATTGTGACATGAAGTAGAAATGATCAGAAATGTAAGTATCTCTTATATTTAGAATTTTAAGAACAATAACTGTCATTTGTACATAGATGTCATCCTTACTACTGCTCACAGGCCCAGCTGGAGTAGGCAAAACAGCAACTATTAAAGCCTTAAGCAAGGATTTATTCTTGGATGTGCAAGAATGGTCAAGTTCTTTTCATATGGGTTCTCAAAATTCATGGCATCATGATGGTATGATTATCAATCAGTTTTACCATTAATCATATTATAAATTAAGCATGTGATATAATCAGTCAAATCATAGTTACATAATCATTTTCTGCCATAAAATTTTTTTAAAAGTAAAATTATTTTCTATCGCTTGAACTAATACCAGTTTTATTTCTATACCTGCTTCAGTTTTAGACATTAAGCATTATCAGCAAAAAAAAAATCCCATTTCTTAGATATTTATTCGTTTATTAAGATTTCATGTTTATATTTTTGGGAAACTGCTTGATAAAATTATGTTAATTTGAATCAGGGAATTTTGCATAGTAAAAATTTTAAAAGTCTTCCAAACTTATCTACCAAAACTACCCAGCAAATTTTCCCTTTTTTAAAAAGAGAATTTAATATTAAATAAATATAATTTATTATATTATTATGTAAAATGAATATTTTAAATGTGAATAAATATATATCTATTTTTCAATTAATATATATATACAGGGTGATTGTAAACTCTTTCAACAAAAAAAGAGGGGTGATAGTACACATCAAGACAAACAATTTTTGCAATGGAACCTAGGATCGCATTCCACTCCTTCCGCCAGAAAAGAGTACTTTCAAAAAATGCCACACATGCACAAGTATTTACATCCGGTGCAGGAAAAGCACAAGATGCAAATCAGGTGCGCTGAGCAAGTGCATAGATGATTAAGAACAAACATTTAAAACCGCAGCTAAACCCATTCATCGACATTACTGTGATAATGTCACATGATAAGTGACATATTCGTGAAGGACATGGAAGACTACACATATGGGGAATTGGCAGATATGCATCTGATGTACGGCTAAGTAGGTAGTAATGGACGTGAAGCACAAAGATTGTACCGTGAGAGATTTCCAAATCATCGTATTCCTTACCATTCAACCTTCGCCAGTGTTGATCGAAGACTGCATGAAATTGACTCGTTGGCTATCTCAATGAGTGATACTGGACATTTGCAAAGTGTGCGGACACTGGAAATGGAAGAACGTGTCTTGCAGCGATTTGCAGAAGTTCCTTCCACAAGTATGCGAGTGGTGTCATCCGAAATGGGAGTTTGTCAAACCTTGGTGTGGAATGTCCTACCTGAGGCACAGATGCATCCCTTCCACATGCAGAAGGTCCAAGCTTTGAACGAAGATGACTATCCCCGCTGGGTAGAGTTTGTTAGGTGGATGCTCCAGATGAACAAGGTTAATCCGCAATTTCCTGCATTAGTGTTATTTAGTAATGAGGCCACATTTACCCGGGAACGCATTTTCAATAATCACAACAGCATGCTTGGGCTCAAGAAAATCCACACATCACTGACCCTTGTAATCACCAGCAGAAATTTGGTGTCAACATCTGGGCAGGTATCCTGTGTGATTGTCTGGTGGGACCTTACCTCTTGCCAGAATGACTGACCAGTGCAGTGTACCATGTGTTTCTGGAGCAAGTGCTTCCTGGTCTGTTGCAGGGTGTTCCTCTCATCATGCAGAGGGACATGTGGTTTATGCATGATGGGGCCCCAGCACGCTTTTCCATCGAGGTCCTATACTTCCTAAATGCAACATATCTCAGGCAGTGGATTGGACATGGTGAACCTGTTTCTTGGCCTCCACGCTCCCCCGGACCTCAATCCACTAGACTTCTTCTTCTGGGGGCACATGAAGACACTTGTGTACGAGACACCTGTGGACTCCCTGGAAGATCTCGTCGCAAGAATCGGTGTTGCAGCGGACATGACCAACACCACACCAGGAGTCTACAAGAGGGTGCGACAGTCCTTCATTCGCCGGTGTGGGCTGTGCAACAACGCCCTCAGATGCCAATTTGAGCAGCTATTTTGAGTCTTTCTCTGATGTGAATGTAATTAAGCAACTCATAAATTAGTTAAGTGCCTCTGTTTCAACTGTTGAAGGATTTTTTTTTATAGTTTTAAGTTACATATCCACGTTGAAGGATCAACGTGGATATGTAACTTTACACTTCTGGTGGAAGGAGTGGAATGCCACCCTAGGTTCCATTGCAACAATTGTACGTCTTGATGTGTACTATCACCCCTCTTTTTTTGTTGAAAGAGTTTACAATAACCCTGTATATACTGCCAGTACACTGCTCAAAATAGAAATCACAACACCATGAAGGAAGTGATGTATATGCCCAAAACTGACAGCACAGAAACTATGAGGGTAGATGTGCAAATGATCAAAAAACAGAACATGAGAATGCAAGGTATGCGAGTTTATTACAGCTTCATTAGTACATAGTAGGCTCCTCTCAGGCTGTTATACAAGCCTGTAGTTGTCTGGGCATTCCATCAATCAGATTATTAATGGTGTCCTGAGGTATGGCATTCCAAATGGCATCTAATTGGGCACTCAACTCTACCAGGTTCGCCACCAGAGGGAGCTGGTAAAAGCAGCAACTCATAAGGCCCCATACATGCTCAATGAGTAAAATATACTTCAGTCCAGTGATAAGTCCAGGGAGAGGGCCTGGCTTCCATTCCATGGCCACCATATTCCCCAGAATTTCATTCCACCTTGAAGACTGTCCATCATTGCATGTACAGTATGTGGGGTCGCATTGCCCTGCTGCAGAATCAGTCAAGGCATGGTGGTAAGAAAGAGTCATGCCACAGGATTAACAACATCATCAACATAAGTCTCATGTTAGTGTGCCAGAAACATGGAGCAGAGGTGTCCACCTGCATGATGGAATAAGCTTCTTCATGTCATTGATGTACATAGATGATACATCATGCGGACAAATGGCCATCTGTCATGCTGAAATAGAATCGAGACTCACCTGTGAACAACACTCTCCTCTATTCTATAGTCCAATGTTGCCTCTCTTGACACCAGTGGAGATAGCATAACCAGTGATGTTGCTGCAATGGTAGATGCCAAACTGAACTTCTTGTCCTCATTCCTACATCATGCAAACATTGTCTAATTGTTTGTGTGGAGACTACGATACCTGTAGCAGTCTACAAATCACTGCAGCACAATTGCTATGGTAAAAGGGTACAAATGATTCTCCTATCTTGCATTCCCTGTCCTTTGTGTCATTTAGTTTTCCATGTTACATGAGACTCACCGTTGCATTATGCTCACATTGCACCCCATGTGTGCAGCAATTGCTCCAAAGCTTAATCCAAGCTCTCACAAATCAACATTTCCCTCTCTTAGAAAGCATCAATTGCACATAAGGATCCCGCCAGAGTCTCCAAGGCATGTTTGGAACATTTTTGCAGCATGCATTCCAACCTCACTGTCAGTTGTGCTAAGATATGAGCTCATGAGCGCCTAGTATTTTTCCATGGCTCAGCTGGGTGTCACTTGTCCATTCGGTGTGGAACTTTAATCATTTGAATATCTCCAATGGGCGAATGCCTCCTGTGATTTACCTATCTCTACTTTTATTCCTTCTTGGTGTTGTGATTTCCACTTTGAACAGTGTATTAATGTAATTTTTCAGTGTCAATTTTGTTGACATTTTCAGATGTTACAGTAGCTGAGGTTCAGATGTTACAGTAGCTGAGACACAGTAGACATTTTCAGATGTTACAGTAGTTATATATGCTCAAAGTATGTTGTTATTAACAGCTTGATAATTATTGATGTGTGAAATAATCGCTTCACAAAATTATTTCAACAAATGATTAAATATGATAGATATCTGTTTGGAAATCTCAATGTAATATTTAAAAAAAATAATGTTGTAAATATTTTTTTTCAAAACTTTCTAATACAAAATATCAAAGCAGCTAATTAATACACTGGTGATGCATATGAAGTACTCAGTTATTACAAAAAATAAATTATGGTCATGAACATTATTCTAAAATTTAAGCCCAATCAGTAGTTGCTGGCATATAATGCTCAGAATATCTTTATAATCACTTGATATATTGTTCTGTGAGTAAATGTTGCTGTGAATTTTTCAAGAAGAGGCCAATTGAACTATTTATAAGTTTATTTGTATAAACTGATTAATGTCAATAAAAAGTGGCTTACACTAATACAAGATAATAGAAATACTAAGACTATTCAGACAAGCAATAAATAAAAAAAAATACCCCCTCAAGCAGCTGCTTGCCACAGTAGAAGGTAATCATAAATTTATACTGCCCAAAATTTCAGTTTATCTTGCAACTTAATTTACAAATTTCATGGATATAGATATGGAACTAATACCCACTGTTATCAGAACAATACTTAGCATTATAACTTATAATCTTAATTGTAATAAATTTTTAAATAAGACTAACCATCACTAATAATTCATGACTAAATTACAAACTGAGTGTTCAAGCTATTTTACATGCTTATTTAAAATTAAACCAAAGAAATATTATCCTACCATAACTTATTTTATTCTTGAAATGTGCAAATAATCTCCAAATTTCTTCAATTCTTTAGTTTTAACAATGTTCAAACACTGTTCAAAAGACAGAACAGCACAGATAAAGTGAATCATGTAAAATTAGATTTACTATAAAACAAAACATTCTGTATATTCCCCCCCCCCCCTTTTTTTATACATATAAAACTAATATGCCATTTTTTACATTTGCAGTTTTTTTTTTATTTTACATAAATTACATATTTTTTTTTACATTTTGATTGTTGGAAGATTAAATTTTTTTCTGCAAATGATCAGGGTGTTTTTATATTTTAGGAGTGGGTGGTGCTATTGTAGTTTGAAAAAGTTATCAAGAATCTAATGAAAAGCACTTCCATAGGGAGCTGCAGGGGGATCTGAGAAAATCACTGAGGGCATATGTTGAATATATTGCTTAATTTCAGTGTGGTATATCATTGTATGGCTCCTCATTGGAGGCTAATTTCAACATGAACTTACAACACCTTGAACCTTCATTGTACTTAATTATGGAGGATGGTCCATGGCTTAGTAATTGTTGAAAACCACTAGGTGCAGGCAAGCCATACAGTGCAGTATTTGATCATCATAGTGCAACAGCTTTTAGCCTCATGTAATTTTATCAGCCTTCATTGATGATAGTTTTTTTCCAACAACTGAAATACCTCTGTTGAATTATCAAAATATGATTAGGTATTTTATTTCAATCTGCATTAGATAGAATTTCTATTCTTTAGTTTAAATAGTTGAGAAAACTTCCCCTCACCTTTATTAGTATTTATCTTTAGTCAATTATTTCTTTTTGTATTTTAGGGATACGATATGAAGACAATGTTTTTCATATCACTACTCAAAGTCAAGCAACAGTTTTTAGTAACTTCCTTCTTAGAGCAAACAAATATTCATCTTTGTTTTCTACAAATTGCAAAAGGATAATTTTAGTTGAGGTATTTACTATTTTACTCTACATTTTATAGTAGTATATATATTTGATAAATAATGAAATATAATATTTGAGCAGTTATTTGAAAAATTATCATTTCTATGTAATACACTTGGGCTCAAAATTAAAGGATAATGTCACCTCAAAATATAAGGAGATGACATGAATTATTGTATACATGTAAATTTTGCAATGCATAAGAAGAAGATATGTGCAATTTAATTGATGAAATTGTGAGCATGTAAATTAGGGTTGCTGCAAAAAAGCATATGATGTGGTTGCCATTCATTTTCATTTCAACCAGCCTGATAATGACTTTGGTAGTAAATTTGATGATGCCATTCACATAGATGGCAAGTGGAGAGCACTAGGTAGGATGGAAGTGAATCAATCCCAGACTGAGCTATCCATGTCTTAAGTGTACTCAAAATATCTTCTTAACACTTTAGTGGCAATATCAACAAAAAGCTGAAGTTAATTGTAGAGCAGGACAAGATCATCCCAGATCCACAACTGCTAAAGACAACAGCTGTGTGTCTTTGCAGCAAGATGATGTAGGGAAAAGACAACTGGCAACTACCTTGTGAGCTGTCATTGTCCACAGGTAGAATAGTTTCAAGGCACACTGAACAGAAGGCTGCATAGATGAAGTCTGTACACATAAAATGCATTGTTTTTGTCACCCTCACTCCTTAGAACTAAAGAACTTGTTTAAGTGGTGCAGACATCATCTTTGCATTTCAGTCCAGTGGGAGTTGTGCTCTTCATAGATGAATCCAGCTGTTGTTTGAACAGTGATTCTCAATTGGTGTTCACTCGAGGAAACATGAAACTTAGCACAACTAAAATGTTATAGAAAAGGTGGCCATTATATTGTCAGTATTGTGATAGTTTGGACTGTCATAATAATTGCCAGCCATACAGAGCTTCACATCTTTCAGGGAGGCATTCTGACTTCTCAGTAATACAGAGATGATATTCTTGTACTTATGCGAAGCTTTTTAGGGTGCTCTTAGCACTTAATTCATTTTTAAGAATTATAATGCTTGTCCCAAGGAGCTCATGTGGTTGCCAATTTCCTTAAAAGTGATGATATTCACAGAATGGATTGGCCTGCCAGATCCTGGTCCTAAATTCAATTCAGCATATGTAAGATGCTCTGCCTCCTACTTTATAATTACTCAGTATGACAAGTAATGTGTTAAAAATAATTTATATTTTCATTTTAACAAAAAATAAATTATTAGATGAATTTTTTGTTATAATAATATTTATTTAAATTATTAGACAAAATTAAAAGAAATTTTTTTTTTGTCTAGACCGGACTGAATTTTTCTCTTTAACTCAATAGAGAAGGAGCTGTCATAATAGCTTATAAATTCTCTCCGGGGTCATATAAACAGAAAGAAGGAATCTCATTATAGTGAGTATTTTGCAGTAATTAGGCAAGTCTGAAAAAATTCACACCATTTTTTCAGGCAGTATTTTTTACACTTGTTTAATTAGTAACAATACTAGTGGACCAAATTCATAAATTGCACTTCCCTGGTTCAAGTCTAGCTTGTGTCAGCATTGAAATTTATCTCCATTACAGCCCCTCACCCTCAGGCAGAAAGAGGACACCAGTGGCTTGGAAACTTGGAAAGGCCACTGTCTCTCAGATGGGATATAAAGACTTGTCCTTTGTGCAGGCAAGCCATACACTGTACACATTAAGGACTATTCTGTATAGCCTTGATGGGAAGCTTCCATCTGACTTCTGGCATGTGTCCAATAGGTCCCCTTTCCCTAATCTTTTCTGAGCTTTTGGGGTCTTTGTGACCTGGCATTTAGCCCATTTTGTGTAAATAATACTGCTCAGTGGTTAAAATAACCTAAACAGTAGGGAAATACATTTTCTAGTAAAGGGAAGAAATGTTTTACTTTACATACATTTTAGTGTAATGTATCAAAGTATATAATTTGATTGCCAAGGAATAGCTTTGTTTTGTTGAAGTTTCAACAAAAATTGATACTCATCTTTTTTTATTTTTCTCTTGTAATAGGTGCTAATTAAGACTATATAATAGGTACTTACTGAATGTGAAAGAAGTGGTACTAACCTTTTCTAACTTGTGGACCAGTAAATATTATTTTTAGAATTTATCAAACCATTAATGGTGGTGTTATAAAATATTTTTATCATTATGCTTATCATTCATTTGTTTAAAACAATAATTTAACTCAAGTAATGCTGAATTGCTTCCTTTTATCAATCTTTTTTTTCTGCTTTAAGCTTAACAGCTATTCATATTCTCAGCATGTTAATCTGAGTATATTCAGGTGTGGTTAATGAGCAGGCTAATAGTTACCTAAATAATTTCAAACTTTTTACATGAATGGGCACAAATCAATGATTATAAAGTACTAATGTGAGAAAAAATTCTTTAAAATTGTCCAAATGTAAATAAAGAGAAATAATGTAATAAGCTTTTGTTACTTTATTTCCTTTAGCATTTTAATTTCAAATTGTCACAAGAATATTTAATTTATTCATTTAAATTTTGCTTAATTTCATACTTCTAAAATACTAACACTAATCTACCTAAAATATATCTTGTACTGTTTTCGTTACAGGATTTTCCTAATGCTTTTTTGAGAGATCCAAGCTCTTTCCATAATATTATAAGGTATGTCGTATATTGTGTTGCTCTGAAAGTTTTTTAATCTTCTATTTTCATTTTATATATCTATTGTTTACAACATAATGTATATTGTTAGGGTACATAGCTGAAGTAGCCTCAAGATTTTGTAAATAAATATCAGTGGCTTGTAAAAGAGGAAAGGTATGCTGAAAAGTTTTAGTCTCTCTTGCTATTTACATAAATATAAATAGCATGATAGTTCTAAAATATATAATTGGTCACTTTTAGCACTGATTACAAACCTAGAAACCTAGAAAAATCTAATTTGTTTTATGCATAGGTAAAGTTAATATAGCATAATAACAGCATAGATAAAGTTCATTTCATAGTTTGCATATTATTGTTTATAATATCTTCAATGTAATATCAGACACAGCAGAAAAGTTATAACATCCTTAGGAATAGTTGTGTAGTAATAATTTATTCACTTATGCACAAAACTTGAAGAAAAATTATCACTCATTGATGATATAAAAATTATCTTAAATGCAAACTAAATCAACTCTCTACATTTCGGTAATAGCTGCATGATTATCATGATTTGGATAATATTAAAATCCATTACCAGATTGTTTATCAAAGATTTAAGTATGTAGGTTACAACTGAAATTATTTAATTTTATGGCCAAGTGGTTAGCACGCTTGGCTATTGATCTAAGGGACCTGGGTTCGAGTCCCGGGTAAGGCATGGATGTATGTGCCGTTTATTCTGCTGAGGTCCTGCCATCCTCTCAGACCTTCTACTCTGGCATATAAACTGACAGGCTCCTGTCAGACCTCTATGGCAAGCAGCTGCTTGAGGGGGTATTTATTTATTTATTATACAAAGAAAATAAATATGATGTATTCATGTCATGTATTAAATTTCAAATGTAATACAGTAAATACATATAATATGCATATTTTTTAATATTCATTGCTGTCTATTGTAGATGATGTCATAGCATTACTTGATTGTTATATATATATAGCTTTATATTCAATAGCACATGACAATAATGATATTCCTAACATCCTTGCAGCATGAAAATTTTTACTTCAACAATATCAACAAAATAATATTTAATTTAAAATATTATACAATCATAATTAAGCTTATACATATGACCAAGAAATGTCGATCAAAGCGTGTTACAAATAATACATTTTATGACAATCATTATTACTACATGGGACTTCAGTCTTATTATGGGGGGGGATTTGATTTATATGTTATTTATACATTATAATATGTATATTTTTATTCATTGTCCATTAAAATATATTGTTGAATTTTTGTTGTTGATATTCATACAGTTATTTTACTTCATGAATGTTAATTATATCTCTCATAGATTAAGAGTTTGGCTAATTAACAGCATGCAAAGCTATTACATTAGTTTTTATGTTTCAGAAGATTTTATCAAACTGGAAGATGTCCAGCAGTTTTTATTATCAGTGATAGCACTTCTGGGGAATCTGCAGAACAGTGTCTCTTTCCTAAAGACTTGCAAAAAGAGCTAAGCATTACAAATATCAGGTATTATTATGTGAATGTTATAACAAAATTTTTACATTCACTGTTTTTATACTACCATTTTACAAATATAATAAAACACCAGGTTATAAGTTGCAAAACTAGAAAAATCAAACTTTTTTATGTTGAAATGATTAGTTGAAATCAAAATATCAGCTTCTCAAAAGAAGAGCATAATGGTAATGTAAATGCAATGCCGTCACTAATGAAATAAAGATTAACTAAATTAATGCATATTTGGGTCTCTCTAATGTGGGAATCACTGACTTGAAGAAAAAGAAAAAGCTGTGTAAGAGCAAAATAGCTAAAAAGAGAACATATAGCCGTTTTGAAGAGGGAAAAAAAAGTTCTCCAAACAAGTAAAATTTTGTAGAACATGATATTTGATACATCAGAAAGTTTGGGTTGGATTGTTTTACTTCTGAGTGGCACTTTTTTTCACACAATGGGCTAAATGGCCAGGTAACGAGGACACCGAAGGCTCAGAGAAGGTCAGAAGAGGGGACCCACAGCTGTTGGGAGACATGGTCTTCCAGTCAAGACCATCCAGTATGTTCTTCAACATGCACAGGTTATGGTTCTCCCACACAATATGCCATGCTTAACATCCCATCTAACCACCATCTGCTGGATAGAACCTGACCCCATCCACAGGAAAGCCATACCCTGTGAATGTTAGAGAACATGCTGGATGGCCTTGATGTGAAGTTCCCAACCTTTTCTGAGTCTTTGTGACCTTGCCATTTATTCTTTGGACTGATAAGGCTCACTTCATTCTTATTAGTGATATCAATATGCACAAGTGCATCATTTGAGCAGAAGCAAACCACCTTTTGACAGAAAACAGTGCACAATGCTAAATTGAATATATGGTTTCACAGCAGGTTTTTTCCACTGGATATCCTTTGAAGAGAAACCAGTCTCAGAACTACAGTCACTCACTATGATGGCTGGACTAGACTCTACATTGCTCCTTAATTTGCCTGCACTATAGGAGAGGAACCATATTCTTCATGTTCTGTACCATATTCTTCATGCAAATGCACAATATAATTGCTTGGCTTAAATTGAATTGTGAAACAATGAAATCCAATGGCAGCATTTTGACTACAGAATCATCCATAGAAACTTCTAGTTTCTAGATAGAAGCTTCTAGCTGTCCTAGATCCTTCTGCTTTCTAGATATAGAAACTTCCTGCTGTCCAGGTACCCTGACCTCACTCCAGCAGATTTCTGGTTTTGATTCTACCTGAATGCATACATGTACATTGGCAACCTCCATAAACTCCCAGACCCTAAAGACATTGTGAGGAAGGCGAGAACGTATCAGATGATTGTACATTGCTCCTGTCAAGTATAATGTATAATGAAGTAAATGAAGGGAACTACCTGTATAATGGAAAGAACCACCCTGAACACATATAAAGATATCACAGGAAGTTTATGTTTCCCATGACCTAATTGTGATATTTCAATCCTCATTGACTAATGTTATCTAGATGTTCTAGTTTAACCCTTTCAGTATCATACCTGCCCAAAACAGCTGAGATTTTAAATGGATTCTTTCATTCAGTGCTAATTCTCCCTCTTCACTACCTCCTACCTGCAGTTTGGGCCTGTATGGTAGAGAAAGGGTTAAGGTTACAAAATTTCTGTATTATCACCTAATATACATTTGTTTTTTCTTTTCACCAATTCTTTTCAAAATTATATTTATTTACTTTTATGTTGTGAAACTGAAGTGAAAATGTTCTGTGACCATAGCATAATTAAGGTTGATTTTCCATTATAACTGTAGCATTTCATTTATCCAAGATGCAGATAAGATGGAGAGAATTGTATAAATCAAATATTTAAATAATAATAATAGTAGGAAGTTATAGAATCTCCATATTAGGAGGCTAGTATGAAAGTTCTTACTCAAATTTTAAATCCTCAGAGGTCTTTCAAATAAATATATTGCCCTTTGTTATTTAATATAAAAGATGTGCTGAGAATAAAACTCACTGCAGTTTCTTTTCACAAAATGCACTTAGTTATGAGCATGTATAAAATAATATTTTGTGTTACTATGTTATTCAAGCTTTTGTTGTTGTAGAAGTTTTCAGTTAATGTATTTTTAATATTTGGAAAACCTAAATGTTTGTAATTTTATTTCTGGTATTTTTTCATTTCTTTTTCGCCCTTTTAAAACTGTATATTATGTTTTATTTCTGATGCAAATCTAATCTTTTCCTATTGCTGTAGTTTTAATCCAGTTGCTCCAACTATGCTTATGAAGGTTTTAAATAGAATAAACAATGATGCCAATGTAAGTTTTATTTGCTAATTAAAAGTTAACAAATGCCATTTCATTTTATTTTTAAAACAAAAGGAAGTGTTGCTTTAATTTCCAGTTTGTGTGTAAAATAGTTAATTTGACAAAATTTGCATTATTTACTAATAGTCAAAATATTATATACTATTTTTGGCTTAAATTGAGTTCTGAGATGTTGTAATGTTCCCAGTTTTAATAAAGATGTGAATGTATTCCCTGTCTAAGGAATAACAAATTCATAAACTGTCATTGCCAAAACAGTAATAAATATATATAGATTTAAATGAGTGATTTAAATTTGAGTAATGATTTATATATATATATATAAAATTAAATTGAATTTAAAGTTAAAACCTTAATTGGCAAAGCAGTTAGAGAGCTAGAGACTGTTCCAGCAAGGCAAACTTTGTGTGTTGTACTAGCTCTAACTGAGACAGTGGTCAGCAGGGCATGTCCTTGTATGAGAAAGCCTGTAAAAGATAAGAGTAGCTTCTAGGATTCTTCTCTGTCTTATAAGTTGCAAATAAAAAATATTTAAAGAAAATTGAAAAAATTTAAATTTTAATGTATATATATATATACAAGCTGTGGCAAAAAAAAATGAGGCTACATGTTACATGAAGCATAAAAGGTTGAGAACCACTGCCATATAGCTTATATAATACCCCATCACCAATCAAATGGATTCAGCACCTGTTTAAGCTGTTTTTTTCTGGTTGTAACAACTACTCACAATTCAAATTGGGTGATTAGTGTCTGTATTATGCCCATTTGTGTAAGTTCTGTTATCACCAAATAATATATGATCATATGTAAATGTGTTCATCATGACAACTTTCCTTCTTATTCAGTATTATCAATGAAGCACTTTTTGGCCCCAAAACCAAATCACAATGATAGTACATCCACCCTATTCACCAGATCTCACCTATTGTGACTTGTTATGTTTCTGATGCTAAAAGGTTTCATGAAAATGGCCCATTTTTGACAATACAGAACTTATAATGAGGTATATACCTCATTATAAGTTCTGTAAAGCACTTAAAAAGCATTTGTAAAGAGAACTTCCAAAAATGTTTCAAAGCATGGAAGATTGAAATGAAAAAGTGTGTTAGGACTACTGGGGAGTACATTACAAGGATCAACCTTTGATAATTCTAAATTCTGTAATTTTTCACTAATAGAAGGTTTTATTGATGTCTCATTTATTTTTTTCTCCACACTATTCCTAATGCATACAGTGTTGTTTAATACAGCTCCACCTCCAATCTCTAATTCATAAATTTTATTTATTTATGAGCTGGGATGATGTATAAACCATGTAGTAGATAGATGAAAGCATATTAGAACAATACCACATGCACATTACTTTAAACCAGGGGTTCTCAACGTGGGGTATGCGGTAAAAATTTTTGGGGTACGCCGTGAGAGCTCAAAAGTCGCTAGATCTAGTAACAAAGTCGCTAAGTTGGCATTATTATACTATAACTATAGTTTTATCTATCTATATAAGTGGTACGCCAGTTACATACACATTTCCAGGGGGTACATGAAGCATAAAAGGTTGAGAACCACTGCTTTAAACTATACTCATAATGAGCAGTTTACAGTAATGTCAGAAAAATTTCCTTATAGAACAATATTTCCTCTGGGATTAGCTCAGCCAGTATTGTGATACTCCCAACTTGATCTTCTTAGGTTTGAATCCCCACTGTGCCTGAGTTGAGATTTTCTCTATTAATCTCTTTGTTTTTAGTGAGAATTGGAGACAGTAATGAGCTTGGAAAGGTCACTGTCCATTGAATGGGATGACCACATGTGCAGGACAGTCCTACTCTGTTCACATTAAAGAACATATTGAATGGTCTCGACAGGAGGCTTTCATATACCTCCTAACAGATGTCCAATATATTCTGTAACAGATGTTTATGGGTTCTGTTGTTGACTCTGTGTGAGTTTTTATGGGAAAGGTACCTGTTCCTATTCTCATCTGGATGTCACTGGAATAGTCAATAAATAATTGCAAACTTACACTGTACATTTATAAATAGTGCATCTATTTCCAGAGACAACAGTATTTACAATAAACAGTGACTGCCCACCTGACATAGTCACTCAATGTGATCAATCAATCAGGTTGCACTAAGCCTCAGTGGTCCCACCACTACATAGGAAAAAAAATGGCTAAAAACAAAAGTTTTAGATAATCTGCCCTGACATGCAGAAAAGTATTATTACCAGCTCACATCTGACCTTTTGTTCAAAGTTCTCTCAATTTGCAAGAATTACCAGCCACATTCACATTTTTTTTCTAGGGTGCTAGGGTCTCTTGACCAATAGGACATCAACACAATGCACTGTGCCACATTGAACCTTTTGAACCCAGCTTGGAAGTGCTGGGGCTTTAACTAAAAACATGTCCTTCACCCAGCCCTCCAGATTGCCAGTTGCTAGAGCAACCTGAAGGGCTGGTCAAAAGGGTTCTAGCCTGAAATGGTGATTTTTTGCTCTTCCCTTCTTCCTTAGCTGACTGAGTCCCTACAGATCCCCTTCCTTTTGCCAGCTCTGGTCCCTTTTAACCTAACCATTTAGCCTGTTGTGTGAAGCAAAGAGTGCCATTCATAGGTAAAATAACCCACCTTAGCCATTGTTCTACCATGGAGCACATTGAGCCACTATCAGGACAACAAAATTATGTGATAATGCCTGCATCAATTTATTTTGGATTTTAGTGAACTGTTCTAATTCTTGATAATAATGGTAGTAAAAACCAGTTAGTGTAAAATTAAATAACTCGTACATTTAAGTTTATTTGAACACTTAAAAAGCTAATTTAAAGAATGTGATGTTAAATTTCATTGACCAATAATGTAACTAAAAAAGTAAATAAGCAGATCCAAATAATAAGGGCATAACTACTATATATATAATGGTATATATTTTAAAAAGAGAATTTGACTGAAATAATGTGATATGTGATCTTAGAAGTAAGGAATTTTACTCTTTCCATTAAATGCAGTTCATTGACTTAGCATTTAGCTCATCTTATACATATATATTCTACATATTCTTGCATTTGGATAATATAGTGTTTTAAATTTGAGCTGCAATTTAATAACCTACTACACAGTTCAGTCCTAATTTTTATATTTGTACTACTCGTTAACAGTTGTATTATTTTACTAAGTACTTGTAGTCTTTTTAGTACACTGAAATCTGTCTAAAGAAAAATTTAAATAAGGCAAAAGTTTTTCGGTCCCAACAAATGTTATTGTCATGCATAAAATGGAATCTGTATAATTCAGGAACAAAAAAAAAATGGGGTATAACTCTATAATACTGAAACTTAAGTTATAGTACAGTCCAAGTCTCTGTCTTCTCTTCTTGAGCTCTGGTAGAAATGAACTTTTTCCTTAGTGTTCTTCCTTCAGTTTACTATAATGTTTGCCATGCTGCTATATATCCACTACAGCATTTTTTCATTAGCAGTGTCTTTTTATGATATCAGATATCACTGTCACCTATGAAAGAGAAACATTAGTCTAACCCATTCAACTCTCCCTCCCCCCTTGCATTTATGCTATAGCAGATTAAGAATCTAATTAAAGGAATGTGATGTTAAAAATAATAAGGGGCATAACTACTATGTATATAATGGTATATATTTTTAAAAAAATAATTTGATTGAAATAGTGTGATATGTAAAAGGCAGTATGTGAGCTTGAGTCAAAGCTTCCCTTAAATTGATTTTCTTGGATTTTAGTGAATTGTTCCTTTTTTTACCCTCTCTATTGACAGTATTCTTTTGTCTAGCAACAGTATCATCTGTCAAAAGTATTCTTCTGGCAGATGCTCACCAGTAACATAATGGGAAGTGGGAGTGGGTGTAAGGTATCAAATTGAATGTCTGATGCACATATTGCTTAACCATTAGTATCAGGGCATCTAAAAGTAATGTCATGGAACATATTCCCACCTCTGGTGCGCAATATTTTTTCGAAAGTATTGGATGATTTTTCAGTTAACACGCTTGGCTTCTGATCTACGGGACCTGGGTTCGAGCCCCGGGTAAGGCATGGATGTATGTATCGTTTTTCTGCTGAGGGCCTGCCATCCTCTCAGACCTTCTACTGGGGCATATAAACTAGCAGGCTCCTATCAGACCTCTGTGGCAAGCAGCTGCTTGAGGGGGTATTTATTTTATTTTATCTAACAAAAAATGAGAAGACATTCTTGTGAACTATAAGATATTTTCAGCATAAGCCAACATTAAATTTCCACAACCATGGCTAGTAGATGTTGCTTAATGTGTAATTCCCTTCCTTTTGATTAACCTACCTTAATATTAAATAAATGATTCTAATGTTGTATATATTAGAATCATTTATTTCATGTAAAATATAAATGTTAAACAACTGTTTGAGATATTTAAATATAAGAAGTTATAAGTGTATATCAATTTGAAATGGAAGAAAGAAATGGAAAAGAATGGCCCAAAGGGGCATGTTATAAACAGAGGAAAAGAAAGTATTTGTTTATTTCTTGAATCTCTAGTTATATGGTATTTATTTGCATTGTAGTGAGATTCATCATGCATTATATAACACTATATTGTGAATTTTTATTATCCTGCAAGATGTAAGTGAATTTTTATGTATTCATATGTATGACAAATTAGGCTTACATCATACAGAACCTAAGATAAAAAAAACTGCCTAATGCAGAAATGTTTGTTGATCGTGTGGATTCCACTTTACACTGATTTTACTGTATGTCTGTATTCTACATAATAATTGTAATTAACTGATTTCTGAAACTCATTTGTTTCAGGATTTGCTGAAGAATCACAAACCATCAAATACAGAATTGGAAGAAATAGCAGCAAAAAGTATGGGGGACATAAGAAATGCTATCAATTCTTTACAGTTTTCAAGCACTCCAAGTAAGTTTAGATGGAGAAGAACTTTTCATGTTAATCACTGCAACATAAGTTATTGAAGTACATCACAAACTGATTTTAGAAGACATCAGTTTTTTTTTTTTTTTTGAAAATCTACTAGAGGTTCCCAGCTATAGGCTACAAGTCACATAATACTCTTTGATTGATCCTGTGTGGACCTTGGTCACTGTCAGGAAAAATAGGATATTGCATAAATCATAGCTCATACACTCAAATGTTAGCCATTTTATATTGTGATACTAAATTTAACTGTAATATCTCTTTCCATTTATTTCATTTTTAAAGTTTTCAGTGTATTAAATTTTACAAGTGTATCATAATAAAATATCCACTAATAAATCACCACTTTAGCGTCGATTTAAATTTTAGAGGAAAAATTGTCTTGAGCCAGGTGGGATACGAACCCACGATCTCTTGATAACATGTCAGGTGCTCTGGGCCACTGAGCTACCGGCCGCTGATCAAGATCTCCTCTAATTAGCGCTATGAACATTTCTTTTATGTCACATATATGTGCTATTCTGGGAGTTTAGCCACAAGCAGCCTTCAACTTGCCAGTAGATGGAAGCATATGATTACAAGTATGCAGATAATAAATAATGAAATAAACTCGATGTTTTCCATATCCACTAATAAATCAGCACTTTAGCATCGATTTAAATTTTAGAGGAAAAATTGTCTTGATCCGGGTGGGATACAAACCCACGACCTCCTGATAACATGTCAGGTGCTCTGGACCACTGAGCTACCGGCCGCCGATCAAGATCTCCTGTAATTAGCGCTATGAACATTTCTTTATGTCACATATATGCGTGATTATGGAATATATATTATAAAATATATATGTGATATGGAATAAGTCGAGTTTATTTCATTATTTATTATCTACATACTTGTAATCATATGCTTCCATCTATTGGCAAGTTGAAGGGTGCTTGTGGCTAAACTGCCCAGAATAGCGCATATATGTGACATAAAAGAAATGTTCATAGCGCTAATTAGAGGAGATCTTGATTGGTGGCTGGTAGCTCAGTGGTCCAGAGCACCTGACATGTTATCAGGAGGTCGTGGGTTTGTATCCCACCTGGCTCAAGACAATTTTTCCTCTAAAATTTAAATCGACACTGAAGTGCTGATTTATTAGTGGATATGGAATACGTCGAGTTTATTTCATTATTTAGTATCATAATAAAATTTTAATAGTTTCTATAGATGGACATTGATTTAGTTTCTTGCAGTAAAGAGTGATAGTTGTATTTAATTAATGTTCATTAAATTAATAATTAGTTTTATTCACTTCTCCATACCTTTAGCATTTTAATGTGTTTCATTTATGCTAAAAGATTGAGAACCATTGTACTAAGGTAACAAAATAATTGTGATTTAAAATTGTCAAATATCAACAGCATAATGTATAAAAAAAATGCACTAGTGTTTAAAATTAAAGCAGAGAACACAAATATCAAAATGTAGTTTTTAATTATGCAAAATGGAACTATTAGCATATTTGAATAATTGTAGTTGCTTCAGTATGATCTAATATGAGGTATGCTATAAAATGCACAAAACAAATTTCATCTCATAATTAACTACACAATGCAGATCATTTTTCATCAGAAAAATTATCAATATGATATCACCTATTTTTTTAATGGCTGTTATTTGTGTGTGTGTGTTTTGTGCTAAAAGCTTCTGAGTTCCACAAAAAAATTTTAGAGTCTTCCAGTTTATTTGCATATTTTAAGCAACTCTCTCTAATACAAAGACACACATATATATATATGCCAATATATAAGCAAACAAAATCCTTAGCAAACAAAGTTTGTATGATTTCATTCAAAAAAAATATGTTCTAATCTGTGTAACAGCTGTTGCATTTTACCATCTAAGTCCAGTCCTAATAAGATCTATTTTGGCTGTTTACCACACTTCATTCTTCAATAATATTTTTCCCTTCTACTCTTCTTTCTTATAATGCATTATTTTGATTTATGAAATAAGGTTAAATATTTATATAGGCATACTCTTGCGTATTCAGAGGAATATGGAAGAAAAGTAACTTGCAAAATTAATGCTTGTAAAAGTATTTAGGATGATAACAAGCACTAACAAAAAAGTATTGCAGAATTTGATTATTGATCATCTTCAAAGAAATTAGCATTGCACTTAGAAGTAGTCATGTCTGTAATTTTACTTCTGTGATCTCTACCACATAACATTTAACTGGGATACATTATTCAGGTTTTAATTTGCCTTTTTAATAATGAAATTTGAATTGAGTTGTTTTGCTTCTGAGTGCTTTCTGTGTTTTTTGTGTACACAGTGAGCTAAATGGCCAGATCACAAGAACCCCCAAAGGCTCAGAGCTAGGAAAGGAACTCACTGGACAGCTATTAGGAAACAGATGGAAGCTTCTTATCAAGGTCATCTAGCATGTTCTTTTAATATGCATAGGATATGGCTCTCGTGCACACAGGACATGACAATGTCTGATCTTATAGACAGAGCCTTTCCAAGCCTATCAGTATAATCATTACCAATATTAGTTACTCAGAGGGAGTGCTTTCTTAAACTATTAAAATCTGATGTAAAGTCACATTTTAATTTATTTCAGAATAAGATTTTGAAGGTTGCCAAAATATTCTATTATTTTTATTATTGGGATATATGCATGTGTTGCCCATAAAACCATAATTTATATATTTTTAGAGAAGAATAAGGAAGTTCTGAAAAGGAAACAAGTGTCTATTAAGGGAAAGGAAAATGATCAATCAGAAGAAAATTCATTTTCTAGCAGTGGTAGAGATTCATCTCTGTTTTTGTTCCATGCATTAGGAAAAATATTATACTGCAAAAGTAAGTTCTGAATCATTTATGGCATATTACACTGAAGAAAATTATGCATGTTTTTAGTTGTATAATCTTGCACACATTGCTTATTTTTTAGCAGTAATATTAAAAATGCTTGAATATGTTAAAATCGGGAATTTTTTCGTATTTTTGCTTATTTTAGGACATCCAAGTAAAAATGCAGAAGAACCACAGTTGCCTTCTCATCTTGCTCACCTTGACAGACTACCTCTAGTCTCTAACCCTGAGGTAGGTGTAAAATATTCAGTGTGAGCTTTGCTGTAATGCATTATAGCCAAAAGTTCTAATAATGAAAAATTGCTTTCTGAAATTATTTCTTTTTCTAAAAAAATTATATAAAGAAATATGTTTTTAGCCAGTTTTTGTTTTGAAGGGATGTTTTTACTTTGTTATCTGATTGTTTGTAGACATTTAATGCCTCTGTTTTAGGAGATAAAAAATTCTTTTTCTATTGGCTAAATATTAATAAGATAATATGATTTGTATTTTAAAAATCTCCCATTAATTTGAACTGCCACTATTAGAGGTTAAATTTGGAAAATGATAAAACTTTAAATAAATATTGTAAACAGTCTATTTATGCTAGAAATTTCAAATTTAGATGGTAGGAGTGTGGTGATCAAGGGGCTTGCATTAACAGCATAACTTTCGATTTTACTCCAGTGTGTCTGTGGGAAAGGGACATAACTTTTGTTTTAAGAGATAAATGGAAAATTCTGTATTGATAGTTATAAAATATCCCTATTCAGATTTCTGAATCTCCCATTAATTTGAATTTCCATCATTGGGAAATGATAGAGCTGGAAATTTGCAAAAAAAATTCTCTTTGAAAATAAGCATTCCATATTTATCAAAGATTCTTAGACTTTCCAGTTGATTATTATGTTATTTTTTCATATGTATAAATTCTCTTGCATTTTGTAACAAAGTAGGTTTTTACAGTTTTCATAAAGTAGAATGCTGAATTCCACATTTATCTAGTTTTCTGGATTTATTCCATATCTAATGTTATTGATTACTTTTCATTTAGAAATTATTAAAAACTTCTATTTCTTTTTATTTACATGAAAATTTTGTATCTCACTGATAAGGAAGTATTCAGCAAGACATCTATATCTTCAGAAGGATTCACACTCTTCTTGCATCAAAATTATTTGTCTTTCACAGAAGATATTCAAGTTGCTGCTAATTGTTCTTCATGGCTCAGTGAAGCAGATATAATATCCAGTGAATGGAGCGTGAGTACTACTGTTGATAAATTTGTAAGATACAGATTGTTATTTGCTAAATTTGTTTCATCAGTTCTGAAACAAAGTTTTTAATGCCTTATTTTTTATATAACACATTCAAGGAAGCTAAAATCTCTTAACCTCATAGTCCAAAAGAGATTTGATCAGATCATGCACACACACAGGGGGGAAAAAAAAGGATGAAAGTTCTTAAATTCTTTTAATTAATTTTGCTCCTAAATACTACCAAATTATTTCAATTAATTAGAAGTTGTGAAAATTTCACTAGGACTCTAAATAAAATTTAGGCACTTCTATCTTATTTGTATATTAGTTGAATGAATGAAATCTATGAAGTTATAATTAAAATTTTAAAAAATGAGGGTATTTATAGCTTATATCAGTATAACGTTTTTTGTCATCATCCTTTTGTTATAGTGCCTCAAATACTGTTATACTGATATGAAAATAGGCATTAGAATTTTATAGTTATACCTATATGAATGAATGCATTGTATAAAACTAATCATGTAATTGGTTGCTGACTTATAATACATGTCCCCTTTTATGTTAAAGTATGTTTTATAATTTTTCTTATCAAGCTTTCATCTACAGAAAGTAAGTGACTAGAAATCATCCATTTAAAACCTGGACAGGGTTTATTGTGGTGATAGTGGTTTTCGCACATCTCACACAATTCTGAATTGCCCAATAGGTTCAGGGGCCCCCTGCCTTTTCAGATTGACTATTATATAGAAAATATTGGTGAAATGAAAAATAAAAATAAAAAATTAATAAATTAGCAAAAAATATTGTTTTTTCTTATTTTAAGGAATTGAAATGCAGTAATATAATAATCTCTGTTTGTAGTTTTTGACTCCTGATGTAACTGGTTTCAGTTCATTTTGGTCCATACACAATCATCTGTTATGCCTTTGGGTATATTTATAAGACATATTATCAAGTTTAGAGAAAAAAGCACTATTTTTTTCATATTTATAATTATGAAATTAAACACTTTTTTAATGTGATATGTTAGTTTTTTTTTACCATTGCAAACTACAGGGAAAAAGTTCTCAAAGTCTTGGTGTTTAGGGGACCCAGTAGGTCTTAATTGACCACTGAAATCACATCGGTCATCATTCAGACTTCATGTGAATATTTGCTCTCCCCAATAATATAATAAGTCTGTCTGAGCATGGGTCTGTCATCAGCATGGGTGAGATATATGCAGTATCACTAATGGTGCTCAATAATTCAGGTATATCTGCATTGCCATTTACACATTTATTACTATATGCATCTATTAGAATAGTTCATTGCTACCCTGCACTCAAAGGATCACAACATTCCCTTTGATCAGCAGCTACACACTGCTACAAACAATACTAGTTGGCCTTATCACATTGGCCCAGCTACAATGCAATTCAAATCTGAATTTGTAGCCTTCACAGATCAATCTCTCTCTCTCTATGACCTACTAAGTTTGCATTTCAGGTGGTAAAACCTTCCAAAGATTTCACATTTGAGGAAGTAAATAGTCTACAAAGATTTTGCTTGTTCTATATTAGTATATTTAAACTATTAATACTATTTGTACTTTTTCCATAAGCTTTTAGGCTCATGAATCCTGGATTTACCATTCATGTGACCTTCAGGAATGTAACCCCCATGATCAAAGAGGATCTACTGCATTATTTCAATGATTTGATTTCATGAATTAATTGATTTAAATACAATTTTATAAATGTTCAACATTAGAAAAAGAGAAACTGCATTTTTAGGCATGTCTAATCTTATTTAAAATAGGATCATCAGACTTTGGACAGTTATACTGCATCACTTGCAGCCAGAGGATTGATGTTCAATTTGTCTCCCAGTAGTAGAGGACCAAATCGATGGAGACCTTTCCACAAACCTCAGTGGTATAGCAGCATGAAACAAGTGAGTAATGAGAATAGTTCTCAAATAACATATGCATTTTTTTTACTGGTTTATGCACATAAATAAAGTTAATTATTTCCCCGTTTTGAAATACTACTATGTTAAAACTAAACTATTAATTACTTCATTTATTATCTTCAGTTCTAATATGTAATAAAATTTCTATCTTCTCATTTGTTCTATCCTTCTCATGCATTTTGATTATTCAGCCATGGATTCTATATACAATTCATATCCATTATTACCACATTGAAAGTTAATAAAGTATATAATTGTACTCTTTCTGTTTAGATTTTATGTGCATTTAGATGGTCTTCACAGAGCATTTTCAGCTTACGAAATTCAGTAGAATGCACAAAATCAGCTGTTTTGTGTAAAACATTTGAATCTGTTCTTTGCTAAAGATTTCCCATTATCTATTGTTGCAATATTTTAATTTTTTACAGTTAATATAAATCTACTAAAAATAATATTTTGTTATTCTTAGGTAAGATAATAGATTTAGTAATATTAGATATTTAATTGATGCACTACAATATTATAAATAGAAATATATATATATAACAGAATTGCTTTTAATATTATACTGTCAGGTTAAATCTCAGTTACCTTTTGCTGCTCAAGGTTTTTGTGTGCAAGTATACATCTACATAAACATCATTTTTACAACATAACATAAATCATATTAAAAGTGCATAATTAAATCTGAAGAAAGAAAGTTTTCTGATTCATTTATTAATTTACCTCAAATTGTGTACAATATTATTTTCTCACTAATAGCCAGTGTCAGAAAAGTGACAGACTCTTAAAAAGTCTTTAAAAGTCAGATTCTTTTTAAAAAGTCAAATGACTTTTTAAAATGTCAGACTCAGAAAAGTGAAAGGCTTAAAAGATATCTCGGTGCATATTTTATTGTATTGCTTCAAAGAACAAACATTGGCAGGTTGAACATATGTGTGCATGTCCAGATCTGGGAGGGTGGTGGGGAGATAAGAAACACAATTGAGCTGGAAAAATATAAAGGGGTTGGGACAACAGATCCAGGTTTACAATACAGTATAACATTTCCCCCCTCCATTTTATAGGTCTTTAAAAAAAAATCTTGAAAAATGAATGAAATATAATTAAGTTCAATAAATTTTGGCCTCTATTACTCTTACTAGAATTCTGAAAGAGGTGGTGGTGGTGGTTTGGGGGGGGGGGGGGGGGGCAGACTAGATCCAGCCCTGTATGTATGTGTGTAAGTAAAATTGTTGCAAATTTGTGAAAGGGATTCTGTTTTTTTCTGTCAGGCTCACAAAATATAGAAAATGAATATTAAAAGAAATATGTATGATTCTATATTTGCTTGCTGTATACTTAGATCATTATCTTTTTCAGAGTCGTAATCTTTGCCTTTCATTGAAAAATGCTTTTAAAGGTAAGATTCACTTTCAGATGTTTAAAGTTTTTTGTATGTGACTTGATTCATTTACTATTTTCATATATTTTGCAACAAACTGTACTTTTTTTTCTATGATAAATGTCAAATAATTAATGCAGCATATCAGGAGCTTTGTAACCATTATGAACAATCAACTTAGAAAGCATTATAGCTTGTACATATAAGTATTAATAAACCTTTTTAGATTATATGAAATCAGTTTTTTCAGTATGGAGTATGTTTAAAAAGCTAATGTCATTATGGGTCACAAGTTTATTGATAATAGTGCATGCATATGAGATGTAAAATACTGAAGACACTTATTAACTAAAACAATGAAGATTTCAAAAAGAATGTAAATATTAACATATAATATGCATATACAAAGGTATGCAAAGTATATAACTGTTATATATATACACAGTTGTATCAGAATAATATGACCACCTACCTTATAATGGAAATAACCACCCTTGGCTCGATGACAGCCGCGAGACGGCATGGCATGGACACGATGAGGCCCTAGAAGGTTGCCAGAGGCACATGAGCCCATTCGGACTCCAGCAGAGTATGAGGTTCCAGAGATGACGTGGTTGTGGGTTTGCATGCCAAACCTGTCGATCCAAATAGTCCCACAAGTGCTCTATGGGATTGAGGTTGGGCGATTTC
Source organism: Ryuthela nishihirai (assembly GCA_038380435.1). Classification (NCBI taxonomy): domain Eukaryota; kingdom Metazoa; phylum Arthropoda; class Arachnida; order Araneae; family Heptathelidae; genus Ryuthela; species Ryuthela nishihirai. The sequence goes on along the minus strand of JAWZYU010000019.1, from coordinate 71,641,319 downwards.
ACCGGCCAAGGGAGAACAGAGACATCACTGTTGTGTTCCTGGAAACAGTCACACACCACCTTAGTGACATGGCAGGTGCATTGTCCTATTGTTAGACACCATCACCACCAGGGTAAACGTCCAACATGAAGGCATGCATGTGGTCAGTGAGGATGGACAGGTAGCCATTGGTATTCAAGGACCCATCCAGTGGTACCAGTGTCCCAGGTAATACCAGGAAAACATCCCCCAGACATGCACACTGCGACTACCGGCCTGTACTTGACCAACAAGCGTGTCCGGATGTTGGTTCTCGTGTGTCTGACGCCGTATCCGCTACCACCCGTCACTTCTGTGGAGTAGAAATCTCGATTCGTCAGAGAAGGCAACCTTTTTTACACTCTTCCACTGTCCAATGACAGTAGTCCCATGCAAACTGCAGGCATCATTACCGATGGACCTTGGTTAACATGGGCACCTTTACGCAGCGTCGACTCCGGAGATCCATGCATAACAGGGTTCGCTCTACTGTTATCAGGAACATGTACCTGGTGCCCCAGCATTCATTTGAGTGGTCAATTGCTGCACTGTTGCACGATGATTGCCCTTTACCAGTCGACGGAGGCAATGTTCTCCTCTGGGGTAACAGGCCATCGACCCCAGAGGAGAACATCACCTCCGACCTCTGGGGCTCCACAGTTATGACGTCTGGAGGTACTCGGTGTGCCAGTGGTCCATTCTTGGTACACCCTTACTACAGCACCTCATGAACAGCCCACAAAGTGTGCTGTTTATGAGATGCTTCCACCCTCAGCACAGTAGCTGATTATCATTCGTTTTTGAATGTCCATCAACTCAATACCTCTGCCCATTGTGCTCACGTTACTCACTATGGCTCATCTGTCCTGGCCGGCCGCTTATATCTCCTTGTGGTCGACCTTGTCATGTACACTCTGGCACACACCTGGGCAGGTACACTGTGATTTCATGGGTGGTTATATTATTTGGATTCAACTATGTATGTATGTATATATAAATGACTACTTTTTAAAAATGGGTAATAAATTGCTCGAGATCAAGACTATTGTCAAACCATGGCAGTCATGTTTTCACAGGAATCACAAGGAGGAAGTTGTACTTGCTCTGCTTAGGTCATTCATTTATCACACATTAATTTCTTCTTGAGGTAGGCAATGAACCTCAGTGCAAGTTTTGTCACACTTAGGTTCATCATCTTAAACTATCAAACATTTTAATTGAATGCCATATTTATTTTAGCTCTTGTCACTTACTGTCCGAGCCCCTTACACTTGGACTTTGTTTATCTGACGACTCGTTTTTAACTCCGGGTTTTTTTACTTTTTATGTTTTCCTGGTTATTTTACACATTTATGGCGTTTTTGCTTCAATAGTTTAGAATTGACACATATTTATGTTTTTACATGGGTCCTTTACACCCATGGTGATTTTTTTTCCTTTATGCTTGTTGCTTCTGTTTTAAACTCATTCTTTATAGGTACTGTTTTTTGTTATGCATTTTCCTTCCTTGTTGTGTACTTTACATTTTTATTCTTTTTCTCCTTTTGTGCGTTGTTTTTTAACCTTGGTTGTGGTGACTTTTATCATTGTGACTTTTATCATTTTCATTAACCTTGTTTGACACAACATAACCTTTCTTGCTCTTGCGCCATTCAACCTCAACTACCCAACCAACTAACTTAAAAAAAATACCTATGCATAGTTATATCTATTAAGCTTTTCACCAATGATATAAACCATCAAATATTTTAATCGAATGTCTTGCCTTTAACTGTGAATGTCATATTTATTTTAGCTCTTGTCACTTACTGTCTGAGCCCTTACACTTAAACCTTGTTTATCTGATGACTTGTTTTTAACTCCAGGTATGCATTTAATGGAAAAATGTGACTGAGGATAGATTAAAGATCATAATCAAAGCTATAAAAATATAGATTTTTCAACAGTGTTGCTCAGTATTTAAAGTATTAAGGCTACTATAATACAGGGTATCTGACAAATAATGGTGGGGTTTTGGGAAGCACTGTCCACAAATACAGGGGCGGGGGTGGCTCAGTCGGTAGCACGCCAGGCTCGTAATCTGTAGTTCCCAGGTTCGAGTCCCAGCTGGGTCAGTGTTGAGATTTATCTCCGCAAAAATTCTCCGCCCTGCCCACTGTCAGTAGGCGACACCGATGGGCTTGGAAAGGCCATCGTCCATTGGATGGGACGTTAAGCCGTGGCCCCGTGTGTGGGAGAGCCATACCCTGTGCACGTTAAAGAACACGCTGGATGGCCTTGACGGGAGGCTACCATCTGTCTCCCAACAGCTGTTCCAGTGGGTCCCCTCCCCCAACCTTCTCTGAGCCTTCGGGGTCCATGTGACCTGGCCATTTAGCCCATGGTGTGCAAAAAAGTGCCACTCAGAGGTAAAACAACCCAACCCCAAATGCACAAAAGGCATCACAATGAATGCTGTACCTGTACATTTCCCCAATCAAACAATTGCACTGGCAACCACCAGCAAGACAGCACATCACATTTCTCAAGAGATGTTAAGTAAGTTCTTAATACAGCATTTCCTGACAGATGGATTGACAGAAATGGATTGGTAGTCCAATTCTATGGGGGGGGGCTCAGTTGGTAGCGCGCCAGGCTCGTAATCTGTAGTTCCCAGGTTCAAGTCCCAGCTGGGTCAGCGTTGAGATTTATCTCCGCAAAATTCCCGCCCTGCCCATGGTCAGTAGGGGACACCGATGGGCTTGGAAAGGCCGCCATCCGTCGGATGGGACGTTAAGCCGTGGCCCAGTGTGCGGGAGAGCCATACCCTGTGCACGTTAAAGAACACGCTGGATGGCCTTGACGGGAGGCTATCATCTGTCTCCCAACAGCTGTTCTAGTGGGTCCCCTCCCCCAACCTTCTCTGAGCCTTCAGGGTCCATGTGACCTTGCCATTTAGCCCATGGTGTGCAAAAAAGTGCCGCTCAGAGGTAAAACAACCCAACCCAATTCTATGGCCATTATGGAGTCCTGATTCAATACCCCTTGAATTTTTTTTCTTGTGAGTCTTTGTAAAGAATTATGTTTAGTTAGACAAAATTCGAGACATGAATCATTCAAAGCCAGAATAAGAGAAGTAACAAGAGATAATGTGCAATATGTATGGCAAGAAGTGTAATACCTGTTAGACATAATAAATAAAGTGTAATAGCTGTTAGATCACAAACCATGTACATGTTTTGTGGTCCTGCATATGATCCTGCATATTGTTCACAATTTCCAAATTCACTAATTATGTTCAAAACTATTTTAGGTATGCCTTCAATTAAAATATTACTTTCTTGAATACGTATATTGTTTTCCTACATATTGGTTCTTAAATCCCCACCATATTTTTCTGACATCCTGTATTTCAAAACAGTAACAAATCATAAGACTTTACCCTAGAAATTAATTTAAATTTTAATTTAAGTATTGTTTCAAGCAATTTAATAAAATAAATATAGGTTTTAGAAGTTTGTATATTAATTATTTAATATTAGATTATATGAATGAATTTTTATGAAATAAGACTCTTCCAACTTCCATAACTTCTTAAATATGGAACAAATATTGTTGAAAATTAATATTTAAATAGACTGGATGATAGTTTTTCAGTCACATTTTTGTATTAAATGCATATTGTAGAATTCAAAGTTAGATTCCCATTGGCATAACATGAAAATTCTCTAATGTTTAGTAAGATAGTGTACATAATAATAAGTACAATTGTACTATATACTCAGATACAATTTGTAGAGTATCAGTATAATTTATTATAAAGATGAAAGCCCAGATCTAGAAGGGAAAAAAAGCTGAGGGGGAAAGGGGAGAGTTCTGTTATAAAATATTTCCCTTCATTTTAATGGTCTTTGAAAATTTCTTAAATATACACTTATAATATTTTTTCACCCATGTTCTGGTTACCACAATTCTGAAAAAGGTGGTACATGGGTTCCCCTTCCCCAATCTGTCCCAGGATGTAAGTATACCCTCTCAAGCAGCTGCTTGCCACAGTGGTCTGACAGGAGCCTGTCAGTTTATATGCCAGAGTAAAAGGTCTGAGAGGATGGCAGGACCTTAGCAGAAAAACGACACATACATCCATGCCTTACCCTGGGCTCTAACCCAGATCCCGTAGATCAGTAGCCAAGCGTGCTAACCACTCGGCCACAGGACTTTTTTTTTTTCCTTGTATGTAAGTATAATGCATTTTATATATACAGATACAAAGTATGATCTAAATCATTTTAAAATTGATAGAATATAAAGCTTTTTATGTTTAAGTGAATAAGGAAATATTTTTAATTTTATTTCTTTAAATTTCAGAAAGACAATTAACTGTGAGAGAGCTTCAAGTGGAGTTAATACCACTCTTGTCTAAAATTGGAATCCCTCTGAAAAATAGTGGTAAGTACCAACTTCTGCTTTCATAAAGTTTAAATATCTCACCACAATATTGAAAAAAAATATATAATAAATATAATTGTTTGAAAGACATTAGTTTTTCGAATAAAAAAAATTAAACCATAAACAAGTGAAAATGTTTTTCTTTCTTTCAACATATCTGTAGCATATCCCAATCGCAGTATTTATTTCATAAAGTTATGATATAATATGTTTTACCTAAATCACCATTCTGCAAACTAAGGTTCACAATTTCCAAGCAGGATCAGATTGGGAGGGGGGAGGAGGATTTCATACAGTCCCTTTGAGAATGCTGATAAGGGTAATAAAGACAAAAAATTATACTGAACAACAAATTTTGACCTTTGGTGTGTTTCAGAAGTGCAAACAGTCATTCCTTATGTAAATCGAGGTGCTGAACATGAAAATGACAACAAAAACGTTTGATTAGCTATGGTTTTCAAGACAGTCACTTACCTGTGTTACATCATTCACTGAAGGTTGCACATCAGTCTACAGCAACTGCCACCTCTTCACCTGTCACTTATATACCAAATCTTGAGAATCTTGCATCACATTCCAGCAGTAATCTGCTAACATTGATGGGCTCCCTCTTTCACAATATCTCTTTTCTATTGTAGCAAATTCCATGATGAAAATGTTTCCCATGCTCATCACTCAAAGCGCCACAGTTTTCCAGAAAGAAATTCAAATGAAACCTTAAGAAATACTTCAAAGACATACTATATCCTAGTTTGTGATATGAGAACAGCAGTTCTTCTGCAAGGTCTGTGTAATTTTCTGTTTTTTTATTCCCTAAGAACCCATTACCACTTGTCAGAAGGCATGCTATGCTCTCTGCTCATTACCAGTGATGATACGATCAAATACCTCATCCTGTAGCAGTGAGCGAATATCTGGACTGGTAAAAATTCTTTCTTTTATCTTGGCATCACTACATCTTGGTAATTTCTGTCAAAGGTGCAGAAAGGCAGTTTACATCTGATCTATATCCTTGACAAAATTCTTCATTAGTCCCAATTTTATGTGTAAAGCTGGCAACAAAATCATCATGGATTTTACCAGTGGATGATAATGTATATATTTCTTCTTCCCTGGCTCCTGTGATTGTCGAGAAGGCCAAATCCTCTTCACATAATGAGATGCTTTATCTCTACTATTCCGTTTGCAAAGAAAGTAACAGAACTTTGTATAGCTGAGTCCAAGCAAAAGAGCAATGACTTTTAAGTCCACACAAATATGGCACTTGTATTTGTAATTTATGTATTTAAGTAGTTGTTTCATATTGTCATAAGTTTCCTTCATATTAACAGCATGGCCTACTGGAACAGAAGGCAAACACATCCCCATTTTGTAGAAGAACAGCTTTCATACTTAATTTCAAGGAATCTATAAAACACCTTCATTCCTTTGGAGTATGGACATCATGTGGTGGGATGTGAATAAACCGTCAGCATCTTTACAAGCAACCAGGTACCTACCATGATAAAGAACAAAACCAGATCTTTTTGGTGGCTATATGCTTGGTGAATCTAATGTTGTAGGTGTGAAGTCAGGATCTACAGATGCTATTTCCTGTTTCTTTCTCTTCCTCTTCCAAGTCCACATATTTTGGTCGCTCCGGATGGGCAGGTTTTCTCATGTAGCATTGGGTGGATGGCAGACTGTATGTTGGGGTAGTTTATTGCCTGTTTTTTATTTTTAGTAATATCGCTTCCCAGCAGAGGTGTCATACAAAAGTAACAGTCAGTCATGTGGTTGGACAGTTTCTGCCATATCATGGGAATGGCAAATTGCATCGACTGCCTCTTGCCACAGCCAGCTGCAAAGATGTGCTGTACAGCTATTACACACTCTATGTAGAGCCCAGCACCTCTGTTGGTCTTCATCTTACATCCAAGTTAAAAGGTGGTAGGCCTTATTGATGACAGGCATTATTTCACGCTTCTCTGATGCAAAAGTAACTTTGCCACAAATATAACAAAAATGATCTGCATTGCTCACACAAGAACAAGGGATATCATTCACATACAGCACCTTTCATACAATCATGAACAGACAATAACTAATTGAGGGTAACTTCCAAATGATGCGATAGCTCCCAGGTATTGTGTTGCCTTGAATGATGCAATAGCTCCTTGGTATTGTGTCACCTCAAAGCTTTATGCAATATGCAAAAGACTCAAATCAGTATTCACTATATATGGACGCATCCTCCTGTATTTTCGAAACAAGAGCCAATTACCAATTTTTGATGTCATGATTGTATTTAGTGCCTCAAAATTAGTAAAAAATACCTGTTTTCATTGCTGAAACATTTTCAGTGCTGTACAATGTTATTAAACATATGAATTTATCAAGAATGTTTTTAAAGATCTCTGAAACAGAGAGGAAAATGTTATGCTATAATGGCAGTGCATTCTCTTGGCCCTCATCTTAATTTTTTTTCTATATCCAGGCCTGTTTCCAAGTGTACCTCAAAAAGCACATGTGATGCAAAATATTCAAGAAATAAATTTTTATAGATATCTTTACTCTCAAAATTGATATTCAGCTATTATATTAATAAATAATGTTTTAAATATAAGTTTTAGAAGCATGGTTAAACTTAAAAACAAATACTGAATGTGACTCAGTTAATGGCAATTGAACTTGGACTGTGTGCTTCATGCAGATTGGCATGCAACATTTATCACATAAAACCTGGTTGTTCTGTCTATATTTTTATATTATATGAAAAAAATTACCCTTCAAGCAACTGCTTGCCACAGAGATTTGACAGAAACCAAGCATGCTAACCGTTTGGCCACTGAAATTATATTTTATTATATCATTTTTAGCTCTATGACACAATATCAAGTTAGCTCAGTGCAAAAAAAAAGAGACATTAATTTATGAAAAACAAAAAAAAAAACATAGTAAAATGGGTACCTCAGAAAAGTTTTAGTGACAAACCCAGATCTTTAAAATATCAATGCAGGATGATATGAACATTTTACTGTGTTGCTGTGCACAAACAGAATCTACAAGCAGGTCTCAAGTTCATAAACACACTTCACATTGATAAGTGATACTAAGCTAAAAATACTTGGGTGTGTAGTATCCATCCTGAATGATCTTGTGGTAATATAATGTGACAATCTATTGAAATTGAGATGTAATAACATCTATCTTGAATTGGATGTATAACATCCTATCTTAACCAAGGGTAGTTGTTTTATGAAGATAATTAGGTTATTAATCTAGTGCCTAGGATGTTGGCCTAGCAGTTTGATTGACCCCAAACCTGAGAGATGAATTGAGTTATCTCTGAGTGATACTTTTGTGCACACATTGGCTAAACGGCTAGGTTACAAGACCCAAGTGCTCAGAGTTGGGTAGGGCAAGGATAGTTACTGGACATCTATTGGAAGATATATATACTACCCTACCAAAACATTGGAGAATTTTCTTGTTAAGTCTAAGTAATTAACTTTAAATAAACTAACTAACAAGTAAACTAACTTTGAAGCTCTATAACTTCTGAAATATGCATTTTATGGATAAATGTAACTGAAGATAAAGATTGTAATCAGATCTATTTAAATCTCAATTTTCAACAATATTCACCTTGTATTCAGACAGTTATGGAAGCTGGAATGTTTCAAAACATTAATGCATCATAAGATTTTACCTCAAAAATTAATTAAAACTTAAATAATAAGTATTATTTCAATATTAGACAAATGCAATTTTTTTATAAAACAAGATAATTTATTGTTAAATATTCTAGCTTTCATAACTTTAAAAATACTGAACAAATATTGTTGAAAACCGAGACAATAGATTTGATTATGAGCTTTAATTATCTGCAATTGCATTAATTGCATAGTTTAGAAATTAAAGAGCTTCAAAGTTAAATTCCCCTTGACATAACATGGAAAGCCTTTAATATTTTGGTAGGATAGTGTAGAAGTCGTCCTGTCCATCTTGTTCTTTAATGTGCATGGAATATGACTCTCTTGCACAGAAAAATAATAAGAGTAAATTAAATTGGTCTAAAAGAGTGTAAGAAATTATAGTATTAAATTCTGAGAGGAAAAAGTTTTAAATAAGTTTTGAGCCATGTGGTGGAAGCAGATGTAGAAAAATAAATGAAGTAGCTTAGAATAAAAGGGTAAAATAAAAGCAGTATCTGACATAAAGCAATTGTTAATAACTTTATCTTTTAAATTAAAAAATCACGAAGTGAGTTTATTCTTTGCATTCATTACCAATAGGCTCAGCTTCACAGACCATTATATGTATAATTCTGTTGTTGTTTTCAGTATGAGAGGAATAAGTATGATGTTATAATTCAAAGTATTATGAGAGGTTACAGTACATATATACAGGATTAACTGCAGTTTAAAATTTCTTTTTCAGAACAATGTAGGATGGTAAATCAAATAGGTACATTGCCAGTGAAAAGATCTTCCAGGTATGTGTTAAAAATTTAAAAAATAATAAAACAATTTGAACTGTCAAAATAAAAAGATAACACATTGCCATTGCATTAATTATAATAAAGTAATTTTACCAATAGCCGTCCCATGGCCAAGTGGTTAGCGCGCTTGGCTACTGATCTAAGGGACCTGGGTTCGAGTCCCGGGTTAAGGCATCGATGTATGTGTCGTTTTTCTGATGAGGTCCTGCCATCCTCTCAGATCTTCTACTTTGGCATATACACTGACAGGCTCCTGTCAGACCTCTGTGGCAAGCAGCTGCTTGAGGGGGTATTTATTTTTTTTTATTTTAATTTTACCAATAGTTATAAATAACTATAGCTGGGAATTAGCTTCAATTTCCTGAAATTTTCAGCCAACTGAAGGAAGGTAAATAAAGCAATGTAAATTTGTTTGCTATTTTAATAACTAACAAGTATTCTGACCAGGAATGTTGACTAAAAAGAAATAGAGAATATCGTCAGCTATCTAACTTTTTTTAGCCTTTTTTTAATATATATTTCAGAGCATGGTTCAAATACATTCCAACTTAATGAACTTTGTGTGAAATTTTTTGCTTTGCATTTAATATAGTGTCTGTTATATTGAACTTAGATTGATACAGTTTTATGAAATAATAAATAAATACCCCCTCAAGCAGCTGCTTGCCACAGAGGTCTGACAGGAGCCTGTCAGTTTATATGCCACAGTAGGAGATCTGAGAGGATGGCAGGACCTCAGCAGAAAAACGACACACACATCCATGCCTAATCCGGGGCTCGAACCCGGGTCCCTTAGATCAGTAGCCAAGCGTGCTAACCACTCGGCCACGGGACGGCTAAAATGGCATTCAATAAATTGTATAAGTTCTGCTAAGTGCAATTTAGAGGCAGTGAACCAGTATTTACATATTTTTCAGTTGCTTAATTGTTTGGTTCAGAATTCCAGGAAATCATGCTATGTTATTACTGTCTTTCCCAAATAATGCATAAACATTTCATAAATTACAAAATGATGGTAAACTTGTAATGTCCCTACTGTTGTTTTTTTACTGATTGGTAAAAAGGAATGTCTATCTAATAGCTCTTTTTTACTTGCATTTCTTGCAGTAATCACTAACTTGGGATTTTTTTACACTTCTATCTCCTCTAGAAATTAATAGTTTCTGGTGATAGGTTTGTTTCCTTTAAAAGGTAACACTAGACAACAAATTTAAACTTTTTTATTTATAACATTGGTCAAATATGATGTTTTTACTAATTTTGGAGTGCTAAATTCAAATATGGCTGTGAAAAATCTGTAGCATGTACATTTTTGTTTAAATTACAGATTGATGTATTTCAAATTTCAATGAATATGTATATCTGGGAAATGAAAATAAATGTGACTTTTATTAGATTGCAACTTAAAACTCATTAATTAATTACATGATTATAGTGAAAAAAATTAGAAACATCATAGTTATAAACCACTAAATATGAAGTAACAAATGAAATAATATTGAAACGCACAATAAAAAAACATGGGCAAAGGATCTTTTATACTTACAAGAAGTTCATTTTTATCTTTTATGTGCTAAGGTATCTTCCTTCTGCAAGAACCAGCAGTAGTCACCCATGATTGCTGGATCCCATCTGCCTTGGTATCTCTCCTCCATGGTTCGTATATCCTGGTGAAATCTTTCCTCTTGCTCACCACTGACACCTCTTAAGTTCTTGAGAAAGAAGTCGAGATGCGAGTGCAAGAAATGGATCTTCAAAGACATTTGGCAGCCAAGATTTTCATAACTTTTGAGAAGATCTTGAATGAGCTAATGGTAGTTTTCTTCTTTGTGATTCTCCAGAAAACCCTGGACCACAGACTGAAGAATTTCCATGCAGCACACTCCTTCATATTCAGTTTTTCTATGAAGACAGTATCATTCAGTAGCTTCCTGATCTGAGGACCAACAAAGATCCCTTCTTTGAGTTTGGCATCACTTAGTTTTGGAAATTTTTCCTTCAAGTGAAAAAAAAACCCTTTGCCAGTTTTGTCCATAGCTTTTACAAAATTTTTCATAAATCCCAGTTTGATGTGTAGTGGTGGGAGCAGAACATCAGAGGGGTCAACTAGAGCCTTATACCTCACATTACTCTTTCCAGGAATAAAAACATCTCTTTTGGGCCAGTCTTTTGTAGTGTTCCTTTCTAGCCCTACTGCCCCACAAACACGGAAAACATCAAAATTTTTTGAAGCCCGAGCAATAGAGATGACTTTTAGGCCACCATATATTGTCCACTTAAACTGGTCATATCCTTCATTCCCACAGATGTGTCACTGGAATGGAAAGTTTTTGGTTTCCTTTATGCAAAAAGGACAACTTTTAAAGCTGAATTTTGACGAATCTATAAATAGACGCCATTCCTTAGGGTCGTGAGTTCCAATTTCTTCCATCAGCCCTGAAATATCTGTGCAGAAACACAAACCATCTTGCATCTCGTAATAAGCAAATAAAGCCAAATTTCTCTTTCTGAACAGAGAAACTCTGGTACCCTTGGCCAGAAGATTCCACTCTTGAAATCTTGAACCTAAAACCTCAGTTTGTTGTTTGGAAAGTCTTAGGTCTCGAACAAGATCATTTAGTTCATTTTGCTTAATCAGATGAGGCTCGTCTAACTTTTTAGGACTGTATGTAGGATCAGGATCTGTATGTGCCTCAAAGTCTTCCTCTGATGAATGTGAATCCTTCTCCTCCTAGTTGGTTGAAGGTGTTGGTATAGGAAGATCTTCTCCATGAGGAACTGATCTTATGGCTGAGGGCACATTTGGATATTGTATTTTGTTTTTGTTCTTTTTTGAAAAGCCTGACACTTTAGTTAAACAAAAATATCAATCATGGAAGTGAATGTTGTAATGCAACAAAACTTTCTTACTCAAAGGACCTGGGTGTTCCAACTTTGAATTTGTTCAAAGCTTTTATTGCTTGCTTTCAAATGCATAAAGTTTGCAATATTGTTATGAGTTAATGATGTCAGCGTATTGTATATTGTTCACCTTTGGATGCTTCCATGCAGGATTTATCTGGAATGCACACAGCATCTGTCACATTTCAACTAATACTTGCCATTAATTATGGTGTAGATGTATTCCTTCTACGTGTACCTGTTTCCCTGTGTGATGTTACAAAGAATTTATAAAATCCAGAAGTACCTCAAACAGAGGTATTGTGTACTTTTCATTTGAATGATCCTTATTTGTATATGTGTGTGTGTCAATAAATTCAGTTCAAAAGGGTTATAATCCTATGTTTTGATATCAGTTACATGTTAATTTATTGTTATAGATTCATATAAGTGCATAATGTGGAAACAGATTTTTAGAATGTAGGAAAAATGTGATATAATTTCCCCTTGAAGAAAATTCTGTTCAGTTAGCAGGCCTTCTGTCTCAGAAAAGTTGATAACCTTAGCCAGGGTAGATGCAACCCTACACACAACAATGTGTTGTGTGTAGGGTTGCATCATATATATACACAACAATGTGTTGTGTGTAGGGTTGCACATCAACAATGTGTTGTGTGTAGGGTAGTTACACTTTGTACTTTACTTTGTTGTGTGTAGGGGGGATGCAACCCTACACACAACAAAGACAGTTACCTAGAACAGCAAGCAAAATTTAGCTTCAGAAATGGAATTTAAGTTTAATTGCGTTACATCAGAACTAGTGTAATCATAAAGACTTGAAAATGGTATAGGATAGATTGTAATTATATTTTATGTAAATAATGTGCATTGCAAAAAACAGTTGGGGATAATTTATATATAATGTTGGTGTAAAACCACACTTGATTTCATAACTTAAAAAAAGATTTTTATGAAAAAATGAAAAATTATCTGGGTTTTATAACTTATGGTCAAAAGTTTTTTATAGAAAATTATGACAATATAAATTCAGATCTCAATAAACTATCCAAATTTTATTTTTCAACAGCGTTAGTATTTAAAGAGCTAGGAAAGTTCGAGCACAAAACGATGTTATCAGCTGTAGAATTTGTCTTGAAAGTCAATAAAACATATATCCAGTTATTTATTAAATTAAGTGTATTTTTTGTTTAAAAAGCTTCCATAATGATTAATTTTTTTGCCAGTTTTGATGACAAGTTTTTTTATTGCATAAAACAGTTAGGGATAATTTATATATAATGTTGGTGTAAAACCACACTTAAGATTTCATAATTTAAAAAAAGATTTTTATGAAAAAATGAGAAATTATCTTTTGTTAAGTTATTATTTTGTTGTATAAAAATAGCAAAATTTTGTGATGCCTCCTTGAAGCCCAAGCAAGAGCTTATCTTTTTTTAAAAGATAAGCTCTTGCTTGATAAATATTGTATACTGTATGTATTTAGGGACATTTTTCCCATAAAATTATTATTCTCAAATATTAATCTGCTTCAAATGTGATTTTCCTCTGTCATAACATATACCTATAAATGTTTTGAGCAGTGTATATATAACCCAAGAGATAAAAAAAAAAGGAGGGGATGCCAAAATGTGATTGTCTAGGATAGTTGTCCCCAGTCTTTTGTGTAAGAGAGTCACATTGAATTGTTAAGCCTGCAATTAAGGCCACAGAGAATAAAGGTGAAACACATTAAATATATCTTTTTTTATTCATTTCGTTATCATAGAACAATATGTTTTAATAAACAAATGGGACATATTTTAATAAACAAATGGGACAAAATAAAACATGAATGAACCTTAAAATATACCAGTTCCCATCAAGGTACATACCAGATGTGTCCCTGTGCTGTTCTTGGTTTTAATCTATAGGTGCCCCTAGTTTGCTTATGTTGCATACACCTCAGGCAGGGTCTGCACACAAGTATTGTGAAATTCTCTGATTTATATATATGTACTTTTTATGTGTGTGTGTATATATATTTATATATACTTTTTTATGTATGTGTGTATATATATTTATAGACCTGAACTGGAATCTCTGTTTGAGAAAGAAGTATATGAAGATAATATGGAGGGAACAAATGCCTCAGTTTTGAATTTTGACTTGACAGATAGTGCTACAAGTAATTGTACAGATAACTACTATAATCAGGACACAGCAGATGAAGAAACAGTGATTGAAGAATATGATTTCTAAATTTCAAAACATTTTTTCAGATATTTTTACTATTTCATCAACACTTTTGAAGAAAGATAATTTAATATTTCTGTACAGTTTGCTGAACAATATATTTATGGTGAAAGGATTTTGTAAAGTTATTTTAATATCTTGAATGTTGTACATTTTATTTCCCAATTTCATTCATTTACAGTAATGTCTGAAAAGACAGCCAGGCAAAATGAATCATAACAATTTTTAGTAATCACGGAAAGCTATTTTGTCTAAAATGGAAACTGACCCCACATTTTTTGGTTACATTAGAACTTCATGATCATTGCAGATAACACCAAAATTAGGTTTTCTATGGCTGACAATCATTAAAAAGGATGAACTTTAGATCAGTCAAGCTAGGTGTGATAGTATTAGCATCAGTGATAAGTGTAAAGCTTTCTTCATACATGGGAGAATTCTAAATCTGATTTCTTCCATACTCACAGCTATAGGGATAGTGCAATTGTATTTAGAATAATATAATCAGATTCTGTCCAGTATCTGCAAGTTTTCAAGTCTCTGAACTTGTAGTCCTATACCAAGGGTGGTCACCCAGTAACACATATGGTAAAAGGAACATCGCTCCCAATTCTTTTGCTTTTATAAATTCGATTCACTCTGGGTGATTCCTGAATCCTCCCCTGGGTGGCATGCTACATATTTCGAAAATAATATGTGATGTGTTTCAGAAAAAGGTTGCTATTCGTGTCCTTACACCTACTTCTCTTTGCACCCACTCTATTCCATAGGTTAGTCAGTCCATGCCTCGTTTATAATTTCCATAAGTCCTTGGAAGTTTGGTCCATTTGCACATGATCTTGTTCAGTTTTTCTTTAGATTCTGTTGATTAAGTATCTAGCCCCAACTGCTGATCCACGTTTATCATGAGATGCTTCAAAGTATTTGAATTTATCTTCGAAATAGCAAATAGATTGTGCAGAATTTCGCTATGATCAAATGCAGTTTTTGAGGCAATGAAGTGAAGCTTGTGCTATTTCTTTCAGGAGCAGATTCAGTGCAATATTACCCATAATTGGTATATCAGTACAACCAATAATTATAATGAGCACAGATAACCAGCACAAAATAAATTGCCAAAGGCTGTAATCAAATTCCTATTGTAAAAGGAAAATTCTGTAGATTTCATGGAAAAGAGCTGCTGCAGGAACTCTAATTGCACTCTATAATGTCATGTCACTACCAAATTTAAGAAAAGCTGGTTTTCCAGTAGATTCCATTTTCACTGTCCATTCCCATCGAATGGAAAAAGACTGACGTAATTTAAGAAAGCATTAAACAAAGAGGAGGCAAAACAATGGTATTTTTTTCTCCATCCAACATAGAGGGACCAAGGGCATCTAGGGCTTCAAACGACACCTCTACCCATTTTACTAACTTATTCTGAAGATAGTTTCCTCCTTTAAAACGTATGACAGATAGCAAAACACCACAAGTTATAGATCCAAAGCAATCAGTTGTGTGTATAAGCCAAATTATTGACTAATGTCTTTTTCTTTAATACTAATGATGAATTTATCTGTTCCGAAATCCAATTAAGGAGCTTGTATCATTCATAGCGTAGACTATTAGTAGTAGTGTATCTGGGACTTTGCCTAGGGCTAACATATTCTCTATTTGAAAAGGAAGACCAAACATCCCATTCTTAAGAAAACCTAAAACCTAAAAAATTCAGAAACCTCTAATAGATTTTCATGCCATCCTCACAGACCTCTGTGGCAAGCAGCTGCTTGAGGGGATATTTATTTCATTTTTTTATTTTGTGCACAAAGACCAGGCAGATTGCAATTCAAAAGAGATGCCAATGAACTTGTGTTGATATTTATCTCTACCATCCTCCCCTCTGAGTCTCTGTAAGGTCTTGAGGCCACCTCAATCGGCCAGGATATTAAGCTGTGACCCTGTGGGCAAGGAGAGCCTCCATTAGGCTTTCATCTGTCTTTTAATAGCTATCCAGTGGATCCCTTTCTACTACCAAATTTTCCTTGTGACCTGGCCATTTAGCACATTGTGTGCACAAAAGTTCTCAGGAGTAAACCCAACCTAATACTAATTAGTTCACGAGTAGGCATAGAAAGGTACATCAAGAGAAGAAAATTTTAGAATATGGCAGGAATTCACAAGTCATCTTTGATTTAATGAACTCTATATTGATTTAATCCACTATCAAGCTGTTTTTTTAAGTGATGCGTCCAGATGCACGTAAAAGACAAGTGATTGACCAGATGGAGTATAGAATAACATCAGCAGTAGAGGAGAGATTGATCAGTGGCCAGTAGTTCTGTGGTCAAAGACCTGATATATCATCAGGATCAAATCACCTGATATATCATCAGGAGGTCATGGGTTCAAATCCCACCTGGCTCAAGATAATGTTTCCTCTACACCCATCTTCTGTCACAAAAACAGCTTGATAGTGGATGAATATTCATTAAATTAGAATATGGTATGACATTACAGAATTGAGCGACTTCGTATGCTAAGGATAAGGTAGTTGATTAGTGCTTTTGTGCTCCACAGTTCGTAGCACATAATGATCGTCTTGTGCTTTAGAATAGACTTTGGCAGGTCTTCAAGAGATATTCGGGGATTGATTCCAAAGTCTGCTTACAATCCTGACTTACATTTAGTCTCTTGACTACTTCCACCCTACTTTAGGCTGCCGTTCTCAATGTTTCACTTCACTTCAAAGAGTCGACCAGGCAGGGGTTTTTTTTATGACGTTTCCAGAATGACAGTCGTCTCAGATTCGACTACCAGACGTAGGGAGTTCCTAAGATTTTTTTAAAAATAATGTTTCCTGTTTTTTATGCGACGTTATATATATTAGAGCTTTTTTGTTTCATGCATGACCTTAAATTGTTTTAATTCACTAAAATCTTGATGTTTCTTGTATATATTATTCCTATTAAGCACCAATATATTTGACAAAATGTGACTAATAAAATTTTTGAAATATCTGAAAAAATATATTTTTTACCAAAAATACAATAAGCAGGGCTATACTATGAATTTGGTAAAATTAAATATAGCGTATGTTAATTAGAAGCAGAAAAGCACAAAATATGTAATTCACACCATCTTTTAAAAAAAATTACTTGGCGTTTAAAATCCAAAATTGTGGATATTTTCAGAAATTTCTCACAGACTATGTGCTGAAAACTAGGGTTTATGTAATAATAGCTTTTCTTCATAACAGTTGTTCCACCATATATTTGGAACACGATGGACAAAATGATTTATGTGTCAAAGCTTGTGATGTGGGAGTGTCATAGACTTTAAAAAAATAATATACTCGCGATGCTTCTTTAAAAAGGGCAAATGTGAAAACGATTTCTCTGCTATAACTTCAGAACGTGAGAGCCGAAATTAATGGGCCATACTTCAAATGGAAGCTTTTGACATAGGGAGTGTCTAAAAATACCTCCCCCCGCCCCCCAAGAGAAAAAAAGGGTGGATTATTAGATATCTTTCGAATGCGAGGGCTGAATGTAACAAGTATACCAGCGAAAGTTTGTGATGTGGGGAGTGCTGGGGACAATAAAAATACCCCCCTAAAGGGAAATTAGAAAGTCGTTCTTTTCCGATATCTTCTGAACGCAAGGATCTAGAGTTATGAGTTAGGTGTCAAATGAAAGCTCATATGAGGACGGTTGTACACAAATGTGAATTATGCCACCCTCCCTCAAAAGGAGAAGGAAATTTCGCAGGGGTCGACCATAACAAATTAATATCAAAGTTTGTGAAGTCTCCAATGTCATGGGCTACCTCAAACATGATTCAAAACAAAGGAGGGAAAATATGGTTGATGTGTATGAGTCGTGTATCAAATGACAGTTTCTGAAGATATGTATTTTAATAACAAAAAAGAGAAAACATTTTTTTTCTTTTATTATCGTTTTATTATATCTTGTGTTATGCCCAAATAATACGTTTTCATTTGATGCGTAATTCATTACGATCGATACCTATATGTTAAGCGGCTATATGGAATAAGCAAAAGATTTGAGAAAAAAATTAGAGGGCGATGTTTGAATTGAACCAGAATGCTATCTGGTATATATTTTTCTCCTCCCTTTCAGCGGCCTTTTGAAAAAAAATTTCATTTAAAATATATGTAATGTAAATATTTACTATTTGTATTTCGCCTCCATTCTTATTTCGAAGTCGGCTGGGTCTCACTGGTACTCTTTTCCCCACCATCCCCTAGATCCAGAGTGTGTGAAAAAAATTTAGACAAAATCACAAATGAATGATACATGGAAAGTGAAATGATATATAGCCAGTACCAGATTATTGTACAGGCTATTTAGGACCTCAGTCAGCGAAACGCTGACGTAGAATAAATTTCTTGATTTTGTAGGGCATGTGCTCCCACTACTTTACAATTTTGTCATTTACAGAGCCTATTGTCCTTGTATCTGACATCACCATTGGTCTCCTGATTTATTTTAATCAGTGTTGCCCAAATGGCTACTGAGCCATTAGAGCAGTAGCTTTAATATTTTTAAATGGCAAATCTTAAAAACTAGCAGTTTCAACAAAATTGAAGAATGTAGTATCGTTATGGTGATAATTTGCTACTAGTCAGTGATAAATCTTCAACGAGCAATCACATGCAATCTTCCCAAGAGCTACTGAGTTACATGTTTCAACCACCGCTAGAATTTTTCATTTTTTGGTTCGTTTTCACGTGCTAGGAGTGAAAAGATAAATATCCACACCTTTGCACTTGTATAAGAATAGTATGAATGCTAAATTTAGTTTAACGTACGAATCAAAGACATGAAACGTACAAGCAGCCCTGGCACAAGTTTCTTTTTGGCAACCCTAAAGGACAACCGAAATATAGTGCCTGATGCATTATAAGCGAAGTAAAAAGTATAGAAATAAAACACAAAAGTATAAAGTGATTTAATTAAACGTAAATTCTTTCATTTACTCGTATCATTTTTTTATTTTTCATTTACTCATAATTATTGCATTTTACTTTGAGACGCGAGTGACTCCTAATTTGGGTTTTGCAGTATGCCCGAGACTCCTCTACAGATAGATATATGTACGGCAGCGGTGGATCCCGGAAGATTTCACAGGGGGAACATAATGAAAACAGCACAGGCATACTAAGTAGTTGTGCATCGTGAATGAATGAATAATCAATTTTCACAGGAAAGCACATTCTAAGGTGCCACTCCCTGAATCCGGCAATGTGTAGGATCTTGAATATGGTCATTACATCCCACGAAGAATCAGCCATAGACAGATTAGTTAACATGTCGTAACTGCAATCTGAAACAATTTTTTGTGATGATGAGGGCAAAAGAATGGAAATGGTAACTAAATGAGCTATGAGCATAGATGAAGGTATTGGAGTTAAAGAGGGTATAGAATAAGAAAAGACCAAAAAAATATAAAGAAATGGAAGCTCACTGAAAGACCAAGAAAGAGGTGGAAAGATTATGTGGAGAAAGCAAGCTATGAAGAAATTTTCGAGAAGAAAATTGAATGGATAGAAAGAAGTGGAAATAAATGCTGTGCAGATGCAGTAACACAAAAAGTGAAACTGAGGAACGTAGACATCATTTGTGTAGAACAGGATGGTGAACTTATAGCACGCATGTCAAAGATAGTACCCAAGACAATTTTTGTTGGCACACCAGTGAGAAGTGAAAAGAAATTGATATCTATGACTAGTGTAGAGACTTGGGAACAATGGCTCTTGAAGTTCAATAAATATTTATAAATGAATCATTGGTGGCGAAACGGCAATTAAGTGGCTCTAATTAATATTTCAATTTTGCTCCCATGTTTTACAAAGATATCGGAAAATAATTGATTGCATATTCTAAAATATACTGTATCATAAAATTATATGCATTAAATCTACCAACTGTCAATTAATTTCATTAAAAGTACTTCTCTTATATTTCAAAATTTATTAATTATGGTTTCGGTTTACTGCTACACCTTAGATATCTCTTTTGTGCTCTCAGCCACCTCAATGCTCTCAGCCACTAAATATTCACTTCATTCCGGGAGTGAGTGATGCGCTGAGAAGGTCACGCGGAGATTTATTAATTTTCCGTTTTATAGTGACAGAATCTGAAACTTAGGGATTTGTATCCTTATATTTAAACCGTTATTTTGCAAAATTTATTTTGTGCATTATGATAAATGGATATATCAAATCTTAGTGGCATAAATAACATTTTAAGTATTTTTGTAACGTCGGCACGCAAGTTAGAAAATATTCTCTTTATTCTATAATTTTGGCACGTGAGCTTCAGAAGTTTCGCCATCCTTCGTATAGAAGAAAAGTTTGTTTTACAATTTGCATATATATGTTTTCCTGTTTCGAAAAACAAATATGTCTATTGTTAATTTTTTTTACTGTATTCTTTGTACATACTAAACGAGCCACAAAACATTTTTTTTTATGAGTTAAATATGGCCTGCGTGTCTCCTTCTGAGCACAGACTAAAGTTCTGTGACATTTGGTTAGTTCCGGTACTTGCAATCAATCTGTGTTTCTAACTATTCTAACCCAAAGCGATATTCGAGTTGATAAAAGAGAGAAGCAAAGAAACAGTTATGGCTAAAGCGAATATGTAACCTTTTAGCTGAAACATGGACGAAACAATTTTAAAGCCGGCGATCATTATATCGCTAAGTATTGTCTAGATTTGTGGTAATTTTATCGAAGAAAAGTAAAATTATAAGCCTTGCTTCATATTATCATTGTAGTGAGTTACCAATACTGTTAATAGTTAAGTAGCGATGTCTGATGAATCCAGTCCAATACAACAGAAAGCTATATACAATGAATTTCAATACACAGTTACTTCCTCAAGTAATATATATCATGAGAGTATAAAGGAACCAGTGATTGTTCTGTTTGGCTGGGGTGGATGTATTGATAGAAATCTTTCGAAATATAGTGCTATGTATGAAGAAAGAGGGTGAGTGTTTGAGAGTCGGTTTCTGGTGTTTTTAGATTTAAAATAGGATCGTTATTTGATGTCAATTCATCATCCATCAAGATTTCAGTCATATTTGGTATAAATGTTAGTAAATATGAGATGTGTAATTGCCGAAATATTTTGAATCAAGAAAAAATTTATGAGGAGTTGGTCGTTTAATATAAGGGGAATATACAAATATAAGGGGAATATACAAATGGCAAGCAGCTGCTTGAGGGGTATTATTTTTATTTAACCTAAGTTTTCCTTTTGCTTCTAAGGTAGATGAAAACACCAAATTTGGTGTTCTAATGTAGATTTTGATTATCAATTCAATAAAAAAAAATTGCAAAATGTGTTATGGTTGATATTATTACAGTATTAAAGTCTTGCACCTGTACACTAGACAGAGGCTGCACTCAAATGAGACTTCATAACTAACTACTATTCCATTGTTATTCACACATGTAGGCTGTTGTCAATAATATAATGGTTAATGAAAGTTTGTATTCTTTAGAATATGCCTAATAATTTTAGCAAAAGAAAATGGCTAATTTTTGAGGGAACAAATTTAGTAATACAAATGTTGAGTGATACTTAGGGTGAATACATTCTGATTTGTGAAAAACTGAGACTGTTTAAT
Source organism: Ryuthela nishihirai (assembly GCA_038380435.1). Taxonomy (NCBI): domain Eukaryota; kingdom Metazoa; phylum Arthropoda; class Arachnida; order Araneae; family Heptathelidae; genus Ryuthela; species Ryuthela nishihirai. The sequence goes on along the minus strand of JAWZYU010000019.1, from coordinate 71,619,616 downwards.
AAAGGTTTCAATTTCAGTTTATTGAAACTGGGACATTTCTTCTCAAAAGTTAACTAAACATAAAATTTAAGGCAGTTGCACATGGCGCAATAAACATGACAGACAATTTGCAGTAGGTAGAAGAAACAATAATTTGCTCACACTATGTGCCATTTCAAAGATTAAGGTATTTTTTCACTGGAAAAGAAAACTTTTGAGTTCAACTAGAAAACTGATGACATTTGTTATATGGGGAAACAGCTAATATCTAAGTTTTAATTTTTGTAATAAACTATTACCAAGATTGTTCTGTGCATGTCATTGCTTTGGTTTGTATTCTCTTGTGTTACATGCTTCTGACTTCAATTACACTTGTTTATTGCCTTAGTTTAACAAGAAAGAATAGTTATCATTTCTGTCAGTGGTGTCTTAGGAGGTGGAGAAAGTGGGAAATCTCATTGCATTGGTTGCTATGGTAATCATTGTTTCCAGTTCTACTTCAGAAAACATTCTATAATAGGAAGATAATAATCTTCATTTTTCTGTTCCTGCAATTCAAACACAGAAAAGATATACAATGTATAAATAAATAAAAATAAATACCTCCCCCCCCCCCAAATAGTTGCTTGCCACAGAGGGCTGACAGGAGCCTGCCAGTTTATATGCCATAGTAGAAGGTCTGAGAGGATGGCAGGACCTCGACAGAAAAATGACACATACATCCATGCCTTACCCAGGGCTCAAAAGTGCGCTTACCACTTGGTCACAGTAGTATACGAACTTTCATTAATCATTATATCATTCATAGCAACATCATAGTTGTGAATAGCAGCAAATAATAATTATTAAATCATATTTGAGTACAAGCAGAAAAGACGCCAGTAGCCTCTGCCTAATGCGCAAATGCAAGAGCAACAGTGTATGCAGCGTGTAGTCCCCTGAAGTGCATAATTTGTGATAACATTGGTACAACTATTTTTTTCTCATTATCAAAATGATCATACTCCAGATTTGGTGCAAAGGTCATATGGACTTTTAAGTGCTGTCCTTGCTCCAAAAAGCTTCTGAGTTTTCTCCTGAAACTTTTAACATGCAAATAGTTTGAAAGATAAACTTATAAATTTTATTTCTCAATGACAGAATTTTAAGTTATTTTAATTAATTTTTAATTGTATATTTAATGGTAATGTATTATGCACTACTGTATACTGTTATTGTAATTTCCTTATATGTAACATTTTTTTTTACTAGGCAGTTCTTTGAAGCATTTAAAAATTAATCTTTAATTAAACTATAATTCACATAAATATATTCTTTTACAGATGTACAACTTTTAGGTGTATAGTGATATCAAGACTGTTATTCCCTGGGAAAATAAATGAGTCTAGACTTCACAGAGTTGCTTGTAAGATTGTTAGCATTTTCCATGAATTGAAATTTGAGGACCATCCTTTGATTTTCCATGCTTTCAGCAATGGAGGAGCATCAGTGTACAGATTTGTAAGCCAAGTTATGAGATCAAATACTGATTATCATTTTCAGGTCAGTTCTTTTCTTATAAACAATAACATTTTCACACTCACATTCCACTAACAAAAATAGATAAATATTGAGGTTAACACTTAGAAGTCTGTATTGTTTAATTTTTCAGACAATTTTTTTTCACCAGCAATTTGCCAATGTTTACGTTGATACCAACCCACATTTAAAGACTTGAATGTTGTACTGAATTATAGAAATATTTGGTGGCCTGGTCTTAAAGTTTTTACTGCAAGTTTTTCCTGATCACTTAATGTATTAAATGGATGTTGCAAAAAAAGAAAATGTTAACATTATTGATTATTTAAATCATAAATATGCATAGAAAATATATATATATATATTGATGAAGGAAACTATGAAATACTTTACTACAACATACATATAATGGAACTGCCAAACTGTACATTTAACATGAATAAGCCACAGTCCTCCCCCCTTTCACATAGGTGTCCCCTCACCCACCATTGTTGCTCCTGAACACTACCAAGAGCATCATCAAGCAAAGCGATGTGATTGGACAACATGTTAATGTAAATTAGCTCAGTCAGCATTCTCTATACTACAGCTGAGAGCTGCCACAAAGTCTAGTGAAAAAGATATGGCTGGTGTGGGCTGTTAGAATTTCCCACTCATAAGTACTAGTTGCTGGTACCCCCCCCCCCCCCCCCCCCAAATGACCTTCCCTTTCCCACTGACACCCAAGAACAAAATGTGACTTGGGAATATATCTATGAGCTGTGCTTTTCTACTTAAAAATTGCTCAAATAATAAATTTTCATTTTCTGTCAAAAATTTAAGTTTTTGCTTTTTCAGTTAAAAGAAAAACTAGAAACTTCATTGAGCTCAGTATTTCATGCAGTTCTGAGCTCCAATAACCCTAAATGTTGCAACATCACTGATACATTTGATAACTATGAGAGTAGATATAGTTGAAATGTCTGACTACTTTCAAAGATGAGTTGTCAGTGTTATAGGTTTTAGTAAACAAAAGTAGTGCACAACCACATTAACAATTTGAAATAACTATAAGTTAGTTGTTTCAAATACTTTTGTGTATTAATATTAAACATTCACATTATTTATTTTCATTCATTTTTATTTCTATGAGGAATATATTTTTTCACTAACTGATAAATTCATTAGTAGATGTATTTAAATCTGCATTTTGATTGCAATTAGTGCATCTAACATTAATTAATAGATTCTGAAAAAAATTCAGCGCCACCACGGCAGGAATCGAACCCGCATCTCTCCAGATTCATACCAGAGCACACTACCATTGCACCACGCGTGCGATGGTAGTGCGCTCTGGCATGAATCTGGAGAGATGCGGGTTCAATTCCCGCTATAATAAATAATATAAATACAAATACCCCCCTCAAGCAGCTGCTTGCCATAGAGGTCTGACAGGAGCCTGTCAGTTTATATGCCATAGTAGAAGATCTGAGAGGATGGCAGGACCTCAGCAGAAAAACAACACATACATCCATGCCTTACCCGATGAATTTTTTTCAGAATCTATTAATTAATGTTTGATGTCTATCTTAACAGGGAATACTGTGCATTCACTATGGATTGATAATTAGTGCATCTATTTTACTTCAAGAAATTATTAGTATATTATATTTCAAGTGTAAAGTTGACCCAAATATTAGTTTCAGTTTTATAACAGAAAGGTCTTTATTCCAAATATGAAAACCAATCAATGTAAGTAACATTTTGAGATAAAAGCTTTACTTTTTGCTAAATGTAGAAAAATTTTATAATCTAAATTATATTTAAAAATATACCATTGGAAAACCACTAAATTCAAGCACAAAGAAATACCAATAAATCTGTAATTTAAAAATTGGTTATATCTTTTAACCTTAAAGTCCAATAAATTCTAAAGGTATCATTAAAATATTTACAAATTCAGCAATTTTTATTAAATCTGATGTAGAGATTATTTTGACAGGTAAAAATAACTTTCTCAGAATAACTTAATTTTTGAACTTTTAAACCCTAATATAATTGCTTGTGTGCTATAGCATTGAGAAACGCAGAGTTTTATACATTCTCATGTTCAATTATTTTAAGATTTGGATTCCAGCTATAAGTTGGATGCTATATTTAGATTCTTTTAAAAACATAAAAGGTCAACTTTAGAAGCTAATATTGCTGCATTAATCCTTAAAGTCGGGTTTCTCACAATGCATGTAATTGTAGCCAGATTTCTTCAGTGGAAAAAACGGAACTTTGGAATTTTATCCTGTAACAACTGACAGATGTATATTGGTCATGTTACTAAATGAAAGATCGTTTTATTATGAATAGTAAAGTAACAGAAATTCAAATTAAGTAAAAGCTGCTTATATACAATATATTTTACATTTGTAATAAATTTTAAAAATGGTATTTATAGAGACCTATCACATATCTTCATAATTGGTAAATGATTCAATAATTAATGAACCAAGTAATTAAATTTTCAATCATGACTAGACTTAAAGGGTAAATTCATACCACTCAGTATTTTCAATTTATTAGCCCAATGCAATTGACTTCTGCAGTCATTTCACTTTCGGTAAGATTTAGATTATTGCACAGCATAAATTGAACTTTATTTTGGTATATACATGATATATATCTGTTTGTTGGATACTTCAGGATATGGTTGTAAATTTCTTTTTTGTTTTTTTTGCCGGGCATAGTTGAAAAATAGTTGGGCCTTGAGTAATTCCACCTTTTTTTTTTTCTGGGCATGGAAAAAAAAAGTTAATTTGGCATTAAGAATTATGGTTGTCACTTCAAAAAAAAGATTTTTTTTTTCTGAAATTTGCCAAACTGAAAAGCTTTAGTTGCTTTAAAACCTATAAAGCAAGAAAATTAAGAAATGTGAAACCCGTGACACATTTAGAATGAATGTTAATCCTTAAAGTATCCAAAGCCAGTTAATCTTTTTTTATAATTAGGCCTCTTTAAAAATCATTTCAGAATTAATGCTCTTTCATTTTGTATATAACATCACTTATACATATGCATTAGTCACTACAGAACAAGATTCTAATGACAGATCTAGTTTCGGTTGTTTTTCTGCTGGAAAAAGTTAATTTTCTTAACAATTGCATGCTTTTTGATAAACTTGATACTTTAAGGGCTCATCCACTACCTGTAATATGAATTTAATTTTAAAAAAATACATTGTTGCAGTTGTGAAATAACATTTAGTTTGATTTTAAAATATTTATTACATAATCAACATTGTAGCCGTCCCGTGGCCGAGTGGTTAGCGCGTTTGGCTACTGATCTACGGGACCTGGGTTCGAGCCCCGGGTAAGGCATGGATGTTCGTGTTGTTTTCTGCTGAGGTCCTGCCATCCTCTCAGATCTTCTACTGTGGCATATAAACTGACAGGCTCCTGTCAGACCTCTGTGGCAAGCAGCTGCTTGAGGGGGTATTTATTTATTTTTATTTAATCAACATTGTATATAGTAACCATATTGTTTAACAAGAAATACCCTCCTTCTCTAAACGTAACTACCATCACTCCAACCACCTTTGATAGCATTCTATGAATTGCTTTTTGGAGGAGGTGTGATACACTGTAAACTCAATGATGCTTTCAAACAAAAAAAAAGGCTAATGTGCAAAAAAAACTTTATCTCCTTTGCTCTCCCCTATAAATATGCAACTCTTAAGTACAACACTGCCCTTCCTCTAATCACCAAAAACAAGAAAGAAAGATGCTGATATTCATTATTTAGATAAACTACAAATAATAGACTTGTAACACTGAAAACATTTACACTCTTTTGATGCTATAATTGAATAGGAAAAATATACTTGGCAATATTAAAGTCTAAGGAAGCAAGCTAGAAATCTAACACTAATTTTTTTGTCAGATATATAAGACTAGTAGTGGATTTTATCTATTTACACTCACATCCACCAAATCACTCATATCTGATTTCCTGCTTCTCTAATTTTGCTTTTCACCTTCTGTTGAAACTAGTTACATAACACATCCAGATGATTGTCTTTTCTGCTCTCCTCAGCATCAACATCAGAGCAGTATTCAGGCTTTCTCTGATAAATGCTTAAACCACTGAAAAAAAGTGGCTTCAGATCCTCCATCAAGATATGATTTTCCATTACAGCTTTCAAAGAATATAAATTATTCTTAATATTTTCTCAAGTTGTATGCTTAGTAGTCACTTAACTGACTTAAAACATTAGTGCTGTGTAAATGAAACTTTTGTTTCTAAAATAATTTATCATATATTGTTCCTTTCAGGTCAAAGGCTGTATATTTGATAGTGCTCCTGCTAAGGTGTCTTCACAAGGCATTATATCTGCTGTTGTTAATGCTGTTAAAGGTAGTTTTGTGATTAGATATACAACTGCAATCTTAGCCCTCACATACATACATACTGTTTCAGTTTACAATTGGATCTCATCTCTCTTCTGTTGTCAATATCCAACATCTAAACGATATATTTTATGGGAAACATTGGTGGAAGAACCAAATATATGCCCCCAACTTTTTTTATTTTCTAAAGCTGATGATATTTGCACTTATGAAAGCATACAAGAGTTTGTTAATGAACGCAAGAAAAAAGGCGTTAAAGTCTCTACTGTAATTTGGGAAGATTCTCCTCATGTGCAACATATGGTAATGTTTAAGGAGGAGTATGTAAATGCAATTTTAAAATTTATTGGTCCATATTTATCTGCTATAAAACATTTATGTAATGAAGTAGAATGTCAGTGTAAATGTTGATACAATTGCATTTAGTTGACAAAATAGTACACTTCAACTAGTATGTGATATATTAAACAAATGTTTAAAGTGTTTTACTTGTCATTAGAAACTATATATACTATATATTATATATTCTCAGTAGGTGAAATCAAAGTTATATCATTTCATAGTAGTGTTATACTCTGTAAAATGAAAATTTATTCCTTTGTAATGTGCTATTACACTACTGACACATCATAAATAGCAGTATTTTATTTTTTAAATTTTTGAAATATATACATATTTAATTATGAATAAGAGAAAATGAAATAATTGGTTACTGTGAGAATAAATGGAAACAATTTGCTTTAACCCTTCATATTATGATAACATACCTTAAACAGATTAGGAAAACATTTATTTCTCTGTGGTATCTCATAGAAAAACCTCGAGAATCTAGATATATTAAAAGCATTATGTCTAATTATTAAATGCATAAAATCACTAATGATAGAAAGTAACACAAAAATATGCATGGTTAAGTAAAGGGGATACCATTGAGAAAGAGTCTCATCATGATGAGCATATTTTTTTTAATAATTGATTGTGTAGCACAGCTATATTGTTTCTTATATGTATTTTCAGTAGAGAATTTATACTCATATTCAGCAGTTATAAAAACTTGAGACTGTGATATGAAATTTATTTAATAATTTCTGTTTAATTATTAGTGGTACTTATAATCCATCCAGATTTTCTGAAGAAAAGACTCGAATAAAAGAATGCATCTTAAAAGAACTCATTAACATTCCAAATAGATATAGGCTTTTTGCATATTTGCATAAATAACAAGTGAATAAATGTAAAGCAAATTAAAACTATTTATACTTTTTTTTTTGATCACCACATAATATATGGTAACAAGTAAGTAAAAGCAACAACTGACTTAGCCAAAAGACTTTTCCAAAAGTGTTGGTTAACTTTCAAGAATGTACTGTTATTGCTAGTTCACATTTCATTTTCATAATTAGAGTACTTTCAGTTCTGCTGCATTAACAGATGAAAGTTTAATGTTTTTATTAGCATTCCAAAGAAGGGCAGCATTGCTATGTTTGCTGCCCTATGTTCGGTGATGAAAACAAACTAATATTCACTTGTGTTTGTCAGTGGAAATTTTTTATTTTCCTTCCAGTTGCCATTTCAAAATTACCTGTTATTGATTGTTCAATACTTAACAATGCATAGGACCATTTTAAAATAGTTATGGTAAAAAAAATTCAACCACGAATTTGCAAGAAATATATATATATTGCCTCTACTTCATTAAAGCATCACTCTTCCCACACTGCCTTTGGCCAACTTTCATAACTACTTGTTGCCTGATTATTTATTTGTTCACTGGTCACAGTAGCATGTTTTATTCACTAGCCACTGACATATCCTGAAATTTTCATTAGGTGTGGGTTGATGTATTGAGTCTCTGATTTTCTGGGACTTCCTTAGAAAATGTGTTAATCAAGCCCAAAGAGGGGGGGGGGAGGGGATTACTCGGGGAAGGATAAACATCCTTCCCTGGGTAAGTTCCATTATGCTGTTAATAGGTTCTTATATCAAGACTATTTGCTATGCTCTTTCAATTTATTATATGATCTTATAGTATTTTACAGCAACTGTTATAGTTTTGTCTGTATTCTGCCTGAGTTTTATTGTGTGGACATTTCCAAAACAGACTGCATTCATTACCATTGCATGCTTATTATATCTGTTTACATTCAACATGATTTTATTTCAGCAAAGTATCTTGTACCAACATTATCTGCATATTTCATTTTCCATGCAAAACTCAATTTTTTGGTTTGAATTTTGGCTTTAGTATTATACATAATAACAGGTCAGGCCATAATAACTGCCCTTGTGTGGCAGATATTATGACCTGACCTGTTATTATGGGCCACACAAGCAGAGTGTGTATAACAGGACTACTCAACTGAGTTTCAAATGGACCAGATTTTTTTAAAGAAATACACAATTTATATAAGGAACCTGTTTTTCATATTTCTTTGGTAAAAACAAACTTTTCATTTTTATATTTGTATTTTTTACACATTCTTTGCATGCCCTAAATCTTTTTTTCATGGACCAGATGTGATCTGTGAGTGGCCACTTGAATAACCCTGATTTATAGCTGCTGCTTAATTAGCTTTATAAGTAGCTTACTATACACTTTTTAACACTGCAGGGAATTGGGATCTAGTTGCACACAAGATGTTCTGGTTTTAATGATAGGAGGATACATGCTATACCTTTTTTGGCATAGTCAATAACCTGCAGATACGCTGGTAGCTTTGTGGGTTTGGTCACAAATTGAAAACAGAAATAGTAGAAATTAAAAAGTACAAAAGAATAGTAAAAAAAATTCCTTTAAATTGTAATTAAGTATTTAAAAGTAAATTTTTAAAAACAATAAAATGTTTTGAAATTTTTGAACATAGCAAAAAAATAAAATTTTGTGTTGAAAGGAAGTCAATCCAGGTTTTGAAGAGAGCAATCTATCATTGGGATGTCTGGTTATGTTGTGCACCCACATTTACAGAAGGGCCAGAAATCATTCATTAGCATTTGAATGTTCCTGCACTTGCTGGATTAAAAATAATTAAATAGCTATTAGGTTACTTAAGAATGCACACTGTCAAAAACCATAAAATTGGGTTGGGTTGTTTTAATCTGAGCAGCACTTTTTTTCATACAGTGGGCTAAATGGACAGGTTAGAAGGACCCAGAGGGCTCAGAGAAGTTTGCAGTGAGGGAATCCACTAGACAGCTGTTAGGAAACAGATGGTAGTCTCTCATCCAAGCCATCTAGTGTGTTCTTTCATGTGCACAGTGTATGGCTTTTCCCCACACACAGCCTCGACTTAATGTTCTGTCCAACAGATGGTGGCCTTTCCAAACCCATTGGTATCCCCTACTAACTGAAGGCAGGGCAGAGAATTTTGCAGAGATAAATCTCAATGCTAACCCAGGTGGAACTCGAACCTGGGAACTGCAAATTATGAACTTGGTGTGCTACTGACTGAGCCACCCCCTTCCCTAGAAACCATAGACAAACTCTTTAAACCTTTTGCACAGAAGATAAAGGCAAAGTACAGTTGCACATATGAATTACTGTTTGTCTGCTGGAGTAATGATAAAGGGAGTACAGAGGAGGGCAATTGCCATGGGTATAAAATTTACAAGCAGTTAATCTATTTCACTCAGAATATAGTTCTAAATGTGTTTTCTTTCTTGATTAAAATGATTATATGATAAAAAAAAATGTGAAATGCAAATGGGTTAGGGAAAGAGAGGGTACAAATTTTATTTTGTCCCTATGCACTAGACACCTTTAGGGTATTCCTATTTTCTGGTATCACAAACACGAAGTAATACACTGTTGTCAGTGAATACCTATGAAATGTTTATGAGAAAATGAGTTGGGTAAGCTCAGAAAATTATGCAGGAAAAAAAATTAGGGATGACCAAATGACTAGATTGAACTGGACTGGATAGATCACTGTTCTGAAAATATTTTTCACTTTGATTTTAGTAGTCTTTTAAAAAATATTTATATTTACTGTTTTTCACCTCTATTCTGGTTAATAAATTTTCAAATATGGACAGAGGCATGGCATCCCTTTATTTTTTTTTCTAGATCGGGCCCAGGATGTGACAGTGATAAATGCATGTATCATGATGAAAATTAGAAAATCTAATATCACACTCAAAGATTCTCAGAATGAGCTTTGGAAACAGTATCCTGGTGATAAAAACAGGGCTGGAAATGGGGGGACCACTCCCCTAAATCCAGAGTTGTTTTCTTTTATCTGGTATTGGTTATTGTGCTTGGCTATTGATCAAAAAGATCCCGGATAAGGCATGGATGTTTGTGTTGTTTTACTGCTAAAGTCCTGCTTTCCTCACAGACCTACTATGGCATACAAACTGACAGGCTCATATCAGACATCTGTGGCAAGCAGCTGCTTAAGGGATTGTTTATTTATTTATTTATTTATTTATTTATTTATTTATTTATTTTTGTATTTAACGACAAGAAATCCATTACTTAACAGCATCCACCTAATTCTGAAAACCCATCTCCATCCCTAAATATAACTTCATACAGGGCAGACAACACATCCTTCACTACTTTATCTGACCCATATCTGACATGCTACACGAGAATGATCCCATTAGAATATATCTGGTTTATACTATACCACTCAGAAAGAAAGGAAGTGGGAGAAGATATACAATTGTCTGATGTATCATTTTGCATCCTTGCATGGAGAAATTTCATACACCCCTTCACTACTGATGAAAGAACAGTGGTTTGAAGGAAATATATATTGTATTATGCAGATGTACTAGTATAATTATACATTTCATTGGCAAAAGGTGTTTTAATAAAACACTTTAACTGAAAATAAGCTCGTTATGGTATGTATCACTGCTCCACAAAATATAACGGTTAAAGGATTAAAACTCTTGCATTCCTGCAGATCTTGCACTATTTTTTACCACTATGGAGCATAATTTTCAAAAAAAAATAGTCCACAAGAAACAAAATGAAGTATGAACCAAAATAAAACTATATTCTATAAAAACTTGTTTTTAGTGATATAAACTTTATGCAAAATAAATATATATGTTGTTTTTTTTAATTTTGTTTTATGTGCATATGTGTATCATTATTTATTTCATAAGTTTTGATTGTCAGACTCATTTAATACATGCAATCTCCACTTACACGAATATTTTATAATAATAATATAAAACACAGCTAGAATTCTTTAATAATTTTATATCACGATAATGCTGTGGTACACAAGTTAAAAAAGTTAAAAAAAAATTCTTCCAGGGAGAAATTTTCAAGCCAAGGGAAGTGCTGTACATTTCCATCATTAACTAGGAATATACTTAAATTACACCTTAAATTACCCCAATTTTTATATTTTTACTCAGAGTTCTCTTCTAATCAGAGACCAACTAGAGTTAATAAATTTATTATTACATATAAAATGAACATATTTACCGATTTTGCTGGTACAATTGCATTTTCAGCGACAATGTCATGCTGCAGATGGTGATTATAAATGCTACCAGTCCTTAAATGTTATTGTAGTTTTACAATGTGTGCATATAGGTTATGAACTGACGAGTTCTTTATTTTCCACATCCAGGTCAGAAACTTCATTCGACACTGATACTTGAAATGTGGTTTTTGATGCCAGCCATTCGTGGTTCTATCAGTTCAATCTCTTTTATGCAAGATGTCAATTCACTGTGACGCTTTCCGCCACACAATTGTATGAATCTTTTAACACATTGAAAACATCATGGTAATGATATCTTCCGTAGATAATACGTGAACAATTCTCATATGGTGAAGAGTACTTTTTCCCTGCTTGAAAATGATTTTAAAACCTCAACTACTGGAAGTCAGCCAATGTCACAATGACCCATTATTTAATGCAGGTCTAGAACATTGCCTTTATAACGTTAAAGATGGAAATGTACAGCACTTCCCTTGGCTTGAAAATTTCTCCATGGAAGAATGTTTTTTAACTTTTTCAACTTGTGTACCACAGCATTATCGTGATATAAAATTATTAAACGAATAATTTATTTCATAAAAAATGTGTTAGCGAAACAGCATTACATAAAATGTTATTTTTCATAAGAAACTTATAAATTGGTTCTAAAAACCTTTAAATCTGTCATACTGTTCACATCGCATGTTCATTATGTAATATAATAATTTTTTTATTACTTAATAAAATAATTTATATTTTCTAAAATACGAATTTTAGAAATCATTCCTAAGCAGTAAAAGTTGAATTTTAAAAGCATTTCTCTGTAAACTGAGTTTACATAACTATAATTTTTTATCATAACTATAATTTTTATATTGTACTCAGCACAGGAAATTTCCATGTTAATACTTATTTATATCTCTTTACAGTTTTGTTTAAATAGCTGTTATGTGTTTTCTTAATTTTACCAAATTCTTAAATGCAAGTATGTACACCATTGTATTCATTCTTATTTGTTGAGATTTTTCTAACATGTCTTCTTTTAGGTGCATAAAAAAACATAGATACAAATATGTGCATGATATAAAGACAAATTTTGGCCAGTATTAATATCATGTTTTTCTGATTTTACAATGATAAAAATAGATTCTAATTATATGTGAACATGCATGATTGACATCAGCCTGAAAAGAAATTGTGAGTGATTGTAAGAAGTGTTTAAATAGCCATAATAAAGTGTCAATGTGAAAAAACAAACATGTTAGTGTGAGTGGCAGTGAAAACAGCCTTATGTTATAGAGCAGTAATTCTCAATATAATTCACCTCATGGCTCCGCAAATTACAGGAATGTATTCCTGCATCCCAACAATATACATGAATGTTTATGTTCTCATGACCTAACAATGCACAAATATATCCCCATGGCCCAGTACTATTATTTAAACTTTCACCCCCTCTACATTTCTTGTGAATCAGGGCCTTATTTTGCTATGCATTAAACACTTTAATACCATAAAATAAACAGTCTATGTTATTAAAAATATTTTAAGACAGTGATAACCAGGAAATTTGAAGCATATATATATTCTGAAGTTTAAGTATGTTTTATGAGATAAATTTGCAGACCAGCAGATGACACTTCATAGTTTCCACCAAACCATGGCCCAGCTGTTAAGAAAAATAATAATAGGGTATAGTCAAATTTTAAAAATATGATGGTTATGACTATGATAAAAAAAACATTCTCTCTACCCCTCAATATTAGCTACTTAATTGCAAAATTGTACTTGGCCTCAATATGTACAACTGTGAATTTAAAACTATCAGCATTTCAGAAATGGCATTCATTATTTTCCTTTGAATACGATTGTTTTGCTCTAAGAAATATACTGCAGGATATAGGTAAACAAAAGTTGGCAACTTACTGCGAGACCAAATGTAATTTTTTAAGTGTTAACAATTGTAGCCAAATATAGAGTCAGTGAGAATAAAGCTAAGATCAAAAAGAAGTATTTGGTGAAAACATAATGATGAAAATTAAAACATCACTTTCAGTTCTTAATTAAAACCAGCACCGTACCTTGTTTATAATAGCAATATTAATACATGAGAATCGGGTATCACTTGATGATTCTGTGGTGCAAAATAGGAGCTTTAGTGTGATAAAGAAAAATATTAATGAAAACTATGCAATGTTATAATTGTGCATTAATAAAAATTCTGTGAATTAAACATCACTTTTTACAAGATTAACAATTCCGAAAATAAAAAAAAATTCTGCTTTTGAAGCTTTCTTGTTCAATGATCTCACCAATCTTTTAAAATTTTTGAGGTGTGAAAGCACTGAAGTCATAATGGAACTACTGTGCAAACTGCCACACCAATAGGCCTGATAATGTGACAATCATTAATACATCCGAGACATTTGAACATTTGCACCAAAATTGCATTGCATTTGTTAAATGTTAAGAATTTCAGACACTTACACTTTTTTCCACTGTTATTAAAACGTTAATGAAATCAAGATTTATGGAATTATTGAATAATTCCATGTTATGAGAATATATGAAAATGTAATATATGTAAAACTAAGAGTTGCTTATTTGTCACTATCCAGAAAATGTCAAATTTATGTTAATAGCTAAAAACAACTTAGCAGTGCTTGAGCAACCTTAGCCCAAGAAAAGAATTGCATCAATGATTGCTCTGCCAAAAAGTAATGAAGAGAAGTCATTTAACATTACTGAAAAAGTGTTTTAAGGTTGAATGAACTTATGGGCATGTGAGAAATTAAATTCTTCAGTAAAATTAATTAATCTCTCTGTGTTAAAACATCCCAATATGTCAATAAGATTAAATTTTGCAGCTGATATTATTAGATTTCTCTGTCTATCTCAACATATCAATAAATAATTGAGATCTTATTAATGTTATAGATAACTGAGCAATCTATGAATGCCTTTTCATCATACGGTTGTGATGCCAGTATTTTAATTAAGGATATGCTGTTAAAATAATATCATTGTTGGTTAATAAAGACTGTTGTTGGTTAATTAAATGCCAAGATTGAATTTTTGTCCTAAATTACCATGAGAATAACTTGCTCTTTATTTTAGAACAGTGCTTTTCAGTAGTATGTAGAAAAGTTAAAAATTATATTTGTATATTTCGTTCATGTAATAAATTTGGTTCCCTTTTAGACACTTAAATCACCCACATTTTCATTGTCAGAGCTATGTAAATGTAAAAACTTTATGTTACTTTGTTTGCACTCATTTATATACTCAGTGCCCAGTGCTTTTAGCTGTGATAGAGGAAAATGTGACTTATATAGCAAATAAACTATAGCTACTGTGTTAAAGTTTCGAATATTTATCTATATGTAAATTGCACAAAAACAGTTCCTGCCTTAAATTGTGCTGTTGCATAAATTATAATTCTTGTACTTAACGATACTTATTTCTAATGAATAAATTGCAAAAGTTAGAATAATATTTGAACTATATATCCTCAGCAAAAGGTTTTATTCAAGTGTAAAATAGAATACCCATATTTTCCCCTCAATTGTTTCATTTTTAAACTATGTGGAGGAAATTAATTATAATTCTGTAGAATACAATTGAGAGGAAAAGTCAGAAGACTGCATACACTTCTCTTCCATGATTATTATGAGCTGCAGGCCCGGATCTAGAAAAAAAATGGGGGGGGGGGGGCAAGAAACAATTGAGCCGAAAAATTTTTTTTGCAGTGTTTCCAATGCAGTACATTTTCCCCTTCGTTTTACAAATCTTTAATTTTTTTCTTAAAAAATCGTGAAATATAAAAAATTTTTCGCCTCTTTTACCATTATTAGCTTTCTGAAAGGGGGGTGCAGTAGTACAAAATAAACAGCTTAACAGTTGCAAAAATAATTTTTTATTCATCTTCCAACTCGCAGTATACTGGTAATCTAGCACTTTTTATTATCGTACACTGTTATATAATTAACAGTGAAATCATGGACTATTATATAAATATTAAAGTTGTTTTAAGAGGCCATTATGAAAAATGAGTTTATATTTTATAATGCATTTTAATGTATATATTTAAAGTATATATTTCTATTTTCTTGTTTATAAGAATTATAAATACATGGCTCCATGGATGCTTCACCATTAATTGCATTGTATGCAAGCATTATGCCTGTATCGTTAATTGTTTACATAGCTATAGTTGCATTTTTTTTCATGTTATTTGCATGAATGTTATTGTAGTAAACTCTTCTATGATTAAAAAATTTATCATTGAAATTATTAAATGTTACAGTACTAATTTTTTTTTTCAAAATAATTTGTGCACTCATATTAGTTTACTAGAATTTTATTCTGTTAGGTAAAGTCCAGAGCATACATTGTACAGCAGTACATATTATAACAGTGGAAAATCAGGCATACCCAGAAAGTTCGAATTGGAGGACGTATGAGGAAGCCGGTGTCTTCAGTCTCTGATCTGATTTTTTCAGGAACTCTATTAGAAAAAATATGTTACGCAAGCCTTTAAGTGTACAGTTACCCCCCACCTCCCTCTTGAAATGCCACTGGTTGCAATGATGGAGCACAATATGTTTTAAGCTGGAGAATGCTTTTTTGGTTTACCTATGTTACAATAGAATAAATATCTTGTTTTAGATGCTTGTGATACCTACTCGTACAAAGTAGAGAAAGTTCAAAGAATATTATTGTTAAATTGTGTTTATTACATATTATTTAAGTGATATTTTTATTATTTTTGTTAATATTTTGTTACATACAAACTTGTTTTACTCTCTACATTTATATACTGTGATATATATTCCATTTTAGTGGGGTTTAGTAAAAATTTATACTGTGTAAAAAGTGGCAAGCAGCTGCTTGAGGGGGTATTTATTTATTTTTAAAACCTTTAAAATTTCTTTTTTTCTTGTTTGCTTTACATTAAATACTTGTTGAACATTTTAAGTGTTGTCATTCTTTTTATTATTGCTTCAGTTTGAAAACAAAATACACTATATCTAAAAATCATTGTGACATTATTTTAATATAATTTTGAAGCTGGAATTATACAGCATAAAATAGCTTAGCTTGCACACAGGGGATTCTGATATTTTTTCCTAATGAATTGCTCGTTGATATTGGCATCATCAACGACTGATTGTGTGCACAGTTATGTGGTGCACCACATTATATTCTTAATCGCTTATCATAAACAGTATTTTTCTTAATACCAACACATTGAACCTTGTAAAATTAGAGGTAAAGACAAGCAAAATCATCATGAAATACGAGAACTTCGTGTTACATCAGTGAAAGCTAACTTCGAAACTCTATAACTAGGGCAGTGTCCATTAGGCGACCTAGAACATTCCCCCCTCCCCCCGAAAAAAAAACAAAAAAAAAATGAATTTCAAATTTAGTATTCGTTATTTGCCATAATATTTTTGCATTCGTTCTATGATCATTATTTGCGGTGTTATGTAGACAATCGCAACATTTGATCTGCTTTATCATCTGCTTTTTATAGTAGGAATTATTCCATTTCACCCACTGCCCTGAATTTTAATATCTCATTGCGATGAACTACGGTAGGTGGGTCAGTATTTTGTAGTAACCTGTGACACTTGATTGGCTGATTGTACCAAAGCAACCAATTCAAGATCATGTTACTTAGGGAAAATCTTCATTTGATTCTGCCAGGTCTTAAACTTTCTGGCAAGATATGTTTGAACTGGATTGCCAACTTTTTTTTTCCCAGTGAAGGATATTTATGAACGAACAATTTAAAAAGCAAATTAGATATGAAAATATACAGTGTGTTAAGCATTTGGCCTGTAATGGAATACTAATATATTTTAACATGACATTACGTCAGCGACACTTAAGCTCAGTTGGCTACGTGCACTTTCTCGACTTGCAACTCCAGGGTCTCCGGCCCCGGGGCGGGGGATGGCTCAGTCGGTAGCGCTCCAGGCTCGTAATCTGTAGTTCCCAGATTCAAGTCCCAGCTGGGTCAGCGTTGAGATTTATCTCCGCAAAACTCCCTGCCCTGCCCACGGTCAGTAGGGGACACCGATGGGCTTGGAAAGGCCGCCGTCCGTCGGATGGGACGTTAAGCCGTGGCCCCGTGTGCGGGAGAGTCATACCCTGTACACGTTAAAGAACACATTGGATGGCGACGGGAGGCTACCATCTGTCTCCCAACAGCTGTTCCAGTGGGTCCCCTGCCCCAACCTTCTCTGAGCCTTCGGGGTCCATGTGACCTGGCCATTTAGCCCATGGTGTCCAAAAAGTGCCGCTCAGAGGTAAAACAACCCAACCGTCTCCGGCCCCAGACTCGTGATTTTTTTTCTTTCATAATTCATTTTATTACCATAACTTTTTGCAATTCATTGTAAAATAAATTAATATACACTGAAGAGCCAAAACATTATGACCACCTGACATATGTTGGTTCATCCATGTGCTGCCAAAACCGCTCTTACCAGGCGAGGGCATGTCAGGTCGGAACAGTACAAACTGGTGATGGCATGAAGTGTTTTCAGTTGGACGTCAAAGGGACCGTTGGCAATGTACCACTGACTCAATGCATCTGGTACTTAGAACTCGTGGCTGACCATTTATGGCCATCATGCATCTCAAAGGAGATGCTGTCTATCAGCAAGGCAACTGTTCATTTCACAGATCCACGCAGGGGCGTTGCCATGGGGGGGAGGCTACACCCAAAGTAACTCGGAGTTGGCAAAATTCGAAGCGACTTTGTAAAATCTAGATGAGTGGTGAAAATTTTTAATCTTTTTTTTTGGCAAAATTAAGGGGAGTTGTCAAAATCGAGGCAACTTGGCAAATCTAGGGCAGTTTGGAAACTGGAGAGATGGCAAAATTCGAAGCCACTTAGTGAAATACAGGTGAGTTGGCAAAATTCAGGTGGGTTGTAAAATTTGGGATTTTTTTCTGTAAAATTATGGCGAGTTGGCAAAATTCAGGTGAAATGTAAAAATTGCAATCTTTTTTCTTCAAAATTATGGCGTGTTGGCAAAATCGAGGCAACTCTGCAATATTTAGGAGAGTTGGCAAAATTTAGAGTGACTTTGCAAAAATCAAGTGAGATGTAAAATTTGGATCTGGCGAAATGGCAAAATCGAGGGCAATTGGGATTGTTTTTGTAAAATTAAGGAGAATTGACAAAATCGAGAAAACTTGGCAAATTTTTAGGGAGTTTGAAAAATTTGAAGTGACTTGGCAAATTCAGGAGAGATGTAAAAATTGGGATTGTTTTGCGATATTAAGGAGAGGTGGTAAAATCGAGGCAACTTGGCAAAATGTAATGAAATTGGCAAAACTGAAAACCACTTGGAAAAGTATAGGTGAGTTGCAAAAATTGGGATTGGTTTTGTGAAATTAAGGAGAGTTGGAAAAACCGAGAACTCTTGGCAAAATTCAAATCCACTTGGTAAAATATAGGGGATTTGTGAAAATTGGGACTTATTAAAATTAAGTAGTGTTGGAAAAATCGAGGAAACAACAAAATGTAGGGCAGTTGGGAAAATTCGAAGCCACTTGGTAAAATACAGGCGAGTTGTGCCTTGGTCGTGCAATTTAGGAGATATGATAAAAAACGAAATGACGGCAAATTCAGGGAAGATGTAAAATTTGCGGTCTTTATTGTAAAATTATGGCGAAAATCTAGACATTATTTGCTCAGTTGGCAAAATTTGATTTTCGAGTTGGAAATTTTTTTATATCCCCCCCCACAACCATTGTCCTTTGCTACGACCCTGGGTCCAGGTTGGCTACTGCATGGTTGCAGGAGCATTCTGCTGGCTTTCAAATAATGAATTGGCCACCTAGAAGCACAGATTTAAATCCCATCGAAAATCTTTGGGATACTGGCGAGCAGAGTATTCGGGACCGTGTCCCATCAGCGACGACCTTGAGAGAATTATGGATAGCTCTGGAGGATGCATGGGTTGCCATACCTGTGGAACATTTATGCAAGCTTGTGGAGTCCTTGTCTTATCGTGTGCCATTATCATGGCCAGAGGGGGTCCAACACGTTACTAGGTTGCTATCCCTAATTCAATAGCACTTCAATGTAATAGATGAAAATAACTCCAATTTGGACAGGAATGCTGTCTGCTAAGGTAAAATGAATAATGCCATTGGATGTTATCGCGGACTTTGCAAAGAGAAGAAAAATGCTTCTGTTGAAAAAAAAGCATTTTTTTAAAACTTCCTCCATTATCTGCAGAACCTAAACCTTCTAATTCAAAAGAGCTTCAAACTTCAATGGGCAATGGAGAAGTTATGTTATCCGATAACGAGTCAAGGGAACCTTCCCTTTCTTCACCACTACCATCACCCACTCGGAATGATATCTTCCACGACCAACGAGGTCACCACAACTGCTACAGTGCCACAGCTCTGCTCACCTCAATGGCTCTGCTGCACTCTGCTGGTGTGTTAGCCACAGTTACAGTTGTCATAATTCTTTATTAAAAACTTATTTTTAACCCGCGGAGAATTTTTTCACTAGATTTATCATGTCATTTTTGCATTAAGAAAGGAAAAGAAGAGGACTGTATTTTACATTTTACACCGCAAGAAATTTCATAAGAATTAATGATATTTTTGGACTCCATTTACGAATTTTTGCCTAACGAACTATTCTTGATGCACGAATTGTTCAGTAAATCATGGGATTAGTGCAATTGCTGTAGATCAGCTTCTTGTTCATTAGGAAATGCAATACAATGACAATAACTATATTTTTATTCTATTCTCGTTACTAATAGAAAGAAAAAAAACGAATTTATGAGTGAAGCAGGGTCTCAGGATTGTGTGTGGATTGTTTTACCTCTAGGCGGGTTTTTTTTTACGCAAAATGCCTCGAGAGCTCAGAGAAGATTGGGGAGAGGACCTACTAGACAGCTGTTAGAAGACAGATGGCAACTTTCGGTCAAAGACATCCAGCGTGTTCTTTAACGTGCGCAGGTTATGGCTCTTTTGAACACGAGGCCACATCTTTACATCCCATGTGACGGACGGCGACATTTCCAAGACCAACGGTGTCTTCTTCTGACCGAGGGCACGGTGGGGAGTTTTTGCAGAGTTAAATCTCAGTGCTGGCACTCGAACCTGTGAACTACAGATTACGAGTCTGGTGCGCTACCGGCTGAGCCATCCCCGCCCACAGAGTCTTAGGTGGAAGGCAACAGAAACAAATTGAAGCCTGCTTTGGAAGTTTGAAATCAAACCTGAAAATAGAAACCCAAAAAGAGTATCTATATCGTAGTTAGACCATTCTTGGCGAACGAAAAATAAATTTAGCGTTTGTCTGCTGACTTTAGTATTTGCAAATTGGCAGATTCATAACCCGGCTTTTAATCAACGTATTTCCTGCATCTTCAATTATTCGTGAATATTTTTTAAAAATCAGTTTACAACCTACAAGTAAAGAATTTTTTCAAAATTAAGAGTTGAAATCGCGGCGTAGATCGAACCTAATTTCAACGTAGATAAGCTAAAAAACGAATATAATGGAAGATGATTTTGAGTACCACATCACTTTCCCTTCTGTCACTCATTTGGAACAACCTAAGGAGCCTGTAGTGATTTTATTCGGATGGGCGGGGTGTGTAGATCGACATTTATCAAAGTACAGTGACATTTACGAAAAGCGAGGGTAATATTTTCTGCTTCTCTTGTAATATTTAAGTATGAATGTATGATCTTAAAGTATATCGAGTGTGAGGGCGACAAAAATTAAGTATCGAATGAAATATAATTTACAGTGAAAACTTGTAAAATAATAATACTGTATTCCTAGCAATCATTTTGAAACTCCTGAATAAATAAATAAATAAATACCCCCTCAAGCAGCTGCTTGCCACAGAGGTCTGACAGGAGCCTGTCAGTTTATATGCCATAGTAGAAGGTCTGAGAGGATGGCAGGACCTCAGCAGAAAAACGACACATACAACCATGCCTTATCCGGGGCTCGAACCCAGGTCCCTTAGATCAGTAGCCAAGCGCGCTAACCACTCGGCCATGGGACAGGAGCAAGCTAGTAAATATTTTGCAGTGCACCCTTCTGTCGGTATTTAGAAGAAAACCCAATCTTGTAGATTTTTCATCTCGTTAGTTGAAGAGTTTGATCTTCATTAGTGCACTTGGCTACTAATCAAAGGGACTCTGGTTCAAGCCTTGGGTCAGTTGTGGGTGGTTGTGCTTTCTTTCTGCTGAGGTCTCACCTTCATCACAGATCTCTATGGCTATAAACTGGCATGCTCCTGTTAGACCTCTGTGGCAATCTCCTGTTAGACCTCTGTGGCAAGCAGCTGGTTAAGGTATTTTTTCCCATAATCAATTGCACAATTGTTTTTATGCTTTTAAGCATTTAATGATGATTTTTTTTTTCTTTTACCTGTGTAGAAAAGATTGGTGAAACATATTGTGTAATGATATCAACTGCTTGTAATAAGGAGAAGAGGTTGACTTCCTCTCCTGTTATACCTCTGAAAAAGTACACATATAGTGGTAATCTTGTTGAATATTGTAGAAAAATGTGAGGAAAATGAGGTATCAGAAGAAAAATGCTAATAAACGAACCATAAGAAGGAAAAAATAAACAAATTGATTGTATTTTTAATATAAATAGTTTAAAATTATTTCATTACAATTGCTGACAAAAAGTGAGTTGATGTTTAATGATTAAGTAGGATATAGTGATATCAGCATATAATTTACTTCCATAATTGTACTAATATTAAATCTGGTATTTAGATAATTTTATTCTTAATTATAAGAGTAAGTATTAAATCAGTATTAAAAATCGGATCTTTTCTATATCTAATGTGTATTTAAGACAGTAACATTTTTAAAAGTGCACCATTAATTCTCAACAATCAAACTAGTCTATCAATTATGCATTATGTATGAAACATTAATTCTCTTTATTTCAGTGATTTCTATAATTTGGGATTAGGCAGGCTATTTCATTTGGTTGTAATCCTAGCTACATAATAAACATAATGTGAAAATAAGGAATTTGTATGATATGCATTATATCAGTGCAAAAAAAACACCTAGTTATAAATTATGATAGTAGTTTTAAAGGTCAAAGAGATAATTGGTTTTTGGAAATTATAGTAGTAATTTTTGTGTGAATACCATTTATGCAATAATGATATTCTTTACAGTTTTTTTACTTAATGTATTTATCAGACACATAGATAAGAAATATTTCCAGGTGGGGGTGCCTTAGCTAAATTTTAAGTGAAAAGTGAGGAAATGATAAAAATGTTAAAAAAAAAAATTCAGGATAAGTACAATATTTTCATTTCTAACAAAATTTAAAATTACATTTGATAGGTTAATATATGGATTAAAAACCATTATTACAAAAAAACTGTTTTTAAATCTTAATTTTCTAGCCAGAGATAGTGCCCTCCCCTCCCACTGCTCTCACTATCCAGCAATGTGTTAGTATGTATCAAATAATTGATTTGCAACTGTCTCATTGAATAAAATGTACTTACCATAGGTGCACATCAATAAGATATATTACTTCCAAAAATATCCTGTCTCCAAAGATAATTGATGAGAAGAAAATTTACTCCTTGGCAGAAAAGGTAGTCAGTCTACTTCTTGATATGAAATTTGAAGAACATCCTCTATTTTTCCATGTGTTTAGTAATGGAGGAGCTGCAGTGTATAGACATGTTAGCTACATTATGAGAAATAAGCATAAAGGCATCTTTCAGGTAACCATATAGTACTTTTTTGTTATAACTAATATGTGTTACTAAGCTATTACTTATTGATTAATTATTATATGCTATTTAATTCATTTATTGCATATTTTTTTATTTACCTAAGAGGTGACAATGACAGCTTATTGTATTGTAGCCAGAAGGGTTTATCAAAATAATAGAAACACTGATGGTGACTGGAGTATACGCAATGCACTGTATGCATATCATAGGGACAATGTTACCTGTGATGTTAGGTATATAAAGGGGTGAAGTACAATGTTGGCTATCATGTAGTAGTGCCACAGGTGAAACAGCTGTTATTGTATAATTTTCGACAATGTAAGATCTCGGTGACCTCTAAAAAGGCATGATCATTGGTACGCATCTTTCAGGAGCTTCAGTAACCAGAACAACGGAAATAGTAGGTGTAACATGAGTAGCTGTATTGAAGATTTTGACTACCTATTAAAACGGACAAGGTATTGCCTCCAACCGTGCAAATTCTGGATGTCATACGAAGTTATCAGATAGGGATAAGCGAACGTTGGCATGGATTGTACTGTACAACAGAAGCACAAGACCATGGCACTGCAAATAGCAGCAGAGTTGAACACCAGTCGGAATGATCCCATTTCCATCATAACAGTTCATTGGGAACTTCATCATACCAGTATTTATGGCCATGTTGCAATCCACAAACCTGTGATTGCCAACATCAATGCAACAAAATGTGTGCTGAGCTCATAAAACCTGGGATGCTAAAGGCTGGCAATGTGTTATCTGGTCTGATGAATCATGCTATACATTGTTTCTCATCATTGGTAGAGTGTATGTCTGGTAAAAACCTGCAGAAATGTACCACTCTGACTGTGAAACATGGAGATGGATCTCTGATACTGTGGGATGCCATATTATGCCATTCCTTAGGGCCATTAGTTATTCTGCAGGGTTGTGTCACATCCACAATGCATGAATTCATTCTCAGCGACCACCTGCACCCAATGTTGTGGGCATAGTTCTCTAATGACCATCCATGGTTTCAAGTGGATAATGCACCCATGCATTGTGCAAAATGTGTCAAGTTGTTGCAGAGGATGAGGTACAGCAGCTACCCTGGCCACCTCAATCTCCAGACCTCAATATTACTGAACATTTGTGGGAATATCTGGAGCACAAGGTAAGATCACACTTTCCACCTCCAGCATCACTGTCACAGTTGGGCCATATTTTACAGGAAGAATGGTCTCGCATTCCCTTACTGTATGTGCATGACTTTATAAGTCTATTCCACATTGAATTGTGTCTGTTCGAAACACCCAAAGTGGGCTTACAGCTTATTAATAAAATGTTCTCCACAAACGTGTTTCCATTATTTTGATAAACCCCTGTAGCTGTTCCAGCTATACAGTTAGCATTATACTATGGCAGTTTTAATCACTCAGGTGCCATATTGTTTTTGACATAATGCTGGAGTTGCAGACTTTTAATGTTAACTGATAATGGGAAAAAAATTGGGCAGGCGGGGAATAATTTTTTTAAATAATTCAGTATAAACTAATTTTTTTATTCTTTAAAATTAAATTTCACCAAGAAAGTGGTGGTGGTGGGGGGGGGGGGGAATCAAAATCCTTTTAGTATCGAAGAAGGGGGAAATAAAACACCCTTGATAAAATTGCCTTTGTAGCTGTAGGAGGATGATTTCTGTGCCTATGAAATCCTTTATTGTTACAGTAAAAACCTATTGAGTAATCCAAAAAAATTACTTTAATAAAATGGACCAAAATAAATATAATACATATGACTAGAAGGAAATTTCTTTATGAATAATTGGAAAATAAATTTTTTATTTGAAACAAGAATGTTTTTTGTTTGTTTTTTTCAGTACTATACTTTGAGAAAGGTTTTTAATGTTTGGTATACATCAATGTATTTCAAGTAAAAAATGTGTTCCACAGTTTAATAAATTTGTGAACCTCTGGTCTAATGCCTTCGACAACAGCACATCTAATATTGTTGGTCATCCCACTTTTGTCTGCTTTGAAACACCACCTGCTCCTTTGATGAAACCATTGTCTAAAATTATTCTTATGTGGAGGATCCTTCTTAAATTCACATCTAAAGGCACACCAAACAATAATGACTGATTTATGCTTGGCCAACACATACATAATAATAAATAACACACAACATAACATAAATATATCTGTGAAAAAAATGATTTTTGTTAATGGTTCAGGACTCAAACCCACGACTCTCTAGATACATGCCAGAGTGCTCTAACTACTAAATCAACCATTGTCTCCATAATTCATTTTTGCAATGTGACCTTTTACTTTGGAGCAAATGTGATGATGACCATACACACTGAACAATTGCACGATACTGCACTGGAGATTATGGGAATGTAACATTATCACATGACCTATGATGGTTCCCAATGATTCTGTTTGATCAAAACAAACCCATAAACCCATAACAAAAGACCTCACACTGGTCAACATTCATTGGGATGTCTTTTGTGTATTTGGGGAAATATTATATGGGGAAAGAATTGTTTGACCATATTGTTACTACCTATCAAACAAAGTAAAGACTATGCTAAAATGAGAATTCTTTATGAAGGCTTTCATAAATTTATTCAAAACCAGTTACATACTAAACTGAAAACAAAATTTCAGACTAAACTGAAAAATATGCTTTTATTATGTGTGAAACATTATTATAATATGATATGACACAATTAAACATGGAAATGTTCTTCCAGACATTTTCCTAGGTGATGTAAATGGAAATGAATGGTTTTGTCACTTACATAGCTAAGTTTATGCAAGCTATTGGCACATTTGATGTGAATCCATCTCGATGCTGGCCTTCAGTTCATTATCATCAATGGTCTTCCCTCATGAGGTGCATCTTCAAGTGTCTCATCACCTGACACAAATTTCTTGAACCACTTTTGGGCTATCTGTTTGCTCACTGTATTCTTCCACATGCACACCACTTGCAATTGTGCTTATGTACTTTTCGTTGAAATGATAATATTGAAAAACCACATGAACTTATTTGGTTACTTGATACATTATTGGATAAATTTGTACTTTATTTTTTAAAATATTATTTATCTAGTTTTAATTAGGAGAAACAATTTTCTAAAATCAGATGCATTTTTGAATGTCCTGTAAAATACACTGCTGGTCATTAAAAGTGCAACACCAGGAAAGACAAGAGATACCAAAGCCATATTTAGTGAATACATAGCTTATGTTACAAAGATCAAATGATTACAAATATAACTTGGTTAGACTTGTGGAAACAAAGAAATCAGTATCTTGTGTAACCACCACGAGTGGCAATAACTGCTGCTACACGTTCTGGCATTGAGAGGATGAGATGTCGGATGTGTGCTTGGGGAATGTCGGTCCATGCAGTTTTGATATGTAACCAAAGTTCATCTGTTGTAGCAGCTGCTGGTGTCTGGTGTGCTAGTTGCAAGATCATTGACCAGACATGTTCAATTCAGGACAGATCCGGTGGCCAAGGCAGAAGTGTCACATGGTGGCTATCCAGGAATTGTTGGATGATGCATGCCACATGTGGTCAGGCGTTGTCCTTTTGGTAAATGGCAACAGAGAGCCCCTGAAGATAAGGTATGACCACAGGCTCCAACACCTCAGTGATGTAATGCTGGCTGTTCAAAGTACCGGTAATATGTACGAGGTGTGTGTGTGAGTGGAGTCCAATGACACCCCATGCCATAACACCAGGGGCTAGACCTGTATGGTGCTGCATCATGCATGTCTCACTGAGCCTGTCACTGCAGTACTGCCAGATATGGATTCGTCCATCATGGTGCTGCAATCATGGTACGATGCAATACCATTTGCACATCCATGCACAATGTTCTTGGCACCATTGCAGTCGCATATGCCTGTGTTGTGGAGTTAGTGGTAGCCGAAGCAATTGCAATCTAGCAAAGGTGTTCTGATGCTGCAGATGTCGAACCATACATGCAGACACTGCTTGACATGCAACACACCCTAACTGTTGAGCTAAGGTGTTTGATGTGGTTGTACGATCATTCATAGTCATGCGCACAAGATGTCTGTCCTCTCATTCATTTGTGTGATAGGGCCGTTGAGATCCCTCACATTGGTGAGTTCTTTCCTCCTCTACCCACTGATGCCATATTCTCATCACAGCGACAGCATTCCATCCAACACGAACACTGATGTCTCGGTATGATAATCTGCCTTCCCCCAATTCCACAATTCTCCCTCATTCAAAGTCAGAAACCTGGTCATATGGATGCTGTGTTTTTTGATGGGGCATACTTGATCCTTTAGACACAAGAACTGCGAGCAAACACAATTCCAGTGCTTTACATTGGTTCTTTGTAATCTCCTCTTATACCACTTCCAGGGGGTGTTACTGTCACACATGATGTGTGTATGTGCTGTGCTTTGAATCATTTACATGTTCTCCCATGGGCTTCCCAGCTTGCATGTCCCCCCCAGCTTGTATATATCGGGACAATCTGATGAGTTCTTCCTGGTGTTGCACTTTTAATGGCCAACAGTGTATATTAACACTTAAAGTATTTTCAGTATACACTCGTACATATATATGTTTTGTAATTTATGATCACTATTCTTGCTTTAATTATGCTGAGTTCTCAAGTGATATGAAACCAAATGTGAATACTATATTTTTTCACTCTGTACATTTTTCCTTCTAGGTTAAAGGCTGCATTTTTGATAGTACTCCAGCGAAAGTTAGTCTAGCTGGAATTGCAAGGGCAACTCTAGCTGTTACTGAAGGCAGTTCTATTCAAAAATATGCCATGGTGATGTTAGTTCTAGTGCGAGTTATTTGTTTAGGTATTTATAACATTATTTCAAGTTTTTTCTCAGGCCAGCCTCAAAGATATAAAATGTGGAATGTTTTATTGGAAGAGCCTAATATGTGCCCACAATTGTTTTTGTTTTCAAAGGCAGATGATGTATGTAATTGGGAAAGCATACAAGAATTTGCAGAAGGACGCAAAATGAGAGGTGTAAAGGTAACAGCAATTTTATGGGATGATTCACCACATGTTCAGCATATGGTTGTTCACAGAGAAGCATATGTGAATCAAGTTTTCAGTTTTATTAATCAGAATTTAAATAGAGCTGAACATCAAGCTGATAATGTTAAAGAATCTGGTCCATCAGAAGAGAATAAATATTAAAAATGCTAAATGCCTTTTCCCCACATTAAATTACATTATATGTTTGTAGATGGGTCTTTAATATTTATTTTCAAAAAGTATATAATAGAAATAATACTATTCTTAATATAAAATCATTTTTGTACTTAAAAGAAAAGCAAAATCATATATTTGTTTTTCTGTTTGCTAATTGGCAAAATTGTTTTATTTAATGATTTTTTTTTTATTGTAGATTTGATTAGTATTTTTTTTTCTTTTTCCTAAATTGTTATATTTTTCCCTTGATAGTCATAGAATACATATATAGAAAGTTTACAAAAATCTCTAAGGTATATATATATATAATTTTTTACTGTCACAAAAGAAACTGGATAGAATAAACATTAGAAAAACTATACAATTATCTCATAAAATGCAAAACTAAATCATACATCTACATTAACTCAGATAAAAAATTGCATTTCTATTTAATCCTTAAAGTCTCAAAAGTCACTTTTTTTAAATTAGGTCATTTTTTTTAATTAGGCATAACCCTTAAAACAAGTTTAATTTTGTCCTGGTGGTCAAGTGGTTACTACGCTTGGCTACTGATCAAAGAGATCTGGATTCAAACCCAGGTAAGGCATTGATGTTTGTATTGCCTTTCTGCTTAGATCTTGCCATCCTCCAGATCTCCATGGTGCATTAAACTGACAGGCTCCTGTCAGACCTCTGTGGCAAGCAGCTGCTTGAGGGATAATTTTTTTTTTCAACATGAAAATTAAAAGAACTGTGGAACCTTATCCTGAAGAAAGCACCTAACAGAGCAATCATGTTATTGTAGAGAATGTAATTTGTTAATTTTTGTAACTTAGTTGAAAAACTTTTAGAAGAACAATTTTTTTTGGGAAAAATATAAAATCATACAACAAAATTATCTTGGAAATATAGTGGCACTTTAAGGATTAAGTAGCCTTCATTTTAATTTGAATATCTGTTATTTTATTATTCAAAATGAAGTGCTCTCCACTTGGTCTGTAAATTGACCTTGAATACATTGCTTGTCAAAAGTTGTACACATTTTATTGATCTGTATTTATCTTGAAATATATTTGGGCAAATGCAATCAAATTTAACAAGAAAATGCAAAAATAATGTGATAAATCTTATAAATTGGGAACAAAATTATTTACAGTTAAAAAAAAAGGGGAAGTATGTGAAAAAGGGAGGGGGGTCGCTTTGAGTACAAAATGTATAATAAAAGCGGATCTCCCCCCGCCTCCCGGAACCAAATGCAGGCCTTGACAATGCTGATTTATGCCCTCAATAACATAATCCAGACAATAGGAGGGCAATAAAATTCACCTAGCAGTAAGAGCAGAACTAAGGTTCTGGAAGAGTTGGAAAGAGGATTGAAATGCAATATATCTTCCCAGGGCATCCTATAGATGTTCTATTGGTTTGAGATCTGGAAAAAATACAGGCCACTCCATTTGTTTCATACCTTCTTTTTCAACATATTAATTGATCAGTCATCTCTGTGTATGGGCATTATTGTCCATTAGGAGGAAATTGCCATCTACTGCACCAGCATAGAGCTTGATATAGGCATCAATGATCTCTCACAATATGTTGGAGCATTCACAGAACCTCATAAACACTTGGAGGCTGGTACAACCACCCAGTGAAAACCTGGCCCACACAGTCAGACTTCCACCACCAAATGCACTTTTTTCAATGATGTTATGGGACTAATAAATGGGACTAATAAAAAGTTGAGACCACTGCTCTAGAGCAGTGGTTCTCAACCTTTTATGCTTCATGTACTCCCTGGAAATGTGTATGTAACTGGTGTACCCCTTATATAGATAGATAAAACTATAGTTATAGTATAATTATGTCAATGACATTATTATACTATAATAATGTCAACTTAGCAACTTTGTTACTAGATCTAGCGACTTTTGAGCTCTCACGGCGTACCCCAAAAAATTTTATCGCGTACCCCACCATTGAGAACCCTTGCTCTAGAGAGTTGCAGGTTCGAATCCTGCTGTGCCAGTGATAATTGTTTTCAGATGAATAATTGTTGAATTCTAAGTAACAAATGTTTATGTATAATGTATATTAAGAAAATTTACATCTTAACACTGTTTAAAACTATTAGAAGTAAGGATTAAAAATCCATTTTAAAATAACAGATTTTAGAGGCTATTTAGGGAAAAATATCACATTTCTATAAGAAATGAACTTTTATTACTTTTTTTGCACTGTCAATTTTTTTAATCCATTATTAAATTTTTATTTGCCTGCATTTTAACCAAATCAAAATTCAAGTAAGTAAATAATTAATATTAATGTAATTTAATAGAAACTATTTTTCTAAATCCTATTAAATTTTCATATCTATTCTTTGGTTGAGTCCATTTAACCATATCATTATACCATATCCTTTGTATAATTATATCAATGATGTGATCAAAGAGTGTGCATATGTTTGAACTTAACTATTTCAAATTTTATATTAATATGTGACAACTGCTGGCATTAACTGTATATCAGAAATTAAAAATAAATTACAGTTAAATTGTAACAACTCTTTTTTAAATAACCAAGATAAAAGTGATTTTTCAACAGCTGAAGTTCATATGAACTATGCATGTAAAATATAAACTATAAGTAAATACTATTGCATGTTTAGTAATTATTAAGTGGGCAGAAACTAATTTGATGATTCTAAAACAAAACTGTAATTATGGCAATTTAAAATCTGTGGTAAAAATTAAGAATTCTTATAACCAGTAAAAAAATGAGTTTATGTACATTTGGAACTATATATAAAAAAAAAATGATTAATGGTTAGGAAGAAGATTCATATCTTTTAACCCTTTCAGTACCATACTGGCCCAAAATGACCATGATTTTAAATGGACTCGTCCAATCAATGCTATTCCTTCCTCTTCACTACCTCCTACCCGCATTTGGGCTGGTATGGTAGAGAAAGGGTTAATATGGTCAAGAGTTTTTAGTAATTTCAAAACCATGATAAGTATGTTAAAATTTTGTTTCTTGAAATATGAAAAGACATTTACTCTTCATTAATATTATCACTTGTATTGTTGAATCCATTTGTTCTAGATCTTCCATTCAGTACCACTTCTTGTTTAAATGTATAATTGTTAACAAGGGCATCCACAAGATTTTGGCAAAAGTGGATGCACTGATTGGCAATAAATTTTAGCAAGTTAAAGACTAAACCATGATTTTGAAGTTCAGCATTTTTATGTTTTTCATTAATATACATTTAAATTACAGATAATCAAATGCCACTTTTTTCTACTTCTTTGGGGAGAAGCCCATGCCTATTGAAATGTCTTTCTGTACTGTCAAAACATTCCAAGAATTTAGTAAGACTAAATATGTTTGACTATTTGTCCCAAAGAGTTATGTTTTAAATGTTATTGTTATTTAGTTTTTTTTATGTACTTTATTATTTAAGGAGTTGGGTTTTTTACTTTTAAAATGAATTTTTTTAACTATAACTTTATAAGCTGCACAATAGCAGTGAAATGGCTAGGTAAGATTACCTTTTCATCTTATCCACCGAGATGAGTTGTGATTATTTAGCTTGTTAGTTTTTCTTTTATACAAGAAATTTTAAATTATATTTATCTATATATTTATTGTTGCAGGGATATTGGACTTAATATATATCTCATTTTCATTCTGTCTGTTTAAAAGTTAATAATGTGAACAAATTCAGTCAAACAGAAATATGCATAAACTGATGTATTTGAAAGCGAAAATTCTTTTATACTTATTATATTATATAATTTAACATTGCCAGAAATGCACTTTTTTTTTATTAAGCTTTCTTATCGACAAATATCTTTATTACAGAAATTGGGAAATAACTACTATTTAATATATGATAAGATAAATCATACAGTGCATGCATTCCTGGTTGATATACCATTACGAATACTCTAATGTGATAAAGATAAAGACAAAATATTAATAGAACTGAACAAAGCAAGGGGCATAATATTCAACCCATATATCTCAACTGGCATAGTGACTGATGTTTTATTAAAAGCTTTACATTGTCATATTCAGTCACAGGGATTTTTCACAATAATTGAGAAGTTCTTATTTACCCTAAGAACTCTGAAGTAAAATATTTCTGTGAGTTAAATGACTAGGCAGCTATGGTTGCTATATTATTACTATATATGGATTTGGGTTTCATAAATAGGCCTAGAAAAATCAATTTTTTACACACCAAAATTTTATGAATGATAATGTTAGTAAACATAGAATTATTCATACCAGCACTCTTACCAATGTTCCCTCTAATTTTTGGAGAGAGTGCACAGAAGTTCCTCATGAGTAGGATCACTGTAAAATGGCTGAACACTTGCATGTGGAGAAAGACTAACGTGTGCAGGTGCAGCTTAGAGGGAACATTGACTCTTACTGTTGTTTTTTTGCATTTCATTTTATGTAAAGAAATTAACAGCAAGGAGTAATTGTGCTGTTTTGTATTTTTTGTATATTGGAGATCAAGGAAGCATCTTCCCAAAGAAATTCTGCATTCCTTTGCTGTTGTGCAGGACCCAGTGGGGTGGGGTTGTCCCCTACCCTTTAGAAAATCCTAGTAAGGGTTAATAGAGGCAAAAGTTATTAAACTTATTTATATTTCATGCATTTTTTCAAGAAAATATTTAAAGAGCTGTAAAACGAAAGGGAAAGTGATATACTGCATTTGAAATCCAGTCTCTTGGGCATTTTAAGTTTACATTTTAAGGCTCGATTGTGTTTCATGCCCCCCCCCCCCCTCAATTTATTTCTAGATCCAGGCTTGTGCTTGTGTGAATGATTAATTATAGAGGTTACGGGTTTTCCTTAGGAAAAAAAAAATACAGGGATTGCTAGATGTTTATTCAGAGATTCTTCAAAAGTCTTGATGGATAGGAGGGACTGGAAACATTAAAAAAAAGTTGTTTTAACTATTCAGAATTATTTTATGATAGGAAGTTTAGCATCACACAGTCAAAGGTTACCAAGAGTCTTGAATGCTTTTCCCTTCCAACTATTTCTCTGGCCTTCTTTGGGGGCATGTAAATATATTCTAATTCCCCTTTGATACAAAATGAAGAGAATATGCACAAGTAAGTACAGAAATATATAAAAAGATGCTTCAAGTAGTTTTTGTCAATTTTGAGCTGAGTGTAGGAAAAGAATGCAAAAAGAAACTATAAATTTTTGTAAAAGAATCTATAAGAGATTTTTAAAGAGTTATAAGCATAATAAATGCATATTTTTTATGCAAAAGCTTGCAGCATTTTAATGTTTGTTATAAGAAGTTAGTGTTTCTAATGTAAGTAATGTTTAATGAAATTTTATGTAAGAAAATAACCTGGTTTGTTATACAAAATAATTGCCACATTTTTACAAGTTTGTAAATGTTATTAAAACACTGGTTGTTAACAAAAGCAAGAATAATATTCATTGCTTCTAAATTTTCAATGTGAATCATACAAAGTAGGGGAATTTTTTTAATATAATTATTCCTTGCTACTGTGTGTATTTTAAATTTATGCATTAAGTACTAATACTTATTAGTGATCCTGATGTATATCAGAATTATGTTTCACTAAGAGTTTAGTTGCAATTTTTTCTTCAAAAATATATTTATCCATGATAACAGAGTAGTAACCTTCCTTTAGAGTTCTAAACGTAGAAAACTCAGTTTTTTGTGAGTTAATCATTGTGTTACCTGTTTGCAAAGACCAGAAAGCAGTGCCAGGACTAGGGTGGAACAAGCAGGATGTCAACCCAGGACACAAAATTCTAAAAAGTGTACTGATTTCTACTATCATACTATAAATGCAGCTCTCCTAATGAAATTCAAATAATAAATCATTATTTTTTTTGTTAATTTTTAAATAAATTATAGATTTGCCTTAGTATTAAAAAATTTAACAATGTAATGTGTTCAGCAGAAATGATCTGCTTATTATTATCACACCAGTTTAGTAGATTAGATACTAAGGAGATATTGTGTAACATACGAGTCCATAAAGACATTTATTCACAGTTTTGTGCATTGCTTGAGAATAGTTTTATACACTACTCACAAAAATTAGGGGATATATTATCGCTTCATATTCATTTTGAAATATCCCCTAATATTTGTGAGCAGTGTATTATTCAAATTGTATCATGAATTGTATAAACATATTTTATATTTTTTTTCTTTTGTTTAATCATTCAATATCGTTTACTAAATTGTTTGAAACCGAGTTCGTAAAGAATAATACATCAATTCTTAGTATAGACATTGTCATTATTTACCATATCAATCCTTTGTATCTGGCACCCCTTCTCTCTCTTGTTTATCCTGATTGTTCAGCTGGGTCTGGCCATTGAAAGAAACCAGAGGTAAAATGGGGGATAATTTTATTTATCATGTATATTATATATTTCATTGTTGCATTATTATTTTTTTATTTCATGTACAGTTATATTAATCACCCATCAATGATTTACTGCTGATGGGTAGTGTTGAGTGACAGAGAAGCATAGATTCTGAATCTTTTTGCCCCAGGTGCAAGAGTACCTAGTTCCGTCACTGCTAGAAAGCACTAATAGTGCACGTGATGTTTGGAGTAAAACTCAGAACTTGTTAAAAGCCTTATATTTTTAACTCGTAATAATTCTAAATACTTTCAAAATGATAAAGAAAGATCATTTTTTGTAATGTAAAATTTTTTTTTTCTTATGCCCATAACCTCGGTAAGGTTCTTTCAAGCACATTGTACATATATTGCACATAATTTTACCAAATTTGCAATCAACTTTGTCCATAATTTCTTTTCACTCGTGTTTTTTTTTTGTAAGGTTACAATGAACATGCACAGTCATTGGAATTTACACCAGATATTAATTATTCCCAGCTCTGCTAATTAAAAAAAAGCTTGCTTTTAGATTTATTGAAACAGTAACATAATTCTCATTGTAGTCAAAGATCCAAAGGAGACAAATGAACCAGCAAATTGCTCATTGTGATATGGAAAGGATGTAAGTGACTGAATATAGATATATATAAGATTATATACATGCAAAAAAAAAAATAGGAAATAATGCACATGTTTTGGCTATGGAAATAGGATATAGGAAAATGGATATAAAAAAGAATCACAAGTAACACATTAAAATTCTTGATTAAGTCTGTAAATGTAGATTGGCAACAATATTCTGTTAATGAGTTATGGACGATTATCATTTAAAGAGTTATGGAAGCGAAACATTAGCCAATTATATGGTCAGTCATAAGAATGATTTTGGAAGTTAAAATAACTTATAAACTATAATTACTCAAGTCTATTGTTTGAATTTTATATAATGATTTTTTTTTTCATCAGTTGTGGTGAAAAATTCACGGAGTGTGACTGTTACTCCTGTATATTCAGTTTCCAACTTCCCCACTCTAGGTGGGGTGGGAGTGGCTCAGTCGGTAGTGCATCAGACTTGTAATCTGCAGTTCCTAGATTCAAGTCCTGCCAGAGCTAATGTTGAGGTATATCTGCAAAATTCCATGCCCTCGGTTAGTAGGGGACACCGATGGGCATGGAAAAACCACTCTTCATCAAATGCAATGTTAGCCCATGGCCCAAGTATGGGAAAGCCATACCCTCTGCACAATAAAGAACATGCTGGTGGCCTTGACAGGAAGCTACCACTGTCTCCCAACAGCTGTCCAGTGGGTCCCCTACCCTCCAACCTTATCTGAGTCCTCAGAGTTCTTGTGACCTGGCCATTTAACCCATTGTGTGCAAAAAAGTGCCGCTCAGAGGTGAAACAACCCAACCCATCAGTTTGAACTGAAAACAGAAAAAAAAATAGAAATAAATGGTGACCACATAATAGAATAAAAAATATACTTAAATTTTCACATTTGTCACCCCCTTGGATCATACTCTGTCCACTCCAAAGCTATGGATTAGGATGATACTTCTTTCAAGCAACAAGGCCTGGAGGAGTGGAGGGCTCAGTTGGTAGCGTGCCAGGCTCATAATCTGTAGTTCCCAGGTTCGAGACCCACCTATGCTAGTATTGAGATTTATTTCTTCTAACCCCCCCCCCCCCCACACACACACACACCACCATGTTCCAAGTCAGAAAGGGGACATTGATGGGATGTTAAGCCACAGCTCCGATGTGCAGGAGAGCCATACCCTGTGCATGTTAAAGAATATGCTGAATGGACTTGATGGGAGGCTTCCATCTATCTCCAAACAGCTGTCCAATGTGATCCTTCCTCCTGTGACCTGGCCATTGTGACCTGGCCATTTTACCCACTATGTGAAAAGTATCGCTTAGAGGTAACTCAGCCCAAAGACAAGGCCTGCTGACTGCAGTAGTTCTGTAAGGAGCATTCATATCACATCTCCATTCTGAAAATGCTGCCCTTCAGTGTATTTTAAGTAAAATAAAAGACTTAAAACAACATATTTCAGGAAAAGCAGTAAAAATCAACTTTACAATGCAAGAAAACAAGTATGAAAACTCGGACAAGTATGAAATGCCTGTTTAAAAAAAAATGTTTGCCATGTTATGACTTCTCATTCTGTGATAATGGAAATTCAAATAGATGGATGATTCAGTAAATGCAAACAGCAATATTTCATTAGTACCTATCCAAAAAGAATTTTTCACGTATCTTGTCAAATTTCTTATCTCCCCACCCAGAGAGACTAGGGACAAATTGTTTCTGTTAATGTAAAATCCTTGACCATCACATTCTACCGGCAAAATCTCAAACCTCTATCATGAATAGACTGTTTATGATATTCCATTAAAATTTCGTATTTTCCAAATTTGAGGCTCTGAACAGTGGAAAACTATTGGAAGATTCAAAAAATGAGAATCAAAAATTTTTATTAGTACCTATCTGACCCAAAAATAATTTTTCATTTATATCTAAAAACAAAAAAGTTGAATACTTTAGGACAGACAGACAGACAACAAAGTGAAAACCTCATTTTTCGAAAATAAGCTGTTAAGTGCCCTGAAAATATCCAATTGAAAAGGTCAACACTCGAAAGAAGAGTACATGTAATCCTTTTGACTTCATAGAGGTGCTAGTTAGGTCAGTAGATTACAGTGATTGTGCAAGCCAATGATTTTTGATAATCCTTGGCTAAATGGGACCAAAAAAGAAACCAGTCACTGCTGTTTTATAAAGGCAACATTCACCTGAGCTCTGAAATCAATGTTTCTATGTAATTTTATAAATTTTATTTGTAAAATATTATTACTGCAGATTTTTACAAATAATAAAAATTGCTTCTAATTGTGGTGAAGCATTTCATGTAAGCAGGGCTTTTTATTCTCAGAAAAAAAGTTTCTGAACTCATAAATTTCGTACAATTTAATAAGTAAAAGTATGCAGTTACCTTATTAAGAAAAGGTCGCAGATTGAGATTAAAAAAAAAAGCCTTGTATAAGTATGGGGATAAAGTGTATATTTGAAAAGTAAATTATAGTTAAATATGTGAACGAAATATTACCTAGTTTATTTTTACGTATTTTTTTTTTTACGGAAACATTTCATGCTTATTAATAACGAAAAACACCTTTTTTCATGTATTTCCAATAAATTTCCCCTTTTGCTTCGATTTAGAGCATTCTTAGTTGTATTATGGTACGATGTATTTCATGATTGCTGTACTGGCGACTGTGCTCATATTGAATGACTCACCTAATTATATCTTGAAACATTAGACCCCCCCCCCCTCCCCCCTCAAGAAATAATTTCTGCCGCTGTCCTTGCTGAAATAGCCATCACTCAATATGCTAAGAAACTCGATTAAAATGAAAATACTCAATAAATACAACGTTAAATATTTTTCAAGAAACTGGTTTTTTAAACGGATTTCATAATTTGATTTTTCTATAAATTCACTGGGGACAGAAAATTGCATTATGCACACAAGCAAGTATTTTTGATGGCAATCGCTCAGTGAAAAAAAAAACTGCCATTACTGCATTGTTTTTGTTAAATTTTGTAATAACAGCATTGGCCACTTTCAGAATTAAAAATTGTGCCCATGAAAAAGCTTGGCTGTTCGTAAAATTTCTCTTGTTCATAAAAAAAAATATCAGTTTAGCAACTAATTCTTAGGTTGGCCACCCTTTTTTAGTATGTAAAGGGATGGACTGGGAGATTGAATGATTTCTCAATGGGCAACTTTGTTAAAGTACATATGTAGAAATCAAGTCCGTTTTTTTTTATGGACTTCTAGGAGTACTTAGTCCACTTTCGGCAAGTGACTGGATCACCATTCCAGTATAAAAATTTTCCTTCCGTTTCAGTGGTCTTTAAAAAGTTGCTTGAAAACTGCCATAAATATACATAGGTTTACAATTTGCTTCTTCCATTCGGGTTCTAGCATTCTCAAGTGGAGGGAGGGGGGGATCCCCACACCTACATCCGGCCCAATATTTCCCCATTCTGATACTGTGTGGAAATTGCCTTGATGACAGATATAAAGACTTTTTTTTTAGTCTATTCATCAAACATGTAGCATTGTAACAGTTCCAAACACACTGATACATTGACCCTGAGAGTAACACAATGCCATCGCGTAGAAACAAACCTTTTTATCGCTTAAGATGTAAAATATCTCGTGCAGAGAATTTCGAACATTTTTACCTATTCGTTAAAACAGCATTGTTAACTATATATTCAGTTATTTCCCACTTGGTAAGCTAATATCTGGTACTCTGTATGATTTCGGTGCGTTAATATTCGAATGGTTAAGCACATCAAAAATATCTCTTTAGACTACTCTTGATGAAAGGATCGCAGTGAGCCTTTGTATTATATTCTTACTTAAGAAAACTCAGTTTGTTGCGCGCGTTCACTGTTGTATATCGCTGTAATGCACCCGCATGTCGTGTTTCAGCCATGCAACGTACTTGTATCTTCAAAGTACTTACCTACTCAAATGCGATCGCATAAGAAACCGAAGAGTACTGGAAAGAGAGATTCCTAGAAAAGTAAAGGGATGCTGAAATCACTTCGGCTTGCTTTATGCTTGGACCATTCGTAAGGAAGTTGCACATACGTTCTTCCATAAGGAACAAGCACATAGAAAAAAATACATATCAATATTTTCTTAGATATTCAAATAGGCTAATATACATATATTTCACTAAAGATTCTCAGGCAGATTCTTGTACTGCACTTTTTGTTTTCTGTCTTTTGTAGTGCATATCTGTATGCAGAAAGGATCTCTTTAACAATATGAATTATGAAATCACTGGAATCGAACTTGAATCCACTCTGATTTTTGTTTTTCGTATATTTCTAGTAAAATATTAGTAGTTAAATCATTATTATTCATTATTGTAAGCTGTCCCGTGGTTAGCGCGCTTGCCTACTGATCTAAGAGACCTGGGTTCGAGCCCCAGGTAAGGTATGGATGTTCGTGTCGTTTTTCTGCTGAGGTCCCACCATCCTCACAGACTTTCTATACTATGGCGTATTAAAAACTGACAGGCTCTTGTCAGACCTCTGTGGTAAGCAGCTGCTTGAGGAGGTATCATTATTTGAAGCTTTATAAATCTATTTCGGTTAGTTATTCAAGAATTCTGGTTTTCCTGCCGACATTCTGATAGATCAAATAAATTATTTATAATGTGTAATTATTAAATTCATTCATGGTGTAATGTTCGCTTTTATCTTTAATTCCTTTTCATGTGTTATAATAATTGAACTATGCTTAGATAGTTAGTCTAGAGCCGTGCAAAGGTATTTTGGGGCTCTCATTCATTTTGTGTTTTGTTTAGAAATGTAGATGATTTTAATTAATTTCACGTTTTTAAATTCTTATTTTGATTTATTAGAAGAAAACGCAAAGTTCACAATGAAAATAGGAGTCCAATTTAAGTTAGAATTGTACATTTTACTGGTGGTAAAATTGTATGAAAACGATAATTTTTGTACATCTGGCAATATTGCTGCTAAGGTCAGTAAACTGTCTGGTATTTCTGGTGCTGCTTGCCAGGGCCGCCGACAGGGGGGGGGGTGCAAGGGGGATTAGTGCATAGGGGCCCGTCAGATTAAGTGACTCTACATTTTCTTACAAAAATTATTCTTAGTTAGGCTATACTGTATATCGATCCTATGCTAAAACGTTTTATGTGACACAAACTGTGTAGGCCTATGTTTTTGCATGCCTGACTGCGCAACAGGCTTTTTTTCCTCTGTATGTCATCATTGTGTCCAAAATAAAAAGTTTTCAAGGGGGGGCCCCGAGCATAATATTACATAGGGGCCCATAAATTCTCTCGGCGGCCCTGCTGCTTGCTTTCTAATCTATTATAGCACCAACTGATCTTCCTAAAGAATTCTCTTCAACACTTGATGAATACTGCAAATCCCTTTGAAATTCAAAAGTACTTAATTTACAATAGTTTCATAAAAATGAAAATATTTTTCTGTTTTACACCAATTACCAATATCTTAAACTGTTTAACGTCGTTAAATTTTTACCCTTCATTTCAAATACGAGTATGAAGAGTTCAAAGGGGCCCTTTCACTTCCTGGCACGGTCCTGGTCTCCAGATTTTATTGAAACACTGTGAAATTTAATCAAGATATTTATTATCCTTTCATGCGTTTCAGAGGGAATATTCCAGGTTTAAAATTACAAAATTTTCATGAGTGACTTGGGTAATTAAACCATTGACTGTGATAAAAATCCCTAATGGAGAAAAATAAAATTTCTCCTGAACTTGAATAGATAGTGCATCTTACCCTTTTCTCACTCACTATCCAGAATAATCAAAGATATAGAGAATACGTTCGTAAAATAATTGACTTTTGCAAAAACTAATTACAACAATTATTGATTTAATTATGTTAATTTTTGAAGTAACTATCAACCAATGAGAGGGTTCAAGTGTGATTCCTGCTACGAAACTGAATTTTATATATATGCATACTTTGTAAAATTTAAATATGTAAACTGAAAAGTTTATTTGGATAACTTTGGTATTTCAGAGTATTTTGTGCAATAGCTATGAGCACTAAATGTGTCCAATTTGAATCGTTGTCCAGAATCAACAACGTCGCAATTTGTATATATATATATTGAAAAATCAAAATACTCTTTCTGTGACAGCTATTATTGTCATAAAGTGGATGTAATATATTTAGTAGTGAAATAAGGCACTACTATAAATCGTTTGTGAAATAAAATGTGTCGCAATGCATTTTTCTGTTTTCTTAACTGCAACTACATAGACCTTTCCAAGATTATTAGCTGGCTTACCCTCTCTTTGAGCTTGCTTAGAAAGGCTCTTAACCATATCTCCACAAAACTCCCACCCCCCCTCTGCCCACGGTCAGTAGGGGGCACCGATGGGCTTGGGAAGGCCGCCTCCGTCCGATGGGACGTTAAGCCGTGGTCCGTGTTAAAGACACTCTGGATGGCCTTGACGGGAGGCTACCATCTGTCTCCTAACAGCTGTTCCAGTGGGTCCCCTCCCCCAACTTTCGGGGTCATTGTGACCTGGCCATTTAGCCCATGGTGTACAAAAATGCCGCTCAGAGGTAAAACAACCCAACCCAAACTCAACCAGGGTCGTCCAACAACGGCTCATAAAACAAATCTAATATATAACGCATGAACGTTCCCTTCACCCAGGGGAAGAAGGAATATAGTCTGTGTAAAAACCCGCTGGAGTGAACGAAAACTGAGGAGGGGGGGGGGCATATTTAAAATTCCCACAGACTCGGTGGTTAAACATGAGTTTCATAGACATAAAATTCATTATGATCGTGTCGTACCTTCCTCCGTAAAAACTATCCCCATCTTCTGGGGGAAGCCAGAAACTCTCGAAAGTATGTAGTAGATGGCATTCTACAATTCGCAAGCTTTCATTTGGCAAAAAACTCGTTATAATCGAATCGTCCCCTGTACCAGGTATAATTTTTCTATTTAGGGGAAGTTTCAAATTCTCTAAAGTTGTAGTAAATGGCACTCCCCATGTGATTTTGAATAACTGTTAACTCTCGTTTATGTCGTTTAGTGGCAGTTAGGTATGCTTGATCGAAAAGAAGTTCCTCTTTCTAGAGCTAATTTGGATAATCGTGTGCTTGGTTTTTCACTTCATAAATCTAATTTGTGTTCCTAGATTCTTTGCTTTAGAGTCAGAATGGTTCATCCAATATAAAAAGGGGGTGGGGATGGCTCAGTCGGTAGCGCACCAGGCTCGTAATCTGTAGTTCCCAGGTTTGAGTACCAGCTGGGTCACCGTTGAGATTTATCTCCGCAAAATTCACCCTGCCCCTGGATGGGCTTGAAAAGGCCACTGTCCGTTGGATGGGACGTTAAGCCGTGGCCCCATGTGTGGGAGAGCCATACCCTTGTGCACGTTAAAGAACATGCTGGATGGCCTTGACGGGCGGCTACCATCTGTCTCCCAACAGCTGTTCCAGTGGTCCCCTCCCCCAACCTTCTCTGAACCTTTGGGGTCCATGTGACTGGGACATTTAGCCCATGATGTGCAAAAAAGTGCCGCTCAGAGGTAAAACAACCCAACCCAAAAATCCAATATACAAAGTTTTGATTTCCTGAAAAAGGTCTCAATGGGATACCATATTCTTCGCTTATTTCACATGTAATAGGATCACGATCTGCTTTAATCATTAATATTTTTGGTTGTGATCTGCAAGGCATTTTTAACTTTAGTGTTATACCAAGGTTTCTTATAGGAAAGAATAAATCCCGTGAGTAGTTCACTGCTGTCGTGTATTTGGACGCTCATGTATTGTGCTTGCACGTTAGGGTTTTCTATTAAATTTCTGATGTTTCTGTGAACGTTATTGATAATCCTGTTAGTGCATCCTATTTTCCTGTACGAAAAATGTAGTCGATCTCTGCTTTTAAGGTTTTTACCTTAGAAATATATTTAGATGCCTGTAAATAGATTGGTAATCACTGGAAGGAGAGCTATGCACTAATCCCCTGAGATGATGTACAGAACTGGCCAGGCCTACCACTAAAGTCCGACCCCACCTTGTAGACCGTTGGTACCTTTCAAAAGAGATACTCTCTTGTGGAAGGGAACAAAAAGGGCTGCCAGGTCAATGTGGACTACTATGGCTACTTTTTTACTACCCTGCTGAGGAGTGGTCGACTACACAGGGTCCTGGTACCGACCATATACATACTAACTGGAATGCAATAATGGAGCTTGAATTTTCTGCACTGATCAGCTTATGTTGAGAGAAAATCTTTCGCTGTGGTTTTTGGGTTGACACCCCCAAGCAGGATTCATTTTATCAGCTGGTGGAATAATCCTGATGAGTCCATCGCAGGTACACAAACTACTTCTATGGGTATCGTCGACCCTACATTGGAGAGTCTTCCTGTGTAGATGACTAGTAGTAGAGGAACAGAATGCCTGCGATTAGATGGCTGTTTGATATTGTCGGCATTTACTCAACGTTGTTTCTTTAAACATCCCACCAGCCATGACTTTAGTGGTAGGCCATTATTGCATTCCAGTTAGTATGTATATGGTCGGTACCAGGACCATCACAAGTAATTGGAATGTGACGACTCCGCACAGAGATTACTCAGAATTCCACCGTTATAATTTAGATATTCTCCGCTTGCAAGAGACCAGATGAGTCGGATACTTGAGAAAAATCTTAAATTTCGCTTTTTCAGGGAGGGAAGATAAGCATTTCCAAGGCGTAGGTCTGTTTCTCAGCAGACAC
This sequence comes from Ryuthela nishihirai, assembly GCA_038380435.1. Classification (NCBI taxonomy): domain Eukaryota; kingdom Metazoa; phylum Arthropoda; class Arachnida; order Araneae; family Heptathelidae; genus Ryuthela; species Ryuthela nishihirai. Next base: position 71,575,544 of record JAWZYU010000019.1, on the reverse strand, counting down.
GCTACTAATGCTTTTCTAGGATATAAGTGCATTAATCAAAGGTTTCAAAATTTCAGACAAGCATTAAAGACTAATGTTATCTGCTGTTATGCCTCCACTGAGGATGTTGATGAGAAGAATAAGTTTTACAGACAATTTTAAGCCTAATCTGGCATAGTGGTTAGGCAACTAGAGACTTCCAACAACGCAAACTTTGTGTGCTGTGTTAGCTCTAATTCAGGCAATGGTCAGCAGTGACTTCAATCTTAGTAAAGATCCTTATATGAGGACGCATTTATAGCCTTAGATGCTAATGCGCCATAAAACCCTAAACAACCAACCAACCAACCAACCTTGTATGAGGCCTGTAAAATCTAGGAGTAGCTTCTAGGATTCTTCTTTGTCCTATACGTTGCAAATAAAAAACAGGATAGTTTGCATTCAGTCAAGAAAGGAGATATTACCCTTGTTCTAGGTGACCAATGCCGAAGTTGGTACTGCCTGTGACCTTTTGGGATGGGTGATTGCCCATTGCAGCTACCAATACTAAAATGGCCCACGTCTACTACAGGTAAGTAAACTTAATGGTATGAGAATAAATAACACTTGTTACAAACACATAAGTACACCTGGGTTTTACCAGATGGGCTGCATAAGAATATGATTGATTATATATTAATTAACAGCAAATGGGCTAATTCTGTTAGGAATACCAGGTCATATAGGAGAGCTAAAATTTAGTTGAAATTAGACCATTACCATTTTAAAAGTGTCTTGCAACTTAAACTTGAGAAGTGTTCTAAGGTTAAAATATTTACCTTTAATTCTGAAGTCTGAAAGATCCAGTTATAGCTAAAGCTTACCATGATAGGTTACTTGGTCATTCTGACGGTTGAGGAAGAATGGGACCGTTTTAAATAGGCTTGAAACTAACTACTCTTTTTTAGGGAAAAAAGAGTAGAGGAGGCAAAATAATTTGAGTGATAAGGCACTTGAGCTTATTTCAGAAAGAAAGAACTGCAGGAATGTACTTAATCAATACTCTACTAGTCCTAGCATGAAGCATTACAGAGAGCTTAATAAACATGTAAAGGATCAGTTAGTTGCTGCTAAGAATCTTTGGCTTGATGACTTGGCTGACAAAGCTAAGGAAGCTGTTAGACAACAGCAGAGAGCTGTACCAGATATTTTATGTGATAGAAAACGACAGGTATATAGGTATTGAAGGATAAACATGGTTAGTTTGGTGAAGATTCCGTCACGGCTAGGTGGGTGAGCATTTCAGTGATGTTCTAAACAATGTAGTTAATTCTACTCCCATTGTTTGTTATGATGATAGATGCATTACTGGCCTTATAACACAATCTGAAGTTATTCTGGCTATTTCTAAACTTAAACTTCATAAATCCCCAGGGGTAGACGAAATTACTACTGAAATGCTGAGCTGGGAATGTTTCGGTTACCACATGGCTGACTGCAATTTTGAATATCTTTTTATGATAAAGGCATTGTTCCTAAATATTTTACGAGAGCTATTATCCCTATTTTCAAAACAGGTGATTGCAGTTTTTGTGATAACTCTATGGTATTAGCCTCTTTCTGTTCCAGGTAAATTTCTTTGCATGCTTGTGCTTAATAGAATTAAGTATCTGGTTTACAGGTAATTGCGTGATGAGCAATGTGGATTCAGAAGTTCTAGGCGATGTGTAGATCAGATATTTTTCATTCGGGCAGATTCTTGAGAAATGTTCGAGTTTCAGAAACTTTGGTTACTAGATTTCAAAAGGGCTATTGACTCTGCTGATCGTCATGATTGTGAGATCGTATGAAATACCAGACTGGTTAAAGTTAACGTAATGAAAGCTCTCTCTCTAATAACACTGGGTTGTGTGTAAGAATTGGTAAGGCTTGTAGCAATTGGCTTAGCATTGCTTCTGGTGTTCGACAACGGTGCATTTTATCCTCTTTGGTTATTATGTTATGCAAAATTCATGCAAGGGAAAGATTTTGGCCTTAAATGGTCTAGAGATAAAATTTCTGATTTAGGTTATGCTGATAATTTGGCCCTTTTGACAAATGATGTTGATGAGACTGGTTGTAGAGTAGGTTTGTTGATAAACAGAGAAAACTAGTATGAAAATAGATCACGCAGGCTGTGGTTGTTAAACTGAATAGTGCCAGGACTTTTAAGAATCTATGGAGAGAGTGGAGAAATAGGCCTAAACACCTAAAGCCTAAAATTAAGACTGTATAATAGTTTGGTTCTTTCTAGAGTTAATTATGGTAGTGAAACATTAACCCTTTGTAAATAAGACAGAAGGCTACTTGATGTCCTTGATTCTACACTGGTGCTCAAAATTAAAGAATAATCGACAAAAACCTATATAGCTGCCGATATATGTAAAAGAATGTAGTGAAAATGGGGGAACATGGAATCCCTGAAGGAAAATATTGTTAGCAAAGGGCCAAATTATCGTATGGCAGCGCTACACTGATTTCCTCGTCTTGAATGTCAAACATAAAAAAACAAAATTCTGTTCCAACAAAGAACCATACGCAAATTTGAGCACTTGTCCAAAAAGTATTCACAAGAGGTATTGATGTGGAGTAAAATTAAAAATCTTAAGAACTATAAAGTTCAAGGCAAGTGAAAAGTAATTCAATAAAACTAAGCTTGGAATGGGAAATCTGTTGAAATAATGAACATTGCCAGCTGCTTAGCATGAGCAAATCTGGTTTTGCTTATTCAAATTTTGCTATACTTTTAAATAACGTTTAGACCCGATTCACCAGCAAAATTCTCTTATCAATGGGGTACCCATAAATTTACAATGAGGGGGGGGGGGGGGGGGGCAGGGTTAACGTCTTGAGTTTAATTAGCAGAGACTTAAACTATATTTTCTAAGTCCTCATACAGAAGGCTATAACAGCCAGGGTTCAACACGGTGAAATTAGCTTATTATTTGGATCTCCCTCTTCCTGAGTATGCCAGTATCCAATAGAAATCTTCAATAACAAACATACTCAGTTACAGTGGTTGACTTACTTCCCTGATTTTCGAGACCTATTTTAAGTTGTTTTACTTTGGAGTGATACTTTTGGGCCAGGTCCCAAACGATCAAAGATGGTTGAGGTGAGGGGAATTACTGAACAGGTATTAGCTTCCCACCAAAGCCATCCAACGAACTATTTTAGAAAATACATCTTATTGTATTTAACTCGGACCTGGGGACTGTGCGAGCACACACACGCGCGAGTTCACCATTGGTAATTGCAAAATAAAACTGCTAAAACAATTTGTTTTTTCGTGCCTACTTTTTTCCTCTGCCCCTTACAAAAATTGTCTCACATATTGGCTGAAATATGAAACTACTACGGTTTTATTATATATTGAATCCTTGACATCTTAAAAATATCTTTTATTAAATAAATCGAACATCCAATTTTTTTTTTACAGTGGGAAAGATCAATATACACACTTTTCAAAAATTAAAATATAAAATGCATGGAAGTTATACAGTTTTTTTTTATGGTTATAATCAGGGGAAAAAAACTGTTATACATGTATATTTACAATGTGACATATACAGAAATCCAATAGTAAAAGTATTGAGAATTGCTCACATGGATAGAAAGTTACCTAGTTTGTCAGTATAGAGAGCTGCCAATATGAAGTTTATACAAAATTTATCTTGGACCCCTTTTTTTGTAGATTAAAATCATTGACAAAGAAATGTGGAGGGGAAGTACCAAATCCTTTGTCCCCTCTGTTAGCAGGCCCTGTCCATATTATTATTACAGGCAAATTACTGAACATAAAACATTTACTTAAAACTATTTTAAAAAGGAAAAATAAACAATCATTCACAGAATAATTGTATATTGGGCTAAGCTGTAATTAATAATCAGAAAGAGTTTAAGTCGCATAATTAAATGGAATTATTAATTAAACAAATGATTATTACAAAACATTTGTTCCAACAACTATCAGTATTACAATTGAAATAGTTCTTTGTGATAACCCTAAGAATCCCCTTATAAAATTCACATTTTTGTTTGCAATTCATTTTTAAGTACATACTGAACAACTTTATTAATGCATACGAATACAATAGTGCTTTACTTGCTTTCTGGAGATTTAATTTCCATAATTAACACTTATAAAATACACCAATCTGTACTGTCATACTAACATGATTAACATAAAACGAAAAAAAAAAGTTTCAGTACTCTTAATGCAGTATCTATGGGATTTCCAAATCAAACTGAAGTTCGCTATTATTATCTGAAAGTACTACGATTCCAATTGCACAATAGATTGTATCAATCAATGTATATATATATATTTCAGATGCAGTTTACTGATTAGGACTACCCATTGCTTTTTTTTTTATGGTGGAGAGGGGAGGGGTGTCTCAGTGATTCAGTGTTTTAAGTGGAAGTGTGCCCCAATGGTATTTTTAAAAGCAGTAGTTTGAGTGAAGATTTAAGAGTCTGTTTCAAATGGTGTTTTTTTTTAGAGGAGGAACTTGGTTTGTAGTTTTGATTAATACTAAAAAGTAAACCCCATCAACCAAAATACATGCATAATTTATTATAGAGAGATTATAAAAGAATACTCTAATATTATGAAGTGTTGAGTTTTATTACATAAGTAAACAAATTGTATTCAAAATATTGACACTCCCAATGTGTTCTTGTTATGAGGGTGTGAAATTAATATCACATGGTGGTGCTAGTATTACATGTAGTGTCAAAATTTTGAATCACTTGATTGGTTGAGGTGGGAAAATCTTGGGACTCCGAAGAAATCTGATTCGACACCACTGTACTTCTTTTTTGGGGGATACATTAAAAACATCGTTTATTCTGGAAAAATTCCATTTACAGCAAATATATTTTACATTACAGCAATAATATTTAAATTATTATAATATATACAAATATATATTACCATTTACAGCAATAATATTTAAATTAAAGAATCGCTGAAGATGTTGCAAGTGTTACACCAGACATACTCAGCTGAGAATGTGCAGAATTTGAATATAACACCAATAATGGCGTCCATATTGAAGTCTGTTGAACACAAAATGAAACTTTGCGAGTTCCTTGACATTTTTAACACACAATTTAATAAAATATAGCATTTTCCTCTGTCTAAAAAATGTTGAAATTAAAAAACTATATAATAAGAGTAATATAAAAACAAAGTTGTGGAATAATAGCAGTTGTTAATATATGAAAAAAGTACAAAATAAACGATAGAATTGAAATTGGACTTTAAATAATAATAAATACTCCCTCAAGAGGCTGCTTGCCACAGAGGTCTGACAGGAGCCTGTCAGTTTATATGCCACAGTAAAAGGTCTGAGAGGATGGCACGACCTCAGCAGAAAAACGACACTTACATCCATGCCTTACCCGGGGCTCGAACCCAGGTCCCTTAGATCAGTAGCCAAGCACACTAACCACTCTGCCATTGGACTTGCTAAATTTATTTCAAAATTACTAATATGCCAGAAAAAAAAAATGCCTACATATTTTGTCTGCAACTTTTTAAGCATATTGATAACATATACGCACATAATTTTTTGCTGTAGGGGTTATATTTATAAGATATCAGAAATATACAATTATTTCTGTTGCAAGTGTTATACCAGACATGCTCAGCTGAGAATGGCCAAGTCACAAGGACCCCAAATACTCAGAGTTAGTTGTGAGAAGGGGACCCATGCAATAACTGTTAGGAGACAGATGGAAGACTCCTATCAAGGCCATCCAGTGTGTTCTTTAATGTACACAGGGTATGGCTCTTCTACACACGGGGCCATCGCTTAATGTCTCTCTGATGAATAGCAGCCTTTCTATGCCCATCAGTGTATCCTTTCTGACCATGGGCATGGTGGGGGTTTATCATTGATAAATCTCAATGTGGCACATCTGTGATTCAAACTTGGGAGCTACAAATTATAAACAATCATTTCTATATGCAGCCCTGAGTGTAACACTTCATAAAATATCCTAATGTAGCATTAAATGGTAAGGTCCCACATCATATTTGCCTTTAAACTTACTCTTCAGCATTTCATTTAAGATATATCTTATACATGAGCATTTTTTGTTACTTTCATTGTTGTGGATACATTGAAGAGTATATTTTGAAAGAAAATATTTTCCTACCTTCTGCTTTGCTCCTAAAAGTTAAAGAAAAAAAAAATACACTGGTGGCTAAATACTCCTAAAAGTGAAAGAAAAGAAAAAATACAGTGGGTGGTTGATATATTTGGATACAAACGAGCCTGGGTGCAAATTCTGAGCAACACTTTGATACTTGCACTTTCTTTTTGTCTCCCTCACAAGTTTTCTTAATGGTAATTTATACTAGCCGTCCCGTGGCTGAGTGGTTAGTGCACTTGGCACTTGGCTACTGATCTAAGGGACCTGGGTTCGAGCCCCTGATAAGACATGGACGTTTGTGCTGTTTTTCTGCTGAGGTCTTGACAACCTCACAGACCCTCTACTATGGCATATAAACTGACAGGCTCCTGTCAGACCTCTGTAGCAAGCAGCTGCTTGAAGGGGTATTTATTTTTCATTTTTAATTTATACTGACTGGCTCTTGTCAAGATCTCTAGTGGAAAGCAGTAGCCTTAGAAGAGATTCAAAACGTTTTGTAAAGAATTTACCTTTCTAACCCATTTGTTTTTAATGGAGTAAGTCATTCAACTAATTAAATGCATATGGCAAAACAGAAGTATTTTCTATCAGCTATTTATGAAATTGTTCTAGTACTAATAAGGAAGTAAAGTGGTGGTTATACTGAATGAAAAAATGGCAGTGCTTGTCCTTTAATCCTAGAATTTTCATGCTATTGGCATATTTGCCTCACATATCTTCATACTCTAAATTTATAATATATTTGAACATTCAGGTTTTTGAATATAGTTTTAGTATCACAAATATGAAAAGTCACCAACAAATTGAAATAATTATATATTATTAAATGAAAAAAAAATGTATATAACTTGCACATTATGCAAAAAGAAAAAAACTTGATAAATAATGATACATATTAGAATTTCATATTAGTAAAAATACTAAGTTATAAAACAGATATTTCAGATCAACTCAACCTTAATTTTATAATAACAAATTTATTAACTGCTGCTTTATTTCATCATTTAGGCTGACATCCTGCTAAAAGTTTTTCTCAATTCTGAAAGGCTTTTACTATTTCATTCAATTTCATTGGAGTATACTTTATTTTTTAATCATCCACAGGTTTTTGTTTGTATTGCAATAACCAGCATAAAATATATGATATAGTAGGAGGAGGAGGAGGGAGGGTGGGAGGAAAATCGATTTGTCTCACCCTAATAATTGGCTAAGGGGGATGTGTGGTTTCATCCAGCTTCAGAATTTCCTCTATCTCATTTGCAAGCCATAGTGAGAGACAATATAGATTGCTGTTTAGACGATTGGATATTCACAGTTGCTTCCATGCAAAGAAACAGAAATTTAGCTAAATACAGCAGAATCTCATAAATCCAGCACGAGCTGGGTTTTAGAAAAAAAAAAATTTTTTTTGTTGTTGGAAAGTGCTGTTTAACTTTCTACAACTCCTTTAACTTTCTATTCCATAACATGTACTAGTAAGATGAGAACTGGATGTGTCTTGATTGGCTGTCTGCAAATTGGTCCAATAGTTCATGAATAGTTCATGTGGTGCATTCACTGTTCTATAGCAGAATAAGTTACAAAAGTTCTAAAAGTGCCTGATCTTTGATAATTCTGGAGTTTCAAGTGCTGAATGTATGAGATTCTACTGTATATCAAAATATTATGGAGCAGTGTACTACTAATTATACCAATGGGAAGATGTCTTAAGAGAGCAGTGATTTTATGGAAGACAGGACTTTCATATACACGTAGTATGAACAATATAGAGATAATGACAACCAGGGCATCATGCAACCACCATGATGTGGCCAATTGCTTAAAATAAATCCTATAACTTGTGAGTCATGCTCAATCATGACCTACATAAATATTAAGAGAAGCCCACTTCTAAGCACATCCTGATAAGATTTCCAAAATAGGAATGGTCTGCAATATCACAATTTGCCATTGGAAACTTAATGCAAAGAGCGTGTTAATTAAATTCTAGTTGTGTCACTAATAAGCAAAACATACTGAAATTTTGAAATAAACATATATTCCAAATCCAATATGATAACCATCTTATTGGTATCTTATCATTAATGATTAGATTGGTTGTGTAAACACTACTGCCTTTCAATTGCAATGTTTTTATAAAAATTACAACAGCTGTTGGGCTCTGCTAAAATATTACATGATCTAATTACTTATTATTAAAAATTTAAGACACAATAGTAAAATGTAACTTTTTTTTTCATGTATTTATTATTAGTTTCACAAATAAGAAACATACCATATAAAAATCTTGTAAATAAAAATTCAGCAAATATTAATTTTGAGAACAAATTATTTACTTGCACAATTTGGATGGATGTTAAAAATAATTTTTTTCCCTAATGCTAATAGAATAATGCTACACCAATATGTACCAGCATTCAAATAAAAAGCATTAATATATGAATGACCACTATTCGCAGCAATAATATTTTTACATTCCTTTTAGCTTTCATAAAATATTTCATAGAAAACATAGCTGTATTTTGCTTCCACATTATATAGGCATTCAGCTGTTGCTTGAGTTCAGACTTTTGCTATTGACTAATATCTTAATGACTTTGTACAAATATTTACCTTTAACATTAACTTGCACTGCATATTTTAAATTCTGAAATAAAATCCATACCTTCAGGTAAACCAAAATTTACATTAAAATTTTTAATTTCAGTTTTGTAGATATTTCCAAAAGGGTTGCAATTTCATAGCTTTTCATATTTTCTCTAATTCAGAATTTTTGAAAAGAAGTTGAATTAACATTAAATAATTTTAATGTGGTTTGACCATACAAATTTATTGAATGCATTCTGTATTTATTGCATCATATTATAAACTCACCTATTTCTCCAGAATTTTGATAAGACTTCTAATGAAATTTATTCTATCTATTACGTTTCTATAGCGTTATCATTTATGCCAATATTTGATTATAAAGCTGGTAAAAAGCAAGATATTTTCCATTTATTCACAGATTTAGTTGAATATTGCTCACAAACATAATCATACTAATGGCATCAAATGCAAAGGTCCTGTTATTTAAAAATAGTTTTTTTTTTTTATCAATTTCCTTAAAAACTTCAGTTAAATATGCTACAGGTAAAAAGATGAAATACTTTTAGATTTACAAGTGGTGTCCAACTACTAATTTGAAAACACTAATTGTCAAAATATGGCACTTCTATAACGTCAATCAAGATATCAATAATCTTAGAAAATTCTATTTTAATCTTTTATTTTTAAACGATGGAAATAACTTAGAAGCTCTATTATGGTTGTCCTGGTTTCTCACACAAACATATCATCGTACACTCCATGACTTGAACCTCACCCCAGCAGCTGCAGTGAGCCAAAGTGATATCACTGCATCTCCAAGGTGGTATACAAAAGTTTACCTAATGTTTGGAAGTAATCACCATATTTATATATTTGATGTATTAATCATGTCTGTGGAGATATTCAAGGTGCATTTAAGATATCTCTTCATTGGCTATAACTATTACATCAGAACACACCTTTCTTTTGTTTTGGTTTTATGCAACATTATTATAAAAAAGTAATAAAGAATGTATATGTATTCAGACTATTCATGGCTCTATATATACACAGTATATATTATTTTTTACTTTCAAAAATCATAACAACAAACTGGTTTATTATTAATATATTAGCTAGAATTATTTAGGCATAAAAAAAATTGTAAACTATAAAGTTGCACAAAAATTAAGTAAAATCAATAACAAGTCATCTGAAACTTGCAAATAAAATTACAACAAATTAAAGATAAAATATTATTATTACACTGAAAAGTAACTACACAACTCCTACTTAACATTTAAAGATACTTGAATAAATTTTATGTGCCTGTTCCTGCAATACAAAGAAGGAATATCTTACATATATCCTAAATATGCAATACAAGACAAAATATTTTGGAAGCGTACTATCTTTTAATGGTTTTAATATCCCTGACAGCCGAGTGGTTAGAGCGCTTGGCTACTGATCCAAGGGACCTGGGTTCCAGCCCTGGGTAAGGCATGGATATGTGTGTTGTTTTTCTGCTAAGGTCCTGCCATCCTCTCAGATCTTCTACTATGGCATATAAACTGACAGGCTCCTGTCAGACATCTGTGACAAGCAGCTGCTTGAGGGGGTATTTTTTTTATCAATCATCAAAACATGAGAGTTTAGTAACACTATAGTATTTTGTATACTTTTTATTGTACAGTACATACACAAAATCCTCATGCAGCCATGGGCTATGGAGGTCCAACCAGACTGTGTAATTTTCCTCTCCAGATGTGTCTCTTCTGAGCTATAGCTGCTGCATTTGGCCACTCTAGGCCAATTCTAGCAAGGTCCTGTTTGACATTGTCTTCCCATTGCATCCTAGGTCTCCCCCTTTTTCTCAAACCCTTAGGCATACTGTTCAGAATCCTGTTTGCCAATCTGCAGCTATGCATACGGGCAACATGGCCAAACCAACATAGTCTCTTTCTGAACAATATGCCGCTCAAAGGAGGTTGATGACTCCTTCATCTAACCTAATCATTACTTACAAAGTCAAACCATCTAATGCCCAAGATATTGCATAAGCATCTAGAATCAAAGGCATCAAGTTTCTTGTTATTCTGCTTACAAAGGGTCCATACTTCACTACCATAACCAACCTTAGAAAGAACCAAACTATTATACAGCCTAATTTTAGTCTTTACATGTATACGCTTATTTTTCCACACTCTCCATAGATTCTTAACAGTCGCAGTGGCAATCTCTATTCTTCTATTTATCTCAAGCCGCACATCACCAGTATCTGTTACATAGCTCCCAAGATAAGTAAACTGAGATACTTGCTCAATAGTACAACCATTCAAAGCAACTGAAGCACCATCTGCCAGACCAATTTTCATCACTTTAGTTTTTTCACTGTTTATCACCAAACCTACTCTATTACCAGTCTCATCAACAGCCCTAATGAAGAAATTCATCTCATTAACATCAGTAGCCAACAGGGCCAAATCATCTGCATAATCTAAATCAGAAATTTTGAAATCTCTAGACCATTTAAGGCCAAAATCTTTCCCTTGCATACAAAGAATTTTGCATAACTGGATCAATAGCCAAACTAAACAGAAAAGTGGACAAAATGCATCCCTCTCTAACTTCACCAGCAATGTTAAACCAATCGCTACAAGCCTTACCAACTCTCACAACAAGTCAGTGTTATTATAGAGAACTTTCATTACACTAACTTGTCAGGTATTAAATGTGATCAAACAATCAATCACAAATTATGTTGATCAACAAAATCAAAATCCTTTTTGAAATCTACAAAGCTAGTAACCACAGGTTTCTGAAACTCTAAACATTTCTCAAGAATCTAAGTGAAAATATTTTATCAATACATCTCCTACTATTTCTGAATCCACATTGTTCATCATGCAGTTGTCCATCAACCTAATTCTTAATTCTATTAAGTATAATCATGCAAAGAACTTTTCCTGGAACAGAAAGTAAACTGATTCTCCTATAATTATGACAAGAACTATGATCACCTTTTTTTTTTAAAAAAATAGGGGCAATAATAGCTCTAGTAAATTTTTTAGGAACAACACCTTTATCATAAAAGATATTCAAAATTTCAGTCAGCCATGTGACAACACAACTGCTCCCAGCTCTAAGCATTTCAGTGGTGATTTCATCCACCCTTGGGGAATTATGCAACCTTAGAAAGTTTTCTGTAGTTTCAATTAGTTTTAAAAGTACAGTTTTAATTTTAAGATAGCCAATGTGACTTCGGAATGTGATATAGGGCTATCATAAAAGCCAGTAATGCATCTATCCTCATTACAAACAATGGGAGTAGAAATAATAACATTGTTTAGAACATCTCTGAAATGCTCAGCCCACCTACCCATCATAGAATCCTCACCTTCAACCACCTTGACATGTTTATCCCTCAATCCCTGTATACCTGTCGTTTTCCACACAAAACATTATCTGGTACAACTCTCTGCTGTTGTGCTATTTAACTGCTTCCTCTGCTTTGTCAGCCAAGCTATCAAGCCAAAGATTCTTATCAGCTGTTAACTGATCCTTTATACGTTTATTAAGCTGGTTGTAATGCCTTCTATTAGGACCACTAGGGTGTTGATTCATATTAATCCTGCACTTCCTTCTTTCAAAAATAAGTTCCATAGCCTTATCACATATAATTTTGTTTCCTCTGTTCCCTTTTACCCAAAAGAGTACTGTTGGTTTCAAGAAAAGCGTGTTTAAACTGATTCCATTCTTTCTCAACTTCAGCAGTAAGCAAACGATGATTGGTATAATTTGGCTATATCAGGATCTTTCAGACCTTCAGTGTTAAAGGTAATTTTCTTAACCTTAGCACAACATTTCTTAAACTTCAGCTACAAGACATTTTTGACCAGATAATGGTCAGACCCAATTTCGGCTCCCCTGTATGATCTGGTATTCCTAACTGAACTGGCCCATTTGCTATTATCTATATAATTAAATATAATTTGCTATTATCTATATATTAAAATATAATCTATCATATTCCTGTGCAACCCATGTATGTTTATAAATGTCCCGATATTTGTAGTATGTGTTAGTTATTCGTAAACCATTAAGTTTACTTACCTGTACGAGACATTCCCCATTGACATTGGAACTACCAATGCCCAAAGGTCAGAGTCAGTACCAACTTTAACAATGAAGTCACCTAGCACATTCCCCACCCTGCTCACAGTCAATAGGGGACACTGATGGGCTTGGAAAGGCCGCTGTTCGTTGGATGAAACGTTAAGCCGTGGCCCCGTGTGCGGGAGAGCCATACCCTGTGCATGTTAAAGAACACGCTGGATGGCCTTGACGGGAGGCTATCATCTGTCTCCCAACAGCTGTTCCAGTGGGTATCCTCCCCCAACCTTCTCTGAGCCTTTGGGGTCCATGTGACCTGGCCATTTAGCCCATGGTGTGCAAAAAAGTGCCACTCAGAGGTAAAAACAACCCAACAAAAAACACCTAGCACAATAGAAATATCTCCTTTCTTCACAGAATTCAAAATATCCTGATGCTGGCTGTAAAACGTATCCTTCTCATTCTCATCAGAGTCCTCTGTGGGGGCATAACAACAGATGACATTCAAGTCTTTAACTTTTGTTTAAAATTTTGCTCTAAGAAATCTTTCATTAATGCAGTCACATACTAGAAGAGCATCACTGGTGTGTCTGCTGAGAAGCAAACCTACACCTTGGAGATGCTTTCCATCCTGCCTCCCTGAAAAGAAAAATTTAAAGTTATTTTTAAGTATCTCACCTTTACCTGTCATCTGGTCTCTTGCAAGCCTAGAATATCTAGGTGATAATGCTGGAATTCCTGCGTGAGGACATCAAGAGAATAATCTCTATGTAATGTCATCACATTCCATGTTCCTGCAGAGAGAAAATGATTAGTAGGTTTTTTAAAGAAACTAGGTTTATTGAGATAGGTAGGGCCAACAATATCAAAGAGCCCCCTGATCGCAAGCATGGGGCAAAGACCTGTTCCTCCTCCACTAAAGGCTGAAGTCACCGATGCTGATAGGAACTTCAGGCACCACCTTTTCAAGTGGACTTTTTCAAGAGCCATATGGTCTGCCTGAGACACATTACTCCAGTTTAGGATTGACAATGCCCAACTAGCTAAGTGAGGTTCAGGTACCTGCGATGGCCTCTGATCAGGATTATCCGCCAATTGATATAAGGTATCCCATGCCTCTGTTCACTTAGGGCTCGCAACCCAGAAGCAAATAGTAAACATAGCGGCAGATTCCCCCTCAACAGAGGCCAACTAGTGCAGCAAGTCCAGGATCCATAATCAAGCTCAAATCCATAAACAAATCCAGTCTAGTAGGTATAAATGGTCAGCACCAGGACTCTGTGAAGTTGACCACTCCTCAGCAGGGTTAAAAAAAAAAAGAAAAAAGTGGCCATAGATGATGACCAGATCAGTAGGACATACTGAACTGCAGCTCTCCCCTTCGGTTCCCTTCCAAAAGAGAATATCCCCTTTGAAAGGTACTAATGGCCTGCACCACGAGAAGGCAGGATTGGACATTAGGCACTAGGCCTGGCTGGTTCTGTGCATCATCACTGGAGTTTGGTACACAACTCTATTTCCAGTTTATGCCTAGCTACCATTTACAGACAGTATTAGGAAATTTTACATAAGCATCCTATAATGCAGGAAAAGATTTAGTTTCAATTTTGATAGCAACTATAACATATGTTCAAAACATAAAACTAAATTTTTCTTGAAATAATGAGCTGAAAAAAATTATTGTACTGACTGCAATTTAAACCCAGGTCTCCCAGAAGCATGTCGGGCATTTTAATCACTGGACCATCAGCTCTTGATGGTCCAGTGATTAAGATGCCTGACATGCTTCTGGGAGACCTGGGTTCGAATCCCAGTTAGGACAAAATAAAATTCAACTAATTATTTCAACTGTTTGTCTACATGATGGTTTCCTGTGATAATCTATTACTGAACTAAATTTTTCTTTCTATAAAATCTTGCATGTCGCTTTTCGAATAGTTTGCAAAATATGAATGAAGATTACAATAACAAATTACACTGTTGTTTAGTCCATGCCATACAGTTAATTATTCTCAATGAATATTTAATTACATATTTGAAAAGAAAAAAGTTTCTTATTTGATAAGAGAGATAAAAAGTACATCAATAAATAGTATTTTTGCAGCAGTGGTCCCTAAGCATTATTTTGGAAAACAATCTCATTAAAATGAAAAAATCTTACTATATAAATTTTCATACACTTATTTACAAGACATATAGAACAGAATATGTACAATAACCCAGAAGAGGCTCTTAATATGAGTATTCAACCACAAACATATGAAAGTAATTCAAAATATAAATACCATTACATAAATAGAATCTTGTTTTGAGTATTCTTTCATCTCTGATTATAGACATCAGTGAACAAAAAACTGAGCAAAGAAATTGCACAGCCCTAATATAATGATTATTACATGGAGCACAATTGAAGAAAGAGTCAGCTCATCTTTATCTTTCAGAGCTTTCATGTATGCTATACAAGGCAGTGTAAAGATGTAGGCCAAACCAGCAAATGCTCCAGAAAACCTAAAATTAATGTATTTCATTAAGTAAAGATTTTATTAGATTACATTATTCAAATGATAAACTAAATATATGCATAATCTTAGTGTGGAGAAGTGTAAAAGAATATTAATTTTTGAAAATAATTACCTCTTTCCTAAAACTGAAAGGTTTAAATCGTAACTTTATACCATTAACGATCTGTAAACTTTCTAAGGGTATCCACCAAATCTCTTTAGTGGATGTTACATAGATAATATGTCTTCTGTAGAAAATCTGTACTGAACAATTTCTGCATTCCTAGTAAACTGATTAAACTTGGGCTCAAAATTTTCAGCATGAACTTGTCTCCCATTATGTAACAATTTTCTTTTCATAAAGATAATCATTTCTGTATGGGAATCAATGTTGCAAGT
Organism: Ryuthela nishihirai; assembly: GCA_038380435.1. NCBI lineage: Eukaryota > Metazoa > Arthropoda > Arachnida > Araneae > Heptathelidae > Ryuthela > Ryuthela nishihirai. Next base: position 71,559,804 of record JAWZYU010000019.1, on the reverse strand, counting down.
GAATGTTATGGTAGTAGTAGTTAATTATAGTATTAACATTTAAAAAAAAGTTTATTTTCATCAGAAAACAAAAATGGCTGCAGAAATAAGTATAAATTTTAGCATTATCCAACACCACTTCTCAACTCCCTCCTTCCCATTCAAGTATTGTGTTATTTATGAACAAACCCTAAGCCTATAAATATGCCTTTCTTTTTGCTTCTTCTATCAGATGTTGGCTGCATCTATATATGAACCCCCCCCCCCCCCGGTAAATTTTCCATTCCTGCTTTTTTCTGTTCTATTCAACAAATTTTCATTCATGCTTTCAAACCCTTCACTGCAGTTTTATGTTTCTTGAGAACCTGTTTCCTAGTGAAATCCTTATATCATTCACAATTTTTTTTTTACTTTATCTTCAATGGCTATAAATGGATTTTTACTTCTTGATATTTTTAATAGCTTATCCAGTGAAAAAAAAAAAACTAGATATCCTTGAAAAGGTTATGGCTTATTTATAAAAATACTCAACATAAACCATTCATATTTAGGGAAGACAATTTGTTTTTAATGATTCAGAAATAGAGTTCAGAAATGTGTATTTCAAAGCACACAATTATCATATTTTAAGATTAAATGTTTTAATTATACAACAGATAAATTAATTTTTAAATAAAGTAAAATACATGGATAAAACATTTAATTAGTATTATATTACATTTTGATCAGATAACACTTGCTAAAAATTTATTATAAATATAACTGCATGGAAACTGCAACAAGCATAACTATTACATTAAGGAACTAGTTATTTACTTTGTATTATTTGATCTTCAAAGTGTCAACTACACATTTTACAATTAAAAAAAATATCATTAGGCAATTTACTTACTTTGGAAATTTTGACAAGAGACTCAGTATAATACACCACAAACCAACATCTGTGAGGCTACAGGGACAGCACAAATCAAAGTGATAATGTTCATTTTTTTACCTGGTATTCAAACCCAGATCCCTTTGCTCCGGAGTCCTACAAACTAAATTCCTTGGACACTAAGATGGTTATTTCAGAATATATTTTTATAAAATTAAGTGTGTTTTTAGTAAAGGTAGTGAATTGTATAATTACCTAATAATGGTTCCAACTTTAGGCAAAAATATAGCAAATAGTATGCATATTGTTAAGACAATGGCATTCAATGCCAAGACATGTTTCAAGCTGAAATAGAGGAAAATATATTAGAAAAGGCACAAATGAAAATAAATATTAATTATCATGCAAAACTACACAGCAGGCAGTTCAATTTCAAATAATTATGGGCCTGTATCATAGCTCAGATACCTTAATTACACACTTTAATGAAATAATTTACAATATATTTTTAATGATAATACTGCTGACTATGAACACATTTTCTTTAAGTTTAAGTAAAGTTGGTGATGATTTCACTCTTATTGTATTAATAGGTTGTAGTTTATTATTTAAAAAATAATATTTTCTTTAATTCAAAATTATCTTTAAATATGATGGTAATCAATTTAAACTTAATAAAATATTTAACAATTATCATTCAATTGCATATCAATAAACAGTTCCATTTAGTGTATTATTACTACATAATTGAGCAGTGCTAAGTTCAGAACTTTTACATCATTTTAAATGAATTACCATTATAATTTTTAAAAAGTCGGGTCATTTTTAACAGAGATTACTTTTTAAGCCATCAAATGTTTGTATACTTCACAATACTGTTGTTCCAAGGTTCTCCTTTGAAGAGTAATAATTTAAAATTATGAAATGTACATAAGAGTATCCTAATTGATATCCACTCAATATTAAGTAATCAATGTATATAAAAAAAAAGATTTTACACTAACTTTCACTTTTGACAAAGTTATCTCGTAAGCGTTTCGAAAAATTTCTTTTTGCAATTTTCTGAAATCACAAAAGAATATTTCGAGGAGTTTGTTGAGATTAGTGGTAAGAATACCATTACATAACTGAAAGAAATAGGTTTGAGTGCCACTCAGAGAGAAATTCAATTTTTTCAACTAACTTTTCATGATTTAGTTACTCATCCAGCTTAAAAAATGATCTCCAACTATGTGTAATATACAGGGTGTCCCATAAGTTCTTATATATAGGCATGGGTCATACATTTGTATACATGGTCACAAGTAAAAATAACTATAATGTGTTCTTCTTTGTTGTTTCAGACAAGTTGACCCATTGATGAATGACAGAGTAATGTATTGTTTTACATCCCAGGAGAACTAGACTTGGTACTTATTCATGTTGCTGGAGAAAGCCAGCAAGTGAGGAATTTCACAGGCTACATCCAAACAAGCCATTTTACATGTCTATCAGTAATATTCTGAAGAAACTGGATGAGACTGTGATAATAAACCTAGACTAGGTCATCTGAGTAGTGTCAAAGATGAAGACCACAATATAGATGTTCTGGCTAAAGTTGAAGTTGCCCTCACCAATCTGTAAGGAAAATTGCACAGGAGGTGGGAATTGGAAAATTATACTGTATGTATCCATAATTCTGAGAAGAAACAGATTCTACCCATACAAAAATGCAAATGGTACAGGAGTTGCATGGGGATAACATGGACCGCAGAGAGCAGTTCTGTGATTGGACACTAGAAAAAATGTCAGGAACCGTCTCTCTTGGCTGACATAATCTTCAGCGATGAAACAAATTTTCACTTGAATGGGACAGTCAACTGCCACAATTGCCATTACTGGGCTGCGACACAAACATACTGAATTGATGATGCAAACTTACGGAAAGATCAGAGGGTATCTGTTTGACATGAAATTCTTGGTAACAACATCACAGGATCTTACTTTTATACCAAAACAGTCACTGGCGATTCTTATTTGCAAATGTTAAATGACATTTTGGTGCTACATTTTGGTCTGAACTTGGTTCGACAAAAGTGCATTTAAGTATGTACGTATAGTATTTAGAGGATATACCATTAGCAAGTTACCACAGCATTTTCTTTCAGCAGGATGAGGCACCACCCCACTATGCCACAACTGTCTGAACTTGGTTGGATGAAACACTACTCCAAAAATGGATTGGCCAATGTTGGGTGCTGAAATGGCCACCTCGATGTCCAGATTTGGCTACCTTGGATATTTTTCTATGGTACTACTCATAGAGTACCATAAACCATAGTACCATGACATGTACCAAAATCACTCTTGAACACCGGATGAATTAAAGAAGACTATCTGCAGTGAATTTCACAAGATAATGCCATCCATTCTGGGTAATGTGCATTGGTCACTCAGAGACATGACTGCCATATCCAAGCAACACAGGGGTGCCAAGTTGGAGCATTTGATATCTTAATATGGATTCGGTACAGTTGAATAAAGTAAATATAAAAGTTGAATTTTATTACTTTGCCTATGTATAGAGACTTATGAGACACCCTGTATATATATATATCAATTAGCAGTCAAGGAAAAATAAGCAAGAGAATTGGCTGTTCATTATTTCACTGATTCTTATACTAGTATGCATTTATAGCATACATATGTACAAAATCCTCAAGCAGCCAGGGGTTATGGAGGTTGAACCAGACTGCATGACTTGGTTCTCCAAACAACTCTATCCTGAGCTACAGCTGCTGCATTTTTATAGTGTAAGCCAATTCTAACAAGGTCCTGTTTAACATTGTCTGCTCACTGCATCCTAGGTCTTCCCCTATTTCTGAAGCCTTTAGGCACACTGTTCATAACCCTATTTGCCAATTTGTAGCTATGCATATGAGCAACATGGATGAAAACATCTTTCTGCACAATATGCTACTCAGATGACTCTTTCCTGTTATCTTGCTTATAAAGGATCCAAGTTTTGCTACCATAACGTATTCTAGAAGAAACCAATTACATAGCTGAATTTTAATCTTTAGGTGTATATGCTATTTTTTCACACTCTTCATAGATTCTTAAAAGTCCCAGCAGCACTCCCCATCCTCCTATTTATCTTGTGCTAAATATCACAAGTATCTGTTACATAACTCCCAATAGCTCCCAAGATAATTAAACTGATATACTTGCTTTGCATTTAGACCACTCATATAAATACAAAGAAATAACATAACCTAAAACAAAGTAGTGAATAACATCATTGCAGTGTAAAAAATTAAGCAGCTGATTAATAGCTATGTCCAATGTTTTGAGTCCTAACAAAGATATAGACCAGATGTCAGCAACTTTTTAAATTCAAAAGCCAAATAATGTTTGCCATTTTCAAGTAGCTGCATACTAATAATAATTTTTAAATAAAATTTAAATAATTAAAATTTAAAAAAATTAAATAATAATATAATTATTAAACTGACATGAACCAGCTGGAATAATTCATAATTTTTAATCATTACTGCAAACATTTCATACATCAATAAAAATTGAACTATGTTACAAAATAGAACAATGACAAAAGTGCACTTAAGTGTGTACTTATAGTAGTCTGAAATTAGAGGCACGTGTAAACAACACATAATGAATAATCAGCAAGTCAAAACATTGGTTTCTTGATGGTGAAGAAAAAGGAGTGCATATGCCTTAGTTTTCACAGCAGTGATATTCTTAAGCTATGGTTATTTTTTGAGCAGGAAGTTGTCAAATTCATTTCATCCATTGCATTAAGGAAAAGGAATTTTATTTCAGTCAGTCTAAATAGATGCAAAGATAAAAACAATAGGGATTCTTTTCTTTGCAATATATTATAAGCATTATTTTTCCTGTGAATTATGTTACCATACAAAATCTCTTTGCATGGTAACGGAGTGACAAAATCTCTCTGTCACTCTATGGTATGCATGCTTTGGGTCCCATGGTTTGAATGTAAAATTTAAATAATCTACTAATTTAATAGTTTTGCCTTTCAATTCTACAATAAAAAAAAATAGAGAGTGAAATCATAAACTTACCTTGGATATATTGAACCAAAGATAAAATGAAGTACTTGAACTCTTAATAAGTATACAATTAATGGATAAAGGGTTAGCACTTGAAATAAGAGAAATACTCTTGTGACTACTGCAAATAAATCATTACTTCTAAAATTGTTCAGCAAGTTCTGAAAGAAAGAAAAAACAGCAAAATTTGGCATCATAAGTAAATAATCAAGCCTCAATTATTCTTGCATTAACAAAGTTTAAATTGTGAAAAATATTGGGGAGTTATAGAAACCACAAAATATAAATGGAAATAACAATGCAAATGTGGCACATCCAGTGGTATTCCAATTTATTAGCAACCAAGTTTTTTCCATTTTACTGGATAATTTACACTATTATGCTGTATTTATTCATATGATGATAAAGATATAGAGGAAAAATTGTCTTTAGCCTGGTAGGATCTAAACCCACAACCTCCTGATAGCAACTAAGCTATGGCTGCTGAACAATTATTCTCTATTGTTGATCTTAAGCCTTACAACACTTACACTTATTGTAAAAACTGATGAGCTGTGGATATAATTAATTCTCCCATTTTAATTTATGTTTTACCATATATTTATGGGAATAGACTTGACTTTTTAAGAGCCAGTAAAAGGAGAAATCACAATGGTTGTCTTTATATTCAGATTGATTTGTTTTGTTACTGATTATTGCTTCTTATATTGCAATTTTTTTAACAGTTGGTTTAGTAATCAATATTATTATTAACCAGTTTAAAACCGAACTGGCATGAACCAGCTGGATGACATCACTGTCACATTAATACATATACCTAGAAAAGCTAAGTTTTAACATCTTCACAATATTAATATGTAAACATTGTGATTTGATCTCATATAGCAAGACTATGAGATTGAGCAGTTGATGCTTAGACATTTCTGATAGATCATAAGTTGATTGACAGCTGATTTACAGATCAGTAATCTGTGCTCTATGAAAACTGTCAAAGCATCAACTGTACAGTCTCATAATCTCCCTAGTGTTGTCACTCAGGAGTGCCATCAAAGATATGATATTTTGCATAATGTTTGAGTTGTTATACAGAAGTTTGCTTTAATAGTATCATGCTAGAAAAAATACACGCTTCTAAATATGCTTTCAAAATTATAAAAAAAATAGTGTTAGATTACTGCAATTCTCAGAAGAGCATGCAAATTATTATATATGTACAAAGATGCCACTGCACTGATAAATAAAATTTAAAATGCTTTTTATAGAAAAATTTTATACCAAATTAGAAAGTGTCTCAAAATAATTCCTTTTATGTATTGTTTTATCTACATTGCCTAGATAAAACATTAGATAATTTCTATGTCTTGCCAAACTGATGCTCCATAAATTCCAAATTAAGCTCTCTATAGAAAATTGCAACCAATGGTAAAGATTAAAATTAAATATATCTAAATCCCGAATTTCAAAAATATTCAGCCAATATTCAAAGAGTTATGGAAACTGTAATATTTAACAGCAGCAATGCGTCCTAAAAAACTACAAAATTGACAAATTTTAAAGAAAAAAAAATTACATTCTAAATATGCATTTATCTTATTATAATTTGAAATAAGACTTTTTATGTATATTAACTTATGAGGTAAATTCTAATAACTAGCATTGCAATTACTAAATTGCTTTTTATATTGAATATTGTTGGAAAGAGAGATTTAGATATATTTGATTGTGATATTTTTAATTTATATTCAGTCACATTTTTCCACAAAAAGCTTTAGAAATTCTGGAGCATTAAATTTGGTTTCCACTGGCAAAACACATAAATTCTTTATTTTTTTTTATCTAGGTAGTGTAACTAAATGTTTTTCAACAATTCATGTCAATAAGTTTTATGAAACCATCTACTTACATCTTCAATGCAGTCTTTATCAAATGGGAATGTAATGAAGAAAACAACACCAATAATCAGATAGGTGAAAGCAACTAGGACATACGCAATTGCTAAGTCTCTGGGCTGAAAAATATAACAGCATTTTTTAAACACTAAATATCTGAAGACAACACTTAAATATATTGCAGGGTAAATTTAAATTTTTTCACATTTCATACAAAAATTTAATCATTATTTAATATTATTTGTTGTGAATACATCACTAAATTGGAAGAAATAGCATTAAATTAACACAGGGTTAATAAACCTTATATATAAATATTTATAACATATATAGGACAGAAAAATATTCTAGAAGCTTCTCATAGCTTTTACAGACCATCTCATATATGGACATGCCCTACTAAGACCAAAGTCACTGTTGACAACTACATCAGTTAGAGATAGTAGAACACACAAAATATGTTTGCTGGATAGTAGCTAGCTCTATAACCACTGCCAGTTAAGACATGAGAAATATTTTTGGTACACAAGACTGTGTGTAAATTGTAAACTATTACACGCATCATATAAGTGTCACTAAATTATTTCCTATGCCAATGTAGGTATCATAGTTAAGCAATTTCTTTTGAGGAGAGCACTTCAAATTAGTAGAGCTCTCTCCCTTTACAGATAGAGAATATTTCATTTACTTCAGACATTGTTTGTTCAAATGAGAATGCGCTGATGAAAATGCATCTTTTTTACTATTTATCAATTTATGCACTTTCTTACAAAATATTTTACACAGAAATTTGAAAATATTATTTCAGGTTTATTATCCTTACTTTCATGAAGATATACTAAAACTTCTATTACTCCTGAAGTGCGAAGGCATGTGACTGCTGAAAAATGAGTTGAAATGAAATTGGTTGCCCTGACTGGGATCCCAGCCAGGGCAACTAAATTTTTTTTTTAATTCATTTTTTCAAATATTCCTTTTCTACAGGACTTTTCCTGTGATAATTTATTACTGCATGTGACTCTTTTAATAAGTGTGCAACTTTTCTTAACAAGCTATCTTCTGGATGGAAATTAAGATTACAGTGGGCATAATGAAAGTACACTAACCAAATACTATTTATTAGTTTGATATTGTGAGTACTAAAATCAAAGTGGAAGCACCACAAAAAAGTTTTTTTTTCTTTAATAACAAATCTGCTATATATTCCCCTCTCTGCATAATTTGATAAATAGAAATTTTGCACATTTTCTTCAGGCCATTTACATCTACATTGTTTCATCCTATATAGATTGTTTATTGCAAAAAGAACCTTTCATTCATTATCAATCTGTAAAGATCTAATTTCGATATGCATATAAAACTTACATTGTTCTCTGGATGTCTTTGACTTCTCATAATTGACAGCACACAATTATGTATAAAAAATGCTAGAGACAGGATACCAATCAAAACTGGAAATGTTGGTTGGAACACTAAGAGTCAAAAAAGAGGAAATTAAAAAGAGGAAAATAATAGCATATGTACATACACATATGTAGTTAAGTACATTTTACAGCATTTCTCAGGTTCAAAAAATATTCACATACATTAGCTCCACAGCATATGTATGGAGTACCTTATATTTGTATGGAAAGTGAAAGCTACTTATGGTGGTAAGTAGAACTGAGAATTCCACTGTAGTATTAGCTTATGCTTATTAGTAGTATGTTTTACCACATACTACCCTAGTCATTAAGTGAGTCTTCTCAATATGGGCAAATTATGCAGCAAATATGAGTGGGAAGAAAGTAATTTTACAAGGCATATAATTTCCCAACCAAAGACTAAACCAGGGGAGATTTGCTAACCATTTTGGCAACACTGCATGTCAATTCACATGTCATCTACTTATTGTATGTAAAAATCAGTTGAACATGGCAACTTGATTGGAACAGTATTCTAAGAACTCTGTACTGTAATTAAGTTTTTGAATGCAAGAAATGCATCACCAAAAAAAAAAACATCATCATTTCATGGAAGTTTATGGTAAAGATGCTACAAGTCAGAAAAATGGTGTGTGGAATTTTATGACTGAAGTCAGTATAGAGGACTATGAAAGGAATGACAGACTCACAACAGCAAGAACTGGTGGCAACAATACTCATAAGAAAAACCTAGAAATTACCATCTTTTTCCAGTTGAAGAAACATCTTTTAGATTCTTTTAAGATTCAACATTGTCATTATTTTTCCATGCCACAAGACTCAACACTATGCCACTCTATTCACCATGCCACAAGATTCAACATTGTCATTACTTTTAAGGCCACAGATTTAAAAGTAATGACAATGTGGAAACAGGCCGAGGGAAAAGGGACATGAACTTCTACCAACAATGAAGAAAAAACTTGTCCCATGGTATGTCTCAATCTTTGCAGAGACTATGTTGAAAATTGGTGGGATTGCCTGTATTGTCCATATTAGGGACTGTAATAAAACAAACCTTGAACTGTATCCCTTGAAACTTACTATTTGACTGATCCTCATATCATGGTTTCTCATTGATGAGGACGTCTAAGAGAAAAACACTTTTGTCTTTACAAACAGAAATTCTGCTCTGAAATGGAGGAAAGCTTCTTGACGACTACAATTTTTGCTTGCTTTACTTGCACAATGGCCTGCCTGTCAACTCATTTTTAATTTCCACAGAAGCATGAATGCTATTTTCAACATGCTTTCTTGTGCTTGAAGAACTATCAAGTGCCAGCCAGCATCTTCTGAACTTTCTGGAAGGTTGGCAAATGAGAATATCAAAAAAGTTAATTGAAACTGTTTGGTTAACACACTATCATAGTAAAATGGCATTGGTCTTGATTTCAGATTCCTTTTCATTCTTGTGGCGAGACTGTTATTATGGATTTACAGTATTACAAGACACAAAGTTTTGTCTGCAGTAACCAATGATCTGTGCTAAAAGAATATACTAAATGATTTTGTTACCAAAGAAACCAAGATAATCTAACTGAGGAAAATAAAACTGTATATCATAACCAACTGTTCATTTTGGGCAATGGTATAGCACCACAAGTCTACTATAAGTAATATATATATATAAAAGGTCAAAAATAGCTATTAAAGAGAAAATAATATTTAAAATTTACAAATAAAAAATTAATATAATCTCGATTCAAGAAAGTTTCTAAAATAGCTGATAGCAGTTGGTAATTCAGATTGAAATATATTTTACCTTTTAGTTTTCACTGGTATATTAAAGAAAATATATTTTGTGGAAAAAGCAAAGACAATAATGGAATACTATGTTTCTATGATTTTTTTAATTTAAATGCATATTTATTTGTTCAATATAGAGTGTCCAAAAAATAATGATGGGATTTCGAGAACCAATACGAAAGAAAAATAATATACATATTCAAGAAATTAATGTTTTAATCAAAAACATATCTCAAATAGTTTTGAACATAATTAGTGAATTTACACCATTGTGACCCGCATATGTTCAATCAACATTCCACTTCTTGCCATACATTCTTCTTATTCTGATTTTCAAATGATTCCAGTCTCAAATTTTAGCTTGTCATCCAGCTTAATTTGTTCAACAAACTGGATTTTGTACAGATTTATCCAATGTTGTTTATATACCACACCACAGAGTGTTGATTTTCGAACTTGCAATTGCAAATTGTGATGACAAATATGGCCACATTTTGCAATTACAAGCTCCAAACTGCAACTTGTGAAACTGTGCGAGTGGGGGAATGTAGAGGTACAATATTCGTTGCGTGCCTTTTGTGTATTTTGGGTCAGTACTTCCTAAAACTCTGCCATTATTTGTTGGATATTCTGTTTTTAATTTCATTTGCATGCTGTTGATGTACATAAATGTTTATGTATCCTATATATTATTTCCTATACATAAATACTTACATGTAACATAATTTTGCTCGTGAGGATTGTAGATGTTAAAATGGATACCCCACATTGCTCCTTTGGCAATAGCAAAAGCAATTAAGTAAACCACAGATAAAGTTCCTGAAAAAAAAAAAATTAAAGCAAAGTGATTTAAAGTTTGAGAGAAATGTAAAAAGCAGAAAATATAGTACTATTTTAATTTCCATAGTTTGCTATATGCAATGTACAAATTTGATTTGAAATACATCGAGCCTATTTCATTAATTATTTATTTGCATACTTGTCATACATGCTTCCTTCTATTGGCTAATATAAATGCCGCTTGTGGCTAAAAAATATTGCCATAATAGCACCTATATGAAACATAAAGGAATGTTCATAGCACTTGTTAGAGGAGATCTTGATCGGTGGCCAGTAGCTCAGTGGCCCAGAGCATCTGACATGTTATCAGGAGGTCTTGGGTTCGTATCCCACCCAACTCAAGATAATTTTTCCTCTAAAATTTAAATCGACACTAAAGTGCCTATTTATTATGAGTACAAATTTTCTTCTAATGTAACAATAATTATAAAATTATTTGATTATATTTAATGGTTTAGCATACACAAATACACATAGGAGTAAAAATCAATCTTACATACATATATATAAACTAAAATCAAACTATAAGGTAAAAATATATTAAAAATGCCTCTATTAAAAGATTAGTGTAAATGGAAATGAAAAAAAAAATGAATTTAAAAAAAAGATGAAAGTTGTTGTTGAATAAAAAGTTTATGATATACTCATAAGTGTTCAAGGCAGGGATATACTCGTATAGCATTACAGACATTTAGGTACTTGTTTCTGTTACTATACATATCTGCATTTAAAGTATCCAGAAAAATATATCAAAACAAATACAAAAGAAATAAAGGCTTTAGAGTAATGCAAATTTACTTAATACCTACAGTGTGAATAAATATTTAATATCTTTTTTTACTATTTAGGTGTTGAGGAAATATTGTACTGTTTATTACATTAAATCAGAGGTCAGAAATGTGGTTTGTGGCCCCATGTGCCTGTTAGGCATTCACCAGTTGCCCACTGTTCAAAATATTCTAAAACAGCATATCCTTACTGTGCTTCCAACATTCTCATGGGTCCTTTTTTTAAACATGTAATACAAATTCCAATCCACACTCACTGATTCCAATTTTAACAACTGCTTAAAAACTGCTCAAGTGCCAAATTCTATTCAGCTAGCTGAAAATTTGCAGTGTCGTGTATCACACTGATTTCATTATTTTGATTCGCATGTATAATTGTTTAATATGTCCTTTAATAAAATTTATATCTTATATATACCTACATATTTTGTTAAAAAATAATGGTACATATATACTCTTGTTGCTTTATTCAGCTTCATTCTTCCATTAATTTAAATTGTATCCTACAAGATAGAAAGGTTGAAAACATCTGCATTAGATTCTGAAAATATTGTAATATTTAGTGTAAATTTTTTAGAAGTTACCTTAAAAAAAACATTTTTAGAAAACTTAATATAAATATAATTGTATAAACTTCAAAAATACTTCAAGAATCACTGAAATTTCTTTGTGTAATTGAGAAAATCATAATCTTGATTCCACTTTACATATTACCATGAAGATTTACTTGATATATTCAAGTGCCAAATTCTGATATTTCAATCACATATTTGTGAAATATGTTTATTCTTTGCAACATTTATAATGACAACTAGCTAAATGCATTTCAACTAATAAATCAGCACTTTAGCATTGATTTAAATTTTAGAGGAAAAATTATCTTGAGCCGGGTGGGATACGAACCCACAACCTCCTGAAAACGTTGTGGTCATATCTTCGTTGTGGGTTCGTATCCCACCCGGCTCAAGACAATTTTTTCTGTAAAATTTTAACTGACGCTAAAGTACTGATTTATTAGCTGATATGGAATACGTTGAGCTTATTTCATTATTTAAATGCACTTATAACAATAAAGAAATAAATTTAAAAATTACCTTACCTACAGCATTAAATTTTGTGAAAAATGTTGGGGACTTCAGACTAACAAGAGGGGCAAGACATATTGCCATGTAGAATGGAACAGTACCATCCAAGTCCCAGAGTTTATAAAAGAGTTGAGACTTGTGTTGTACTGAAGTAGTTTCAAGGTATATAGATGTAACATTGTCATGTACAGGAACTACTGCAGGGCAGTATACTGTAAGTTAAATAACATAATACTATATTAAAACAAAATGCAACTTTATTTTCAATACACCACATGCATTACTAATTTTAATACAGAAATGAAATTTCATTAATTTAAATACATTATTTAGTCATATAAAATTTATGTAATTTAATTTTTGATAAGATTACACAGGGTGACCAAAAACATCCATAATTTTTTAAAATTGTGTAAAATTTTTTTTCAGAAATGTAACTGCTAATGAATGCTCTTTTCATTTCGATTATAAAAAAAACCTGTACAATTTACCACGGTACATTTAGTACACTGTACATTTAGACAGTAAAATGACCAAATATCGAGTGTGCATGGATTTTGAAGCTGTGCTTTAAATCCAATTCAATCATTCAGGCTCCAGAAGGCTTCAAAAGAATTTATAACATTTACAGATATCCCTCCAGAAAGACAATACTCTCATAAGCCAAAAATTTAATAAAATTTCCAGCATGAGATACGCATCTATCAGGATGATCTAGAGAAATGCTCATCACCTGCCTACTGAGCAACAGTTTTCTTGTCAAACTGTGAGTACTAAGCCAAAGAGCTACATATGCAAATGTGACATTAGTTCACTGGTGCATACAAACACTTCAGAGTTCTTCTGGAGATGTGGCTTGTTCACTGGTGCTTTGACAAAATTCTTGCCATATATGAGTATTGTATTCCTAGAGAGGCATTGATTTCTATCAAAATTCTATATGTAAGAAGATTCTCCATAAGAAATTAAAATTCTTTTGATGTTTTGAAACCTGAATGATTATGCCAGATTTAAAGCATAGCTTCAGAATCCTTACTCTCAATATTTGTCCACCCTACTATTATATATATATAGGATTATATAAAGGATCTTTATAATATGAAATAAAATGAGCATTAACAATAACATTTTTTTAGAATTTCACAGTATTTTAAAATGTGCCAGATATTTCTAACCCACTCTATATATACACTATTGTACCAATACAAGAACTACCACTGAATTGATATGATAGTAAACTATACATATAACAGAAGTTTTTTAAAAATAATAAGAATGTATCATGTAGATAATAAGGCAAAGTCAATATTTGAGGGTGTAATAGCAAACATTATCTATTACATTTATTTCAATAATCATTTATGAAAGAGATAATTTATATTTATTTTGATGCATACCTATTGAAAAGTTAAAAAGAAAATTGAAACAAATATTTAGATCTATCAAAATTTTCTTTTCTAGAGCATAATATAGTATCACTTACCATCTTTGTAGGTAGAATTGTCTAATATTGTTGAATTGTGACCTGTAACAGCTGATTCTGGAAAAGATAAATAGCCTATTAAATTGCAAATATTTGAATTTGGATTATGGCACATTTAATATTTCTATACTTTTTAAATTCAGATAATACACGTATGTCAAATATATAAAACTGAAGCTGTTTTTATCTAAATTTCATTTTAGTTTCAGTACTTCCAACAGTACAAGTCCATTTTTTTTGCTTTGTAAAAGAAAAAACTCTGAAGGCTTTTCAAATAAAAATTTGTTACATATTACATTGTATGGTAATATAGAAATTAGATAAGAAGCCGTATATAGTTATAATTAAATGCACCTCTAGTTCTATATCCAGTGATACTAATTTCTTTTTATATATATTTACAATTCTACCAGACTTGGATCAATAAAAATGTTATGTGCTAAAAAGATATATTATTTATTAATAGAGTTAATTTATGAGTATTATTATTCTGCTTACCATATATATAAATTACAGTGTAATAAAGAAAATTTGACATGAGCACCCAATAGACAATAGCACCACCAAGTAGAGGAAACAGAGAGAATATTGCACTTATCCACTCAGCCCATCTACCCAACAAATGTTTGCAGATGTCTGGAAATTCTATGGCTGTTGGTGGAATATCTGAAATCATATTAAAAACATCTTACTAAAATTGTATTCATGTTTTAAATTGATATGTTCTTAAAAAAAAAAACAATAGAAATATGTGCAAAATTTTAAGCAGTGAAATAATTAATTTTTTCACTGATCTAAATATTTTGTTAAAAAATTTTATACAGATATTTTATATATCAGCTTTGTATTAACATATTAATCTTTACTGGTTTAATGTTCTTTATTAAAATATTCAAGCTATTTTCTCTTTAGAAATATTCTACATAAGTTTAACATAATAAGGTGGACCTCTTTATGAAGATTCAAGTTGTGAACAATTTGTACTTATGGACATTCTACATGATAAAGAATTGTGACTCTATATTCAATTAGCAAGCACATTTTGACAAGTTTGAATGTGAAATACTAGGTATTTCCTATTCTGTTCAATGTTGTGAATTTAGCACTTTGTAGCTAACTTTTCAGCCAAGCTTTTTTGTTTTCCTTTTGGCAATATTTAACTATATTTTTTTCCAAACAATGAGAAGTCTAGCAATTGGATTATTATTACTTTTTCATATCTAACTGATTATCAATGTTTCACAGTATTCACATAATTGGTGAGTTGCAGAAAGGTACCATTAGAAGTGATGTTAATTCAATGTTAACAATAAGAGCATACTCATTATCAAGAGATTGTTAAGTTTGGCAAATAGATTCCATATGTGGTTCCAGTTAAGATTTAAATTACTTGGTGGATACAAAGGTACCAGATAGGCAGCTCCAATGTGAGGCAGTCCTGGTCATTCTATACAATAATTTTTTTGGGTGTTACAGATTGCATATGTACCTTGTACCCATATTTCATTATAGCCTTATTAAGAAACTGAAAGGTGCTTTGTGGTAGGGGCAAGGCATAGTATATCTGAATCTCAGAGGTTGTGTTGGGCCATAATGCATAAGATCATTAATTTTTCATTTAACTCGATGATATACTTGTTGAATATGAGGTATATCCAGCTTGTTTTCCAGTGGTAAAAATTCCAGTTCTCTTTCAAAATGGAGAAGTATTTCAAAGCTCTATAAAAGGTGGAATAAAAGACGTTGAGTGAGTTGAGTGAGAAGTATAAGATTAGATATATATATATGTTGATTTCTTACAGATTTCTGTATTTTTTTTCACATATGGCCATATGACTATCTTATCAAGGACATCTCGCAACAACAAAAGGAGGCAGGAATTGGCTCTGTCATTAGTGCACCAGACTTGTAATCTGTAGTTCCCAGGTTCGTGTCTAACTGTGCATGCATTCAGATCCAAAATTAGTCAAACTTTCTGAAAAGTTCAAATAAAATTTTTTTGGTGCAATTTTCAGATGGAAATTTTTCAATATATTTTGGCTGTAACATTTAGCACAACTCAAAATTAAAAAAAATAGTCTCTCACTACATTCTAATTATGAATGACCAAATTGATTTCTTCAGTAATGGTCAAGCTCACAGGACAGATCCTCTCTCTACTGTCAAACAACAAAAATGCTAAATTAAATTTAAGGCCTTCCCTAGCATGAGAAGGGGGATTGTGGCAGTATCATCAGACATAGTACTATCTTCTATAGTGAAGATTGGATGTTGGTCTTTCTAGCTATACCCTGTGACAGATCCTGGAACTATAAACATTGATGTTAATAATTCAACATCAATAATTCCTTAAAAATTAATAAATATTATTGAAAATTAAAATTTAGAGATTTGAGTGAAGTTTTCCTTTATTTCCAATGTTTTATCTGTTAGTTTTTAGGAACTTTAATTGTTAAGTTGGGGAAATTTGAACGTTGAAGTACATTCATGGCTTGAAACGACCTAATACATATTAAAAGGTAGTGTATGTAGGATTTGATGTGTGGAACAAGTTAGAGGAAAAGCATTCTGTTCATACTACAATATGTACACAATTTGTGTAAGCTTCATTATTTAATTTTTAAAATTACATAATAAAAATATGCTGCTTTAAATTTTCTAATAATGCAAATAAGTGATTTTTCAAACTGAAATATTATAATGATTTTGTTTGCTACTTACCAGCAATGCGAGGTAAGCTTACTATCCTATACGCAGTGTAAAAACAGATGCCTCCCATAATGAACATTATCACCATGCCACAAGCAAAACCAGCCTGAAAAGTTAAATATTAATATATAAACCAAGCACTGATGAATGTTATTTTCTTTTAGAAATCATAAACTGTAAACACTAATCAAATTTGCTTAAAAGAAAAAAAAGGCTTTGTATTAAAGAAATTTACTCTTGCATTACTCCAAATAATATTCATCTATTCATACAAACTTTCTGCAATTTAACTTACAATAAAATGTTTTATACATACATTACAATTTTACCTTACTACATATAAACTAGTAAGTGAGGTTCAGTTGTTTTACCTCTGACTGGCACTTTTTTTTTGCACACAATGGACTAAATCAATACCTCCTATATCAGAAACCCAGGGGATCAAATTTATGATGTCAGCTTAAGTAGTCCTATCATATAGACACTTCTTATATTTTTTATTCTAATATTATTACTGGTGCACTCTGTGCTAATCTTTATCAATAAATATATTTTATTTAGGAGGAAAATTATTTGTATTATTCAGCATTATGACATTTGATAATAAATACAATTAATTTTCTTTCTAAATAAAATATATTTATAGATAAGCATTAGTATAAAGATTAGCACAAGAGTCCACCAGTAATAATATTAGAATAAAAAATATAAGAATTATCTATATGACTAGGGCTACTTCATAAATTTAGTCCACTGGCCAGGTCACAAGGACTCCAAAGGCTCAGAGAAGGTTGGAGGAGAGGGACCCACTGGACAGCTGTTAGGAGACAGATGATAGCTTCCTTCAAGACCATTCAGTATGTTCTTCAAATCTTCCAGAACCACAGGTACTCTAGTGTGCATATCAAATTTCCATAGATAGTCTATGCTCTTGAGCATAGACACTAGTCAGGACCATTAGCACAATAAATGAAACTTTGATTTTTTTTTTAAGCAGAAATTCCAATTTGAAACTATTTTGCTTATATCTCACAAAATTTTGCTGGAATCATGCAAATAAGACACCGCTGTGATGTTGCTCAGTGTACAGTGTGACCCAATTACACACATGTAGTTGTCCAATGGTGTTTTTTTTTCATAAACACTGGGGAAAGAGTACATTTTCTCAGTGGCATACATATTTTTATTACACTTTCATTTTTATTTGCATAGATTTACTTTTTTTAATTTCCATAGATTAAAAATCATTATCGACATTTTGGAGTTAGTTACGGTACAATTTTTCCATATTTTTCTGACATTCAACTACAATAACAACTACAATTCAACTACAATAACAAACTACAATAACAAGTCTTAAAACTTGTTATTGTAGATTTTTTTTAAAATATCATTTTAGGTTATTTATTACTTTTTTTTATTTCTTGTTTTTTTTTTCAGTAAAAAACTTTATTTTTTTCTGGTTTCCTGAAAATGAATGAATATGGAAGTAAAAATGGATTTCCTTGGGATCGGAATCATTCTTGGTTGGGGAGATGGCAACACAATTTTGTCAAGGGCTTTTTAACCCCCACCCCACCCCTGCCTGTGGTTATGCTAAGAGGAATGCCATAAATTTTTAAGCTTATGAATTTATAATGAGTGATTTTAAAAATAGGTTTAAAATATTTTACTGTTTTTGTTAATGTACACAAATAATTAATAAACTCAACCTATTTTGGGTACTCCAATAAATAACCACTCTTTCAGTTGCTTCAAATATTTAGGGGAAAAATTGTCTTGAGATGGGTGGAATACATAGGTAGAGAAAAGTTCATATCATCAATTAGAGAAGATCTTGATCAGCGGCCGGTAGTCAGTGGTCCAGAACACCTGACATGTTATCAGGAGGTTGTGGGTTCGTATCCCACCTAGATCAAGACAATTTTTCCTCTAAATATTTGAAGCAACTTAAAGAATGGTTATCTATTGGTGTTAATGTACACTCTGTATCTAGTGATTTCTTAAAAATAAAATTTTCCCAAGGATGGGAAGGAGTTAACTTCCATCTTGCCAAAATTGTATTTTTGTTTCCTCTACTGGAAAAAAACAACAATGAGTTTGAAAAGACTGCCATCTGTCAAATAGCATGTGCATGAAAGTAATACTCTGAGTTCTCTTTATCCCACACTGCCTCAAGGTAGGATTGGTGGTCGGAGTGAGTGGGTAGATGGGGAGCTCATATGGTAACACTAGGTTCATAACCTGATGTTCTTATATTTGAGTTCCCACTTTGCCAGCATTGAGATTTTTTTGCTAATCCTTTATCTGTTTCTGATGAGAAAAGAGATTTAAGTGGTTGACAAAAGGCTGTTGCTCATCAAATGAGACATTAAGCAATGACGTCTGTGCAGAAGAGCCTGCCCTCTCTATGTTAAAAATATTTTGGATGGCTTACATTTGTACCATAACAGCTGTCTAAGTAGTTATTATTATGGTTGAGCCCTTAGGGTCCTTTTGACATTGTCATTCAGTGCATTGTGTGCAAAAAGTGAAGCTCAATGGTAAAACAGTTCAACCCAACTTTAAAAACATGTGGTCAAACCTCAGTTATTTTAGTTATAATAATTTATAAAGCACTGACATATGACAGGGGTTCCCAAATTTTGCTGCTTATAAAAAAATAATAATAAATAAATACACCCTTAAGCAGTCTGACAGGAGCCTGTCAGTTTATATGCCATAGTAGATCAGGACCTCAGCAGAAAAACAACACACATCCATGCCTTACCCGGGGCTCGAACTCAGGTCTCTTAGATCAGTAGCCAAGCATGCTAACCACTTGGCCATGGGACAGCTTGCTGCTTATAAGTCACATTATTTATTTTCAATTTTAAATGTCACATTATTTAAAATTGAAATTATACATAAATCATTTCCAAAATTTACAAGGAGCGTGGAATTAAAAATAATATATATACATATATGCCAAATAATTTGGAAACATTTATTATAAAATAATTTTCAAAATTTCAGTTAATTATAAAATTTTACAGTAATGGAAAAAGTCATAGAAATTTTATGCAACATTTGACATTGCATGTTATTCACCAACTTTATGTATTCAAGATATAGGAAAAACATGGCTTTGATTACAAAATAAATTTAAAAATTATTTGACCCACATCAGGCTTATTAGCTATGCATTAGGAATCCTGATACATGACCTTAATAGACTGTATTTATTTAATTAAATAGTAAATCAAATATCTACCTGCTGTATGGCCCATGGAATGCTGAGTAATGATGTACCCATCATTGTATTCCATATGGCAAATCTAAAAAAAAAGTATTATTAAACATTCAGAAGCTTGATCATAATATTCATATCATTAAAATATAAGTCCTCCAAAATTTTTTTTGGGGGACTGTTGAATTTGTTTACTTGTTTTGACAAATGACATTAAATAATAATTTTATGGAGTTTGTGTATTAAGAAAATAAGATCCAAATGATTTGAGTGCTCTGTAAAATTTCATTGTTTTCTAGGTGTGCATCTAAGTTTCAAAATAATTGCTTTAATTCTATTTTAAAAGTAAAATTTCCACAATTTACCATTTATAAAACATAGCTTTTAACTGCAAAATCTTTAATACTCACATGGTAATGAGGCTACTTTGTTTGCCTGTTGTTTTGATAAGGGCAGAGAATGGAAAAAAGAAATATGGTGGGACAACATGATCTGGTATACTCTGCAAAGATCAAAATATTTTTTCTTTAAAAAAAACTAAACTTCATTAGAATATGCAATTTTAGTTGATTACTAGTTATATTAAGCTATATTTCTGCCAAAGAATCACTAGAAAAAAATATTCTAAATAATTTTCTATGTATCATACAATATCTCATCTCCTACAGATGCAAAAAATAGTCTAGTGTCACCTAAAGACTTAGAGGTGCATTTAGAACAATAAGAGAATAATTTTTAAAAAATTCTGAAAGATAAGAAGAAATGGTCATAGTGTTTAGAAACCATATTGATTCAGTATTTGATGATAATCATTACACTTTTCTAAATATACTTGATGCAGTTATTTTACTCTTATACATTAAGAGCATGGGCTTTCACAAGATCCAGTCTTTACAATTTATTATAGAACTATCCTTATATGTATACCACTAATCTAAAATAGTAAAACTGTGATATTCCATTTTGCAGATAACTTTCATTTATCTCTGAATGTATTTACTTCAAATAATAATAACTGTTGAAATATGGTTTAAATAAATATTAAAACATAATTTATATCAAATTTAAGTACAAAATTATTTTATTATTTGAAAAAACTGCAATTTACCAATGTATCTATTGATGGATCTGCCAGCCTATTATAGTAACGGTAGCGCTTGTAAGTAGCAACAGCATCTGCACCAGCATCAGCACCAGCTTGTCGTCGAGTACGTCCAGCATGGCTTGCAGGATAATGAAATGGTCTCCTAAAATTAAAACACAGTGCTCATAATGTAATAAATTCATTACTGTATGCAAAAATACTATTGGAATAAGAAGCTTCTGATAAAGATGATAACGAAGTTTGAGATAAAATGTTTGAATTAAGGTTTTAAAATAATACTGGAAACAAATTTTGGTTTTGAATATTTAATAGTTCACAGTCTGTTTTTGCATTGATTGCATCACAATATGCAATGAAAATTTTGTATTAGATCATGGTGAGCCTGGACTCAATGACTACTGGTTATATATCTGTTGTTTTTGATAGAAAGAAGCCATACAACTCAAAATCAGCTTTTCAGTGATTACAATTATTTGCTCTTTTGGTTTTTATTCAATCTGTTTGGAACTCCGTAAACATTATCTTTGGAGGCAACCAGATTGTGCAATTTAGTTCTACAAACACATCTACACTGCAGTGCCATGGAATTAGGGATAGGAGACATTATGCATATTCAGTAATCCAAGTCCCGCATTTGTGCACGTGTGGTTGAAATTCTGGTCATATATAGCTGTCAGCTTTGGCTTCCCCAAGCATTCATTGTGAGAAGTGTATGGGAAAGGCACGGGATTTAGATGCTTTTGACAGAGGGCAGATCGTAGGTGCCCGACAGATGGGACATTTGATCTCCGAAATTGTCAACGAACTCGGATTTTCTCATACGACAGTTTCAAGAGTGTTCCAGGAATATGAAAATTCTGGCAAAAAAACGAGCACCTGGACAAACTTCAAAGGACAACCAGCCTTGAATGATCGTGGGCTTCACTGTCTGACCCACATCGTATGGACCAATAAGGGCCAGACATTATCTGAAATCACCTCCTATCTGAACAAGGGTTCCAGCCAGGAAGTCAGTGCATGGGCCATGCAACACTCACTTCATCGTCTCGGCTTCGGGAGCCGTCAACCTATGAGAGTCCCACTTCTAACGACACAACACCAGGCTCAACACCATGCCTGGGCTAAAGAACATCAAAACTGGACCATCGAAAATTGGCAGTGGAAGCCTGGAGTGATGAATCCTGATTTAAACTTCATCACGCCGATGGGAGACTGAGGGTATGGCGCCAACCCCATGAAGCCATGGATCCTGCATGTCAGGTCAGAGCAGTACAAGCTGATGGTGGCTCAGTGATGGCCTGGGGTGTTTTCAGTTGGACGTCTGTGGGACCCTTGTTATATGTACTGATGACTCTCAGTGCATCCCAGTATGTAAAACTCATGGCTGACCATTTACACCCATTTATGGTCATCATGCATCCCAATGGAGATGGCGTTTACCAGCAAGACAACTGTTCATCTCATAGGTCCAGGTTGGCTACTGCATGATTGCAGGAGCATTCTGCTGACTTTGAAATAATGAACAAGCCACCTAGAAGCTCAGATTTAAATCGCATCAAAAATCTTTGGGGTACTGTCGAGCAGAGTGTTCAGGCCCATGTCCCATCAGCGATGACCTCAAGAGAATTGTGGACAGCTCTGGAGATGCATGGGTCGCCACCTGTGGAACATTTACGCAAGCTTGTGGAGTCCTTGCCTCGTCGAGTGGTGGCTGTTATCAGGGCCAGAGGGGGTCCAACATGTTATTAGGTTGCTATCCCTAATTCAATGGCACTTCAGTATAATACAGATACTAAATACTACACTAAAAAAAGAACAAATGCAATTTACACATTTAGAAAAAAATTAAAGGACAAATTCAGGTCAATTTTATTTAAGTCTGATATTATCAGTCCAATTTATTTGTAACGCATTTCTTATCCCCATTCTTCATGGATACTCTTCAAAAGTTCTTGACGGCAGTAGTACAGTTCACGGTCCTCAGCCGCCATTTTGTTTTCAGGCGACCGAATTATAAAAAAGCCCCAAAACTAAATAATGTCCTCCAAGACAACACAAACCAAAAAACATGAAAATCAGAAACAGTGCACCGCCGACCGAATTATAAGCCCCAAAACTAAATAATGTCCTCCAAGGCAACACACGCCACTTGAGCAATGCCATCTATCGGCTGAGGACCGTAAACTCTACACTGGCCCAAAGTTTATTTTCCTACAAGTACATTAACACACTCATAAACACAAAACTTCATATCTGTTTCCTTTAACTGATTTTTACTGAACAGAATATATTGATATGGAGTAAAGTTTTCACTAAGCATAATAGTAATGATTGAAATAAACCTTATCTAATATTTTAGTGTCTAACCATTTCCTTGTGTAGGTTGGTTATTAAAATTCATGTTTACATGCTGAGTAAATTTTAATGCCATGCATGAGTCAATATATACAGCTATATCTGTATAATTACCTAAAATTTAAAAAAGTTATTTATACAGTGCTATCCCATGGGCTTTGAGTTTAAGGAGCCAACAAATGTTCAGAAAAATTGGAAATGCACTCTTAGAAAAGTTCTGTATTTCGATAATTTGCTAAACAACATTGACAGTTTAATTATAACGCTAGGTACATCTCTAGCATAAGGTCTGCTAAATTTTTAGATTTCATTTGTGCAAATTCAAATCTTATTTCTGATAGTCACAATTGCCATTGTGACTATCAGAATTTTTTTTTTTCTAGTTTCAAAAACAACATAATAAGTAAGTAGTTTACCTACTAAATACTAGAACTAGGGCAGGCGCTTTAGACAGAGAAGCCTTTACAGGGAATTGCCTACATGCATTAAAGTTTAACTAGAACAGTATAATAAATGAAATCACATAATATGAGAGTGTTTATTTGTTTTTAACAGTCACAAATGGTGAACGTTCAACAGCAATCATATTTAGAAATACCTTTGTTACCTCGAAACTGGTAGAGGTCTTTTCTTATTATACGGAGTATCACTATATTCACTTGATCCACTGGAATAATCATCATCATCAAACTTCCGATTAAGACTAGAATTGGCAAATAATAAAGGTGTCGTAGCATCGGGTTCCATAGTACGAGAGTAGTATTTAATACTTAGTAAGCAAGAAAAACAGAAATTTCATTAATTTCATATAATGTTCTCGTCACGTAACTCCGATGGCGCAAACCACAGACTACCAGCTGACAAACCGCGGGTCTGAAAACTGCCGCTTTTCGCCACTAGAGGCTCTACGATCTAGATCTTTTTCATCTTTACAGAATCTCGTACTGAATCATTGGGTTTGTATCGAATAGATAACAGCTCCAAATTGAACTGAAAAAATAATGTTGATATATCAGTAATCTGTGTGTTATACTTTTATTTAGAAACTTTTATATGCATGAAAATTGGAAACGCAAAAAGTCACTGTTCTGGCTGGTGTGTTGTTTATCTCAACAAACGTCAATATATCTCATGCCCGTCGTGCGAAAATTTTTACGATATATAAATAGCCCACTGCCTGAGATTTTTTAAATATGATTTCGAAATCCATTTTGCGAAAAACTTTAGAAATAAACATTCCATTAAAAATGCGTATGTGTAAACAAAATATCGAATTATTTTTCTTATTTATGTTATTTTTGAAACTAGAAGAATAACACATTGAAAGAATTACATATCGTATCTGGCGAATACGGTTTCTTTGAAATCGCGTATTATCAGAGGAGAATACTCGTTTTCAAAGAAACGAGTTTTCCAGTTTTTCATTGTCAGAAATCTCATTAACAGTAATAATTCATATTAACGGATGATTTAGAGATATTTGGTTCAAAATGATATAAAACAAATATTTTATTTTTGCTGAATCAAAATATTGAAATTTTAAAATTGTTCTGAGTTTTTAAAAAATAAAGAGCATTCTGTCAAATTTTAATTAATAGAATTCGATTAAAATACATATAGGCCTTCAGTAAGTTGTCTGAGTCTGAGTATCTGTTTTTATCTTTCACCATCACATTCGACCACTAGAATTTAAAATTCCTAGTGAAAATATATCGTTTGCAGTATTATTTTAAGTTTTACATTTCTTACATTTAGCGTACTCTAACAATGCAAAATAAAGCGTTTAAGAGAATTAAAAAAATATGATTATAAGATTTAGTTAATACCTATTCAACTGAAAAAAATTACATTTTTTCACCCCCTGGAGAGTAAAGGGGTATATCATTGATGCCAATGTAAACCTCTTGATCATCATACTAGACCAACAAAATATGAAATTTTTAGCCCAAATAGATCATTTACAATATTCATGTTAAATAGTGCAATATTCAAAATTTCCCATCGTTAGAGGGTGCAGTGAGAACTTTTGGAAAATTCAGATAATGTGAATCATAATATTTCATCAGAATCTACCCATGCAAAAAAAATACCCTTTAAAATTAAACAAATATCGCTTAAAAAATAACCAAGCAGTTTCTTGCCACAGAAATCTGATGGAGCCTATTAGTTTATACCTTATAGAGAAAGCCTGTGAGGTAGGTGATACCTCAGCAGAAAGACAAAACAGCACATCCATGCCTTCTTACCTGGGGCTCCAACCCAGGCCATTTTGATCGGTAGCCAAGCACACTAACCAATCAAAAAAAATTAAGAAGTTACATTTTCTCACTCCGTGGGGTAAAAGGCAAACTTCAATGCCTTCACATTTCACCGTCAAAATTCCAAATTTCTAGCATAAATACGTCATATGCAATATTCAAAATTTTTCCATTTTCAAAATTTTCCGCCTTTAGAGGACGCAATTATAGCTTTTGGGAGAATTAAAAAATAAGAATCTTAATATTTCATCTATAATTTTCGAACCCAAAAATTTTTATTTATCTCTAAAAACAAAAGAAGGGGTGCAAATACAATTTTGGCATTGGCATGAAGAGAAGTTGGGTTGTTTTACCTTCGAACGGCCCTTTTTTTTGCACACAATGGCTTAAATAGACAGGTCACAAGAACCCCGAGTGCTCAGATAATGCTTGGGGGAGGGGACCCACTGGACAGCTGTTGGGAGACAGATCGTAGCCTCCCATTAAGGCCATCCAGCATGTTCTTTAATCTGCACAGGGTATTGTTCTCCCGCACATGGGGTAATGGCTTAACGTCCCATCTAATCCCTTTCCAAGACTATCAGTGTCCCCTATTGACCGAGGGCGGGGAGTTTTGCAGAGATAATTTTAAATGCTGGCCCAGGCGGGACTCGAACCTGGAACTGTAGATAATGAGCTGGCGTTGGGTCGAATAGAAAAATATGTTTTCTAAGCCCAAAAATGAGAGTGGGGTGCATTGAAAAGAACAACAATAGCAAAAAAATTTATTACATTTTACTTGTCATACGTATAGGTAGGGAATAATAAAAAAAATGTTAAATATCAATGTAAAATTTATATTAATCTCCCGTGGCCGAGTGGTTAGTGCACTTGGCTACTGATCTAAGGGACCTAAGTTCGACTCTCAGGCAAGGCATGACGTTTGTGTCGTTTTTCTGCTGAGGGAGGTCCTGCCATCCTCACAGACCTTCTACTATGGCATATAAACTAACAGGCTCCTGTCAGACCTCTGTGGCAAGTAGCTACTTGAGAGGGTATTTATTTATTATTATTAAATCCTGTTGTCTTATGCGAACTCCTGAACTTGTCTACCTGCTTTGAAATACAAAACAGGTGTCTTTGTATAAAAAAAAAAATAAAAAATCGATACCCGTTCAAGCAGCTCCTTGCCACAGAGGTCTGACAGGAGCCTGTCAGTTTATATGCCATAGTAGAAGGTCTGTGAGGTTGGCAGGACCTCAGCAGAAAAACAACACGAACATCCATGCCTTACCTGGGGCTCGAACCCAGGTCTCTTAGATCAGTAGCCAAGATTAAAAATGCGACATTAAAAATGTATTAAAAAAGTAAACAACTATGAAATTTTATTCCATATAGAATATAATTTTAACCTTTCTTATCATGTAGAGTAATTTGGTAATTTGGCAACCCTATTCAAGTGTTATCAGCTGACCCCATCTCCCACAAACTAAATCTTGCATACATGCCGGTAGAGATCATACTCACATTCCACTGTAGCATTGAATGGCGTCACCAGAAACACTTAGAATGTGTTTTAAGAAGGCAAGAACGTTCATGATGCCTTGCGAATTCATCTGTGGACAATGGTGGATAACGATGAATGTTGCTAAATAACGCTTACCAAATGATTTCAATGGCAGAAACTAGTTGTTCTTTCTTATTTCATTGTTATTCCAGTGTAATTGACAAAAAATTGGAAAAATGAATACGCATGTACCGATTAATTTCCGATGGAAAACGTATACGCTGTAAATTGTTTCTCATTGAGATTTGTGTTTTGTATCAAAAGTTTAGAAAAATTGGATATTCTATTAATAGGTGGTTAATTATGAAATAAATTACTTTTAAATTTATCAGACTTTGAACATGTTTAAAACAGTGACAACTGTAAACGTATTTCAATTTATAATACAGGGTGGTAATAATTAAACTTACACGACTCAGAGCAATGTAGAGAAGGATCTACTCTACGGATCACAGCGAAAAGTGGTGGATACCTTAATAAAAACATGGGGTAAAGAATTTGCAAATAAAAAAAGCATTAGTTAGTGTTAGTGCCACCAGGTGGCGTGGGTACGCTAAAATAAATAAAATACGAGGTTGAACAAACATAACCTTTGTTTTACAAATCAAGATTCTCAATATGTGAACCATTCGTATGCAAAATGTGCTGGAAACGTAATATGGCATGGTCCATGATTGCTTGAAACATGTCTCGGGGAATGACTGCAACATTCTGTGTTATTCTTGCCTTCAGTTCAGCAAACGATTCAACACTGCCTTGATAAACTAGGCTTTTCAAATAACCCCATAACCAAAAATCGCATAGGTTTATATCGGGGGGCGGGGGGGGGGGGGACGTGATGGCCAAGCATTGGGAAACGTTCGAGAAATTATTCTAT
The DNA here is from genome assembly GCA_038380435.1 of Ryuthela nishihirai. Lineage (NCBI taxonomy): Eukaryota > Metazoa > Arthropoda > Arachnida > Araneae > Heptathelidae > Ryuthela > Ryuthela nishihirai. Next base: position 71,531,505 of record JAWZYU010000019.1, on the reverse strand, counting down.
CCTCACCAAATGGAGTACGCAACAATTGCGTTGCCATGAGTGCAATATAGGGTGGCACTCCATCCTGCATGAAGGTTATGGAGTCTAAACAATTTCTTTCTTGCAAAGCCGAAATAATCTTGCGGCGGAGAAGATCTGTGTAACGTGGTCCATTGACGCACGGGGTCTTGAGACGTGATCTCAAAGAAAAATGGTCCGATTATAAAGTTTGCGGTAAACCCGCACCATACAGTTACATAGTCGGAGTGTAGGGGCGAAACATGAGGATGTATAGGTCCCCATATTCAGAAGTTGTGCGCATTTACTTCTACAGGTAGGGAAAAATGCGCCTCATTGGTCCATGACTTTCGAAGGTCACATGTCAAGCTGCATCCTCGGCAGAAATCGCAAAGCGAAGTCGGTGCGCCATTCATAGTCACGTGGATGTAGCTGCTGCACCCTATGAATTTTATAATTTTAAGATGTACTATATAATTTTGCGGTCAGTTGACCACGGAAGTTACAGTTGCTGGGATACATGTTTCGCACTAACTACGGGTAGCTCCGATTGTGACTGGATTTCTTCAACGGTAAGTGCTAAATCTTCCAAATTGTTTTCGGCAACAGACTGCCGGCCTCTACCTAGAGCCACACTCAACTCGCCTGTTTCTTTGAATTTCTGTATCATATCAGTCCATTTAGAAACAAAGGTCCTTTTCTTATATCTTTCAAACGACGATATTCGCCTAATGCAGCGGCGGCATTACTGCCGTTTCTGTAAAAGAGTTTCACTAGCAAAGCTCTGTCCTTCTTGCAGATACCCATAGTTCCTTCTAGCGATTACAGGGAAGACATCACATTTTATAGTGTGCCTTATGAGATTCTCAAGTATGATTGGCTGCAATGCCACCAGAAATTAGCATGTTCTATCACGTTTTTAGCGCACCCACATCACCTGGTGGCACTAACACTAACTATTTTTTATTCGCAAATTCTCTACCCCATGTTCTTATTAAGGTATCCACTACTTTTCACTGTGATCCGTAGAGTAGATCCTTCTCTACATCGCTCTGAGTACTGACAGTTTAATTATAAACCTAGGTACATCTCTAGCATAAGGTCTGCTAAATTTCTAGATTTCATTTGTGCAAATTCAAATCTTATTTTCTGAAAATTATGAAAAGTCAATATTTCTAATTGGAGGTGGAAATGATTTTTAATAGTTTGAATCTTATAGTAACAAAATATATAACTTTTCATATGATTTCAGTACTACCTGAAACAATAAAATGTTGTAATAAAATATTCACTTAGGATAACAAAAATCTGCTCTCATAATTCATTGGTTAAATTATATAGGTATATTACAAAAATGTGACAAATTTCGTGCAAAAAAAAAATCCAATTTTTTGTTTCGACTAAGTCAGAGGGAAACAAAAATAATTCTAAAAATATTTTAACAGTTTAAGAAACGAACAAACTGAAATTTGATACTTCAACTCACGACTAAAAGTATGTGCTGTTGATATACATATTTAATATATATTCGTAACATCCACTAACAGACTGCTAAAAATTTTAGTACCTTCAACTCTAAACAGAATTTTTTTTTTCGGTATTAACCTATTCTACACGCGCTACTTTTTGCCACTATGAATTGGTTTCGGTTATTTTACCTCTGAAGCGCACTTTTTGGCGCACACTGAGCTAAATACCAAGTCATAAGGACTTGAGGAAAGACGGGAAAGATAAGGACTGAGGGAAGATGGGGGAAGGAGACGACCTGAACAATGTTAGGTAACAGACAGAAACCACTGGTCAAGGCTGTCCAAGGTGTTCTTTAACATCCACAGGGTATGGCTCTCCTGCATACAAAGCCCGGCTTTTCATCCCATCCGAACGACAGAGACCTTTCCTAGCCCATAAGTGTCCTTTTTGACCTAGGGTAAGGTCGAAAAGGTATTCGGAGGAGATAGAGCTTAACGCTGGCACAAGTTGGACTCTAAAATGTTCTCTAGCATGATTATGATAGAATGTAGTGCTTGCGGTCTGTACAAAATGACTTCGCGGGTAGCATGCTTGATTGATAGATAGATAGATAGATAGATAGATACCCCCTCAAGCAGCTGCTTGCCACAGAGGTCTGACAGGAGCCTGTCAGTTTATATGCCGGAGTAGAAGGTCTGAGAGGATGGCAGGACCTCAGCAGAAAAACGACACATACATCCATGCCTTACTCGGGGCTCGAACCCAGGTCCCTGAGACTTCAGAATAGTAGTACATTCATGTTCTGGACCACAAATTTACTTTATTGCTGTAAAATGCCTCTCGATTGAAAAAAGTAGTCTGCTACTGGATAACTGTGTTTTCTTTTTTTTATGAATCGGAATGATGTATAAATATTTTTGACACAGATATTATTGCAGATTTCCGGAATTTTTCTTCGAGTGTAATTGGTGACAAGTTCTATTGTTTTGTTTTTAAAACAATAGAACTTGTCACCAATTACAGGTCCTGGAGCAGAGTTTTGATCGAGTTCCTTGTTGGCTTGTTCCAGTAACTCAAAAATATATTTCTGATCAGTATAAAAAGAAACTAGATGATTGTTTTCCAATATCTTAATGAGAATTTCGTGATCATTATTATTTTAAAGATTCTTGCATAGTGTTTGGTTTTTGAGAGGTGTAGTGGAGTGCAAATCTGTTCGCAAGCTCTTCTGTGCCGATATTATTTTTAAGAGAGATAACATTCCATATGAAGGTAGATGTAATTTCTTGTTCAATTGAAGCCATGTGGCTTTAGACCTATAATTTACAGAGTCATATAAACATAATACTGATAATTCCTATCAATTTGAAATGTAACATTTATAAACTAGTATGATAACAAATAAAGTGGCGTGATTTCCCAAAACATTGACGTCTTAAACAAAAAAAAAAATACAAAATCATTGGTACCATATGCTTTAGAGTGACGTAAGTATTGCACACGATGCTATGGCCTTCCAGCTTATCAACTTTTAGTGCTGATCTCGAATCTTCTAGGGCAGCACAGAAATCCGTGGTCATGCAACGAACATTTTGCAGTAGCAACTACCACTAGAACACGTGTAGAGTTTTTTTTTTATTTAGTTTCATTCTGATTTCTTCTTTCTCTTTCTACTGAAAGGCTAGTGGTCTTATGACTTAACATCAATCATCATTGATATCCGACTGAGTCACATAATACAGAGAGGGCAAGACCAGACAAAGGCGGAGCCATGGATACAGGACTCGCGGCCTAACTCGATGTTTTTCAATTACCTTTCTTCATACTGCTTTCGTTTGCATTTGTCGGTTTGCGATTTGTCAAAACAGTTGTTCCACCATATTTTCGAACGCGACATCAGTCATTTATGTGATGTATATAAAAATGAAAGCTTATGACGCGCGAAGTGTCATAGGCAATAAAAAATTGATCCTCCGCGCTTTCTTCCCCCAAAAAATATGGCGAATTATGAAAATGATTGTTCGTCCGTATCTCCAGAATGAAAGTGCCGAAAGTAACAGGCTGTGCTTCAAATGAAAGCTTGTGACAAGAGGAATGTTACAGGTTAAAAACAATCCCACCCCAACCCCCTAAATAAGAGCAAATATGCAAACGATTGTTCCCTATATCTTCCGAAAGCAAGAGCCTATAATTACGGGTTAGGTTGCAAAAGAAAGCTCATATGAGGACTGTCATAGACATTTAGAATTTACCCCCCCCCCCCAAAAAAAAAAAATATATATATATATATATTTTAACGCCGTCCCATGACCGAGTGGTTAACGCGCTTGGCTACTGATATAAGGAACCTGGGTTCGAGCCCCGGGTGGACGTTTGTGTCGTTTTTTCTGCTGAGGTCCTGCCATCCTCTCAGACCTTCTGCTATGGAATATAAACTGACAGGCTCCTGTCAGACCTCTGTGGCAAGCAGCTGCTTGAGGGGGTATTAATTTTTATTTATTATATTTCAGCAGCACTAAACGTCTCAATTGGTTATACACTATGTTGAGAAAAGTGTCCGAACACTTTCATGTTATGTGAATGGAAAGCCACTTTCAAAGCTCCCTAAAATTGAAAATAGACCTTTTACGCAAAAACTGTTATTGTCGATAAATTGTAGATGTCACTCAAATCTCTCTAAATGTTTTTCCCGCAATATTCGTTTAATATTTAAAGAATGAATGGAAGCTGAAGCATTTATCTTCAACTTTTGACACTTGGGAGAAAACACTTCAATAGAAAAAGCACAACTCTTGTAACAATTTTTTCACTAACATAAATTAAATATCTAAAGTTTGTATGGCGATTTTTTAAGATTTCATCAATTCGGAGGCAATGTGACGGTGTCGATTGCTATTAAATGGTCCCGTTTCAATGACTCTTTAAATGTTGATCGAAGATTGTAGAAAATTGACTCTGTGACATCTCCTCCAAATTGAGGCAACCGTCCGTCGGATGGAGCGTTAAGCCGTGGTTCGTGTAGGGAAAGCCATACCCTGTGCACGTTAAAGCACAGAGTAAATGGCCTTGATTGGGAGGCTACCATCTGTCTCATAACAGCTGTCCAGTGGGTAACCTCTCCCAACTTTCTCGGAGACTTCGGGGTCCTTTATTCCCCGCCCTGCCCACGGTCAGTAGGGGACACCGATGGGCTTGGAAAGGACGCCGTCCGTCGGATGGGACGTTAAGCAGTGGCCCCGTGTGCGGGAGAGCCATACCCTGTGCACGTTAAAGAACACGCTTAATGGCCTTGACGGGAGGCTACCATCTGTCTCCCAACAGCTGTTCCAGTGGGTCCCCTCCCCCAACCTTCTCTGAGCCTTTGGGGTCCATGTGACCTGGCCATTTAGCCCATGGTGTGCAAAAAAGTGCCGCTCAGAGGTAAAACAACCCAACCCAACCCAACTCGGGGTCCTTTTTACCTGGCCATTTAGCCCATTGTATGCAAAAACGTACCGCTCTGAGGTAAAACAACCCAACTGAAAGGAAAATTTTTCGTTCAGCACCCCTTTAAAATAAAAAATCATCATTATGATCCTGTCCACCAGCATACCTTCTTTCAGCGAGGGATGGTGTGGTTTAGTGAAGATATTTCACAGTAGTTGGGACTTGAACCTGGGAACTGCATATTATGAGATTGGTGTACTATTAACTGACCCATGGCTGGACGCTGGACGCAATATCCTGTACTTTGGCGGGTTAGGGCTTTAAATTAAACAGACGGCTTCGAGCCCAGTTATAATTTAGATTTAAAATTTTGCTTATAAATTTTGGGAAAAAGTAACAATATTGTAAAAGTAATAGTGTTTTTCTAATTACGATTATAACATTTCAATCATCATATGCACCATGCTACTTTACGTTGTTTTTCATAGATTCTCATTAATGAATCGCCCTTAGCATTTGTGATGAGTTGTTGGGTTGTTTTACCTCTGAGCGGCACTTTTTTGCACACCATGGACTAAATGGCCAAGTCACATGGACCCCGAAGGCTCAGAGAAGGTTGGGGGGAGGGGACCCACTGGAACAGCTGTTGGGAGACAGATGGTAGCCTCCCGTCAAGGCCATCCAGCGTGTTCTTTAACGTGCACAGGGTATGGCTCTCCCGCACACGGGGCCACGACTTAACGTCCCATCCGACGGACGGTGGCCTTTCCAAGCCCATCGGTGTCCCCCACTGACCGTGGGCAAGGCGGGGAATTTTGCGGAGATAAATCTCAACGCTGACCCAGCTGGGACTCGAACCTGGGAACTACAGATTACGAGCCTGACGCGCTACCGACTGAGCCAGCCCCATTTGTGATGATTTTACTAATGAATGTTCAACTTCTATGAATGATTTTCAGTTCCAAATATCACTGAGATTTGAATTTTGGTTTAAAGTTTGTAATAGCCTTTTTTCAGAAGATTTTCGAAGTGACTTTTTTTAAGTTAAAGGATAGTAGACCTGGTTGCTAAAAAGAAATTTTTGTTACTGCGAAGAGTAAAAAAGGAACGGTTTAGTTCAAGGCTGTCCAACCAGCAGCTCAGTGCAGAAGAACTTGCCGCACATAAAACAAATAGTCAATATACTGAATCATCCAATTACTGAGGAAAAATGCCTTTCGTTTTTTAATCAAGTTACTTTCTTGATTGCTTAAAAATATTTTTTTTTCGAAGTCGAATTCATTAGTAATGAATGTTTTCGTTATTAAACAGAAATTTCTTTCTGCGGCTCTTTAAAAACACAGTTTCCTTATTAATGGCTTGTTCACTAGTTTTGGGTTGGACGTGTCTGGTTTTGTGGCACGTAAGCCGAGTGGTTAGCGCGCTTGGCTACTGATCTACGGGACCTGGGTTCGAGCCCCGGGTAAGGCATGGATGTTCGTGTTGTTTTCTGCTGAGGTCCTGCCATCCTCTCAGATGTTCTACTGTGGCATATAAACTGACAGGCTCCTGTCAGACCTCTGTGGCAAGCAGCTGCTTGAGGGGGTATTTATTATTATTTTTTTTAATTCAGCATAAATGGCTGCATTACGATATTTTTTTCCTCCGAAACCGGACTTTTTAACTATCAAAGTAATTCGACTCATTATCGAAAATTTGAGCCTAAACTCATTTCTACCACCCAGCATGATCCTCGTTTGAGAAAGAGGCAAGCTATTTTGAAGATAAATTCTTTTCCTTTTCATTTTTGCCCAAACAGTTGGTATAACTACGTTTATTTTTCTTTTCGTAACCAGCAATATTTATGCAGGCTTAGAAATTTAGCGAAAACAGTCCTTACAGATTCTTGGATTTTAATGAAATGCTGCCCTGAAGCTGAGTTTGAATGCACTAGAATTAGACGACCAAAACTGGAACCCTAAATGCAATTCGAACATTTGAATCTTTGGTGTGTAGTTCCATTTACCAATTGTTGTGTCACAGTCTACCAATTTCGTCTCGACAACATCGAACGAAAGCATCTCTGACATAACCTTGTACCCGAGGCCAATCGACTAGATCAAGAGGAGATAATGTTTCACTCTCTCCACTCTTATCTGAACTCTTATCGGTAATCTCTGCATTCTAGGGTCTGTCTCCCATTCTCCTTCCCAATCAAAGTCTGCAGATAGCGTTGGACTCGCATATTTGGACAATTGATTAATCGATAAGGCAAGAAGGTTTTTTGCCTGATATTAAAAAAGATACAGTAGTTTGCATCTTCTAAAAATGCAATCTAAGTTCCGTATTCGATAATATTGTGAGTAATGAAACGTACTTCGTACGATAGTCAAATACACTGTGTTGAAAAAAGTGTCCAGACATTTACATGTTATGTGAATGGAAAGCCACTTTCAAAGCTCCCTAACATTGAAAATAAATCTTTTACGCAAAATCTGCAGTTATTGGCGATAAATTGTAGATGTCAGCCAAATTTTCAAAAGACTGTTGAAAATTGACACTGTCACATTACCTGGGGCGGGGGTGGCTCAGTCGGTAGCGCGCCAGGCTGGTAATCTGTAGTTCCCAGGTTCGAGTCCCAGCTGGGTCAGCGTTGAGATTTATCTCCGCAAAATTCCCCGCCCTGCCCACGGTCAGTAGGGGACACCGATGGGCTAGGATAAGGCCGCCGCCCGTCGGATGGGACGTTAAGCCGTGGTCCCGTGTGCGGGAGAGCCATACCCTGTGCACGTTAAAGAACACGCTGGATGGCCTTGACGGGAGGCTACCATCTGTCTCCCAACATCTGTTCCAGTGGCTCCCCTCCCCCAACTTTCTCTGAACCTTCGGGGTCCTTGTGACCTGGCCATTTAGCCCATGGTGTGCAAAAAATTGCCGCTCAGAGGTAAAACAACCCAACCAAAGTCACATTACCTCCAAATTGGTGAAATCTTAAAAAATCGTCATACACTTTAGATATTTAATTTATGTTAATGAACAAATTGTTACAAGAGTTATGTTTTATCTATTGAAGTATGTTTTCATAATGTCAAAAGTTGAAGATAAATGCTTCAGTTTCCATTCATTCTTTAAATATTAAACGAATATTGCGGGAAATATATTTGGAGAAATTTGAGTGACATCTACAATTTATCGCCAATAACAGTTTTTGCGTAAAAGGTTTATTTTTAATGTTAGGGAGCTTTGAAAGTGGTTTTCCATTCACATAACATGGAAGTGTCCGGACACTTATTTCAACATAGTGTACTTTGCTTTTATCTTTTCGTAATCCAAATTAGTGAAGAGCCATCAGGAAAAAAAAATATATTGTTAAAGGGTCGCAGGAAAAATGCTCTACTTAAAAACGAAAAAATGCATTTCTAAATGAGTAATGAATTAGGAAAAAAAACAACTATGTTTTTAAGGAATATAGAAAATATCTCGATTAAAAAACAAAAATATACATTTTTAATGAGTACCATGAATTGGTAAAATCTTTTATTTATGCACCCAAAATTCCTTGACCAAAAAATAGGAAGAAATGAGCCACATTCAGTATTAGCCATTATTCGTTTTATGAGCCACATTCATTATATTCATTATTCGTTTTGTGAACCACATTCAGTATACTCATTATTTGTTTTATGAGCCACATTCATTATATTCATTATTCGTTTTGTGAGCCACATTCAGTATACTCATTATTCGTTTTGTGAGCCACATTCAGTATACTCATTATTCGTTTTGTGAGCCACATTCAGTATACTCATTATTTGTTTTATGAGCCACATTCATTATATTCATTATTCATTTTTTGAGCCACATTCAGTATACTCATTATTTGTTTTATGAGCCACATTCATTATATTCATTATTCGTTTTGTGAGCCACATTCAGTATACTCATTATTCGTTTTATGAGCCACATTCATTATATTCATTATTCGTTTTGTGAGCCACATTCAGTATACTCATTATTCGTTTTGTGAGCCACATTCAGTATACTCATTATTCGTTTTGTGAGCCACATTCATTATATTCATTATTCGTTTTGTGAGCCACATTCAGTATACTCATTATTCGTTTTGTGAGCCACATTCAGTATACTCATTATTTGTTTTATGAGCCACATTCATTATATTCATTATTCGTTTTGTGAGCCACATTCAGTATACTCATTATTCGTTTTGTGAGCCACATTCAGTATACTCATTATTTGTTTTATGAGCTACATTCAGTATACTCATTATTTGTTTTGTGAGCCACATTAAGTATACTCATTATTCGTTTTGTGAGCCACATTCAGTATACTCATTATTTGTTTTATGAGCCACATTCATTATATTCATTATTCGTTTTGTGAGCCACATTCAGTATACTCATTATTCGTTTTGTGAGCCACATTCAGTATACTCATTATTCGTTTTGTGAGCCACATTCAGTATACTCATTATTTGTTTTATGAGCCACATTCATTATATTCATTATTCGTTTTGTGAGCCACATTCAGTATACTCATTATTCGTTTTGTGAGCCACATTCAGTATACTCATTATTTGTTTTATCAGCCACATTCAGTATACTCATTATTTGTTTTATGAGCCACATTCATTATATTCATTATTCGTTTTGTGAGCCACATTCAGTATACTCATTATTCGTTTTGTGAGCCACATTCAGTATACTCATTATTCGTTTTGTGAGCCACATTCAGTATACTCATTATTTGTTTTATCAGCCACATTCATTATATTCATTGTTCGTTTTGTGAGCCACATTCAGTATACTCATTATTCGTTTTGTGAGCCACATTCAGTATACTCATTATTTGTTTTATCAGCCACATTCAGTATACTCATTATTTGTTTTATGAGCCACATTCATTATATTCATTATTCGTTTTGTGAGCCACATTCAGTATACTCATTATTCGTTTTGTGAGCCACATTCAGTATACTCATTATTCGTTTTGTGAGCCACATTCATTATATTCATTATTCGTTTTGTGAGCCACATTCAGTATACTCATTATTCGTTTTGTGAGCCACATTCAGTATACTCATTATTTGTTTTATGAGCCACATTCATTATATTCATTATTCGTTTTGTGAGCCACATTCAGTATACTCATTATTCGTTTTGTGAGCCACATTCAGTATACTCATTATTTGTTTTATGAGCTACATTCAGTATACTCATTATTTGTTTTGTGAGCCACATTAAGTATACTCATTATTCGTTTTGTGTGCCACATTCAGTATACTCATTATTTGTTTTATGAGCCACATTCATTATATTCATTATTCGTTTTGTGAGCCACATTCAGTATACTCATTATTTGTTTTATGAGCCACATTCATTATATTCATTATTCGTTTTGTGAGCCACATTCAGTATACTCATTATTTGTTTTATGAGCCACATTCATTATATTCATTATTCGTTTTGTGAGCCACATTCAGTATACTCATTATTCGTTTTGTGAGCCACATTCAGTATACTCATTATTTGATTTATGAGCCACATTCAGTATACTCATTATTTGTTTTATGAGCCACATTCATTATATTCATTATTCGTTTTGTGAGCCACATTCAGTATACTCATTATTCGTTTTGTGAGCCACATTCAGTATACTCATTATTTGTTTTATGAGCCACATTCAGTATACTCATTATTCGTTTTGTGAGCCACATTCAGTATACTCATTATTTGTTTTATGAGCCACATTCATTATATTCATTATTCGTTTTGTGAGCCACATTCAGTATACTCATTATTTGTTTTATGAGCCACATTCATTATATTCATTATTCGTTTTGTGAGCCACATTCAGTATACTCATTATTCGTTTTGTGAGCCACATTCAGTATACTCATTATTTGCTTTCTGAGCCACATTCAGTATACTCATTATTCGTTTTGTGAGCCACATTCAGTATACTCATTATTTGTTTTATGAGCCACATTCAGTATACTCATTATTTGTTTTATGAGCCACATTCATTATATTCATTATTCGTTTTGTGAGCCACATTCAGTATACTCATTATTCGTTTTGTGAGCCACATTCAGTATACTCATTATTTGTTTTATGAGCCACATTCAGTATACTCATTATTCGTTTTGTGAGCCACATTCAGTATACTCATTATTTGTTTTATGAGCCACATTCATTATATTCATTATTCATTTTGTGAGCCACAGTCAGTATACTCATTATTTGTTTTATGAGCCACATTCATTATATTCATTATTCATTTTTTGAGCCACATTCAGTATACTCATTATTTGTTTTATGAGCCACATTCATTATATTCATTATTCGTTTTGTGAGCCACATTCAGTATACTCATTATTCGTTTTGTGAGCCACATTCAGTATACTCATTATTTGTTTTCTGAGCCACATTCAGTATACTCATTATTTGTTTTATGAGCCGCATTCATTATATTCATTATTCGTTTTGTGAGCCACATTCAGTATACTCATTATTCGTTTTGTGAGCCACATTCAGTATACTCATTATTTGTTTTATGAGCCACATTCAGTATACTCATTATTCGTTTTGTGAGCCACATTCAGTATACTCATTATTCGTTTTGTGAGCCACATTCAGTATACTCATTATTCGTTTTGTGAGCCACATTCAGTATACTCATTATTTGTTTTCTGAGCCACATTCAGTATACTCATTATTTGTTTTATGAGCCGCATTCATTATATTCATTATTCGTTTTGTGAGCCACATTCAGTATACTCATTATTCGTTTTGTGAGCCACATTCAGTATACTCATTATTTGTTTTATGAGCCACATTCAGTATACTCATTATTCGTTTTGTGAGCCACATTCAGTATACTCATTATTCGTTTTGTGAGCCACATTCAGTATACTCATTATTCGTTTTGTGAGCCACATTCAGTATACTCATTATTTGTTTTATGAGCCGCATTCATTATATTCATTATTCGTTTTGTGAGCCACATTCAGTATACTCATTATTCGTTTTGTGAGCCACATTCAGTATACTCATTATTTGTTTTATGAGCCACATTCAGTATACTCATTATTCGTTTTGTGAGCCACATTCAGTATACTCATTATTCATTTTATGAGCCACATTCATTATATTCATTATTCATTTTGTGATCCACATTCAGTATACTCATTATTTGTTTTATGAGCAGCGAGTTGGACTGGCCTGCTTTAGGCGAAAGGTATTTTCCTAATTAGTGTATCACATTATAAAATCGGTCATTAAAATCAGTACCGGATTAACTCCGAGGCCATCTAGGAGCCCATGTGATGCAGGGGACCTCTGATAACCCTAACATGTAAATACGTAATAAATTATCCTAGACGTTTATAAATCTCATAATTTTAAATAGGAAGATTAAAATTATTAAATTAATTAAAAATAATTATTAATTAATTATTATTAAATTCCAACAATTACCCAGGCCAAACTTTACTATACATCTTAATACGATCCTGATTAAAACTGAAGAAATATTTGGTATATAATAATCAAACAGCTTCAAACGATAATATATGCTTCATAAACAAACTGCTGAACTTTCATTTAATAACAAAATTCGATAACTATATAGAGCCGTGGGCGCTGACAGACATTTTTCCAGTGGGGGGGGGGGGGGCATATTCTCTCCTCTCACACACACTTGGTGATCAGCTGTTATACGTAGTCTTGTCAATTTATAATTTTCCCTCTACATTTGACCCCCGCCAAAAAACAATTTTCTTCAAGCTCACGTTGACCAACAGATTAAAGAGTTCAAAAACCTGTTATATTCAACCAGTTTAAAAACTGGAACCTCTTCATCCTTTGTATTGAAAAACCTTTCTTTTTCTCAGTTCCTAGAGATGATCCTATTGGATGACAGCAACAACATGATTCGACGCTTAAAATTTGATTACATTTTTTGCAACACAAAGAATACTAGAAACTATTCCTAGTTTTTACATGTATTCTTATACAAGGACGTCATGTTAAAACTGAAGTCACTGTTGACAACTGTCTCAGAGCTAACACAACCTTTACATGATGGAACAGTAGCTCGTTTTCCAAATCACTCATGATGGAACAGTAGCTCCTTTTTCTTAATCACTCATGATGGAACAGTAGCTCGTTTTTCCTAATCACTCATGATGGAACAGTAGCTAGTTTTCCTAACCACTCATGATGGAACAGTAGCTCGTTTTCCTAACCACTCATGATGGAACAGTAGCCCGTTTTCCTAATCACTCATGATGGAACAGTAGCTAGTTTTCCTAACCACTCATGATGGAACAGTAGCTAGTTTTCCTAACCACTACGCCAGTTAAAGTTCACTATTACATTAACTATCTACAACTACAACCCTACTAAACAATTAAAGTCCGTATAGCCTTTTGAACATTTTGAGTAATTCTTGTATTGCATTTCATACAATTTTCAGTAATGATTTGTGTGACCGAACGTCCCAGTGTTACGAAAAAAACGCATTGGAAAGTCGATGTATATAATTCCCTTTGTCAAATACTTACCTGACTATACAGTAATTTTGTTTTCGTCTCTGAGGAATCGAGTAAAAGATATCAATCTATTCTGAAATTTCCAGAAAAATTTATTTCTTATAGAGAAAAGCTGGGTGTTTACTACTAGAGAAAAATAGTTCCGGTTTCAGATGTAATTCGTCTCTACTTCTGAAATCTGAACTGTTGTGAAAATCTGTAATGCAGTTAGGTGGTTTTACCTCTGAGCGGCACTTTTTTGCACACAATGGACAAAATGACCAGGTCACAAGGACTCCAGAGAAAGTTGGTGGATAGCTGTTAGGTGACAGGTGGAGGCATCCCGTTAAGGCCAACTTGCACAGGTAAGGCTTCCCTGCACACGGGGCCACGGATTTATATCCTATCTGATGGATGGCAAGCTTTCCAAGCTTGTCGGTTACCTCTTTCTGATCGATTTGGGGTTTACTGGTGGTAAACCTCAACTTTGGGTTGAATTGTTTTACCTCTGAGAAGCATTTTTTGCACAAATGCGCTACAGGATCCCAAGGGCTCAGAGAAGGTTTGGAGAACCTTGGAACTGTAGATTACGCGTCAACCCCGCTCCCTACAGTGTAGCGATTCCCAACCAATTTAGTTGCTATCAGCAAGATGGCGTGACTAGGATTGCGTCCCCAGACTATGCAGTGGTCACTTCGATAATTTACTTGACTCATCGACAAATTTACTTCAATTAGGTCAATGACCTGTCAATCGCATGCTGTCAATAAGCTTATGATCATTGAGAAGTCGAAACCTCAACTGTAGTCTCAAAGTTGTTATGTTAAAATGTTATACCACTGGTAGCTAAGGGGGCGGGGGTGGCTCAGTCGGTAGAGCGCCAGGCTCGTAATCTGTAGTTCCCAGGTTCGAGTCCCAGCTGGGTGAGCGTTAAGATTTAACTCCGCAAAATTCCCCGCCCTGCCCACGGTCAGTAGGGGACACCGATGGGCTTGGAAAGGCCGCCGTCCGTCGGATGGGACGTTAAGCCGTGGCCCCGTGTGTGGGAGAGAACGTTAAAGTTCACGCTGTGTTCTTTACCGTTAAAGTTCTTTACCGTGTGCACGTTAAAGAACACGCTGGATGGCCTTGACGGGAGGCTACCATCTGTCTCCCAACAGCCGTTCCAGTGGGTCCCCAACCTTCTTTGAGCCTTCGGGGTCCATGTGATCTGGCCATTTAGCCCATGGTGTGCAAAAAAAGTGCCGCTCAGAGGTAAAACAATCCAACGCTAAAGAACAGCTGGATGGCCTTGACGGGAGGCTACCATCTGTCTCCCAACAGCCGTTCCAGTGGGTCCCCAACCTTCTCTGAGCCTTCGGGGTCCATGTGACTTGGCCATTTAGCCCATGGTGTGCAAAAAAGTGCCGCTCAGAGGTAAAACAACCCAACTGGTAGCTACACCTTATTGTTGCTTGATTTCATAACCCTACCTCTACACCTAAATAGAAGAAATAATTTCAAATGTTACACAGTATAAAGAATGTTTTTTTAAATAATAATCACATTTAATTTAATAAACAACAAGACCACATCTTGAAGTGAAAGCAATAATGACATGGTGACGAAATAACAGTAAACGCATATTAATTGGCGACACAATGGAATGCCTAAAAACCAGGCTGGAAAATTACTAGTGACTTATTGCCATTTCCATCCAGTTTTGAGTAGGCAATCATAATATTCCGTACTGAAAGACATGTGATATTAAAGAGTACATAAAACCCACTGACCTAAAAAAAACAACCTAACTTTATACGCGTAGAATAACACCAATCCATGAAATAAAGCACAAGCCAATTCATGTCAAACGAAACTTCATAAGCTAGGATTTAGAAACTTTCACATTACCCTTTCACCCTGAGAATGCCTTATCGAGTACCAAACAAAACTGATTTGAAACAGTCTTGTGTAACCCAGTTTTGGTCTTCTAGAGAGGTTACATGTTGTGTATACATCTGCTGAGCACATACTTTCATCTGCTACCCCACAGACAACTATCTGAAGAAGCTCTTTCGCCACATTGCACGTGCCCGATAAATCACATCGAAAAAGTGGGGCATTAGAGCAGCTACTTAGCCAAAACGAATGGCGTGTTATTTCGCAAGTCAGAAGACTAAGTTTTATTTAACTGTACGGGTAGCCAGGGTTGGGTTGGGTTGTTTTACCTCTGAGCGGCACTTTTTTGCACACCATGGGCTAAATGGCCAGGTCACATGGACCCCGAAGGCTCAGACTGGAATAGCTGTTGGGAGACAGATGGTAGCCTCCCGTCAAGGTCATCCAGCGTGTTCTTTAACGTGCACAGAGTATGGCTCTCCCGCACACGGGGCCACTGATTAACGTCCCATCCGACGGACGGCGGCCTTTCCAAGCCCATCGGTGTCCCCTACTGACCGTGGGCAGGGCGGGTAGCCAAAGTTGGGTTGGGTTGTTTTACCTCTGAGCGGCACTTTTTTGCACACCATGGACTAAATGGCCAGGTCACATGGACCCCGAAGGCTCAGAGAAGGTTGGGGGAGGGGACCCACTGGAACAGCTGTTGGGAGACAGATGGTAGCCTCCCGTCAAGGCCATCCAGCGTGTTCTTTAACGTGCACAGAGTATGGCTCTCCCGCACACGGGCCACTGCTTAACGTCCCATCCGACGGACGGCGGCCTTTCCAAGCCCATCGGTGTCCCCTACTGACCGTGGGCAGGGCGGGTAGCCAGGGAGAGAGAGAAAAGTTTCAAGGGTCCAATATCATGACGGTAATAGAAGGAATGAGATATGTGTGCTATGTATACAGAATCAATCATTTCAAATATTTATTTATGTTTCTCCAACGTAAAATTCTAAAAGTTTTAGATATCCATATAATTTTACAGAGAATAAAAATTTTTTGTTTAGCCTCTCACCTCCTCTTTTTTTTTTGTTGCACAAGGTCCAGGAATTTGTATTTGCGTAGCTGTGGGTGGCTCACAGATTATTTCTTCTTCAAAATGTAAGAGATACAGACATTAAAAACTATATCGAGAAGACATTTCAACTGGAACTTAATAAAATATCAGGAGTAACAAATCCAGATAGATAATCTGAAGGGACTTTCGACTGTTACAGCCACGTGCAATTCTATGGCTTTTGCGTAAAGCCAGAGATACAGTCGCTCAAAAAAGTATCCGAACACTACGGTTGACTACAGAATTCAGAAAAAATATCTGGCAACGACTTTTTTTTTAGAAATTAATGATCTGGCAACCTTACGTGTCACGTGACACGTAAGGTTGCCAGATCACTAATTTCTAAAAAAAAGTCGTTGGCAGATATTTTTTCTGAATTCTGTAGTCAACCGTAGTGTTCGGATACTTTTTTGAGTGACTGTACAACTATCTCTTGGCCGTAGAGTATCAGAAACATAACTATAATTTCCCAAGTTCGAGTCCCCAATGTGCCGGTTCTGATATTTTCTCCGCTTCACCCTGTTCTGTACATCGATGAGAAAGGGAATACCGATGAGTTTCGAGAGCCAACAGTTCATTGATGGAACGCTAAGACTTGCTCCCGCTATTAGTGATCCTGTGAACAATAAGGAATATGCTGGATGGACTTGATGGAAGGCGGATGGACATAGATGGATGGATGGACATGGAAGGCGTCCATGTCTCGTAACAGCTGTCCAGAGAAGCCCCTTCTCATACCCAGCTCTGAATCTTTGTCACCTGACCATTTACCCTATGGGGCGGGGGTGGCTAAGTCGGTAGCGCGCCAGGCTCGTAATCTGCAGTTCCCAGGTTCGAGTCCCAGCTGGGTCAGCGTTGAGATTTATCTCCGCAAAATTCCCCGCCCTGCCCACGGTCAGTAGGGGACACCGATGGGCTTGGAAAGGCCTCCGTGTGTCGGATGGGACGTTAAGCCGTGGCCCCGTATGCGGGAGAGCCATACCCTGTGCACGTTAAAGAACACGCTGGATGGCCTTGACGGGAGGCTACCATCTGTCTCCCAACATCTGTTCCAGTGGGTCCCCTCCCCCAACCTTCTCTGAGCCTTCGGGGTCCATGTGACCTGGCCATTTAGCCCATGGTGTGCAAAAAAGTGCCGCTCAGAGGTAAAACAACCCAACCCATTTACCCCATTCTGATTAAAAATGTGCTGATTAGAAATAAATAACACAACCCAACCTCATAATAAATATAGTCTTGGCCATAACAGTCAAATATCTATGCAGCATAAAACACAGAAAAAATTCTGGCCACGTTACTAAGCATCTATATTATAAAAGTATCGACCATTACAAGATTAAAGGAAGACAGTGATGATGCAACGATGAATGGTATTGACCCTTACCTTAACGCAATTCAAGGGAGAAGGCTCCCCCCCCCCCTGAAAGACTTGTTTACTCCCAAGTCTTCTTTTATTCATGCATTAAGAGCCACTATCTTCGCCCTAGAAACCTCGAGAGTTAACCTGATACTGCGTCAGATATTATTCTTTACGAAATAACATTGACTCGTTTTGTTATCGGAATATCAGAGTGACATTTCTTGGTCAGCACTTAGCCTAAATGCAATTCACAAAGACTTTTATGGAAAGACGCAACAGAAAGTGAAATGGAAATAGAATGAACCACATATGACAGAGATCACAAGAATATTCCTGAACGGTTGGGTTGTTTTACCTCTGAGCGGCACTTTTTTTGCACACTATGGGCTAAATGGCCAGGTCACATGGACCCCGAAGGCTCAGAGAAGGTTGGGGAAGAGGGCCCACTGGAACAGCTGTTGGGAGACAGATGGTAGCCTCCCGTCAAGGCCATTCAGCGTGTTCTTTAACGTTGGGTTGTTTTACCTCTGAGCGGCACTTTTTTGCACACCACGGGCTAAATGGCCAGGTCACAAGGACCCCGAAGGCTCAGAGAAAGTTGGGGGAGGGGACCCACTGGAACAGCTGTTGGGAGACAGATGGTAGCCTCTCGTCAAGGCCATCCAGCGTGTTCTTTAACGTGCACAGGGTATGGGCTCTCCCGCACACGTGGCCACGGCTTAACGTCCCATCCACGGACGGCGGCCTTTCCAAGCCCATCGGTGTCCCCTACTGACAGTGGGCAGGGCGGGAAATTTTGCGCAGATAAATCTCAACGCTGAAACAGCTGGGACTTGAACCTGGGAACTACAGATTACGAGCTTGGCGCGCTACCGACTGAGCCACCCCCGCCCCTATTCCTGAAGGATTGGATTGTTTTACCTCTGAGCGGCACTTTTTTGCACACCGTGGGCTAAATGGCCAGGTCACATGGACCCCGAAGGCTCAGAGAAGGTTGGGGGAGGAGACCCACTGGAACAGCTGTTGGGAGACAGATGGTAGCCTCCCGTCAAGGCCATCCAGCGTGTTCTTTAACGTGCACAGGGTATGGCTCTCCCGCACACGGGGCCACGGCTTAACGTCCCATCCGACACACGGAGGCCTTTCCAAGCCCATCGGTGTCCCCTACTGACCGTGGGCAGGGCGGGTAATTTTTGCGGAGATAAATCTCAACGCTGACCCAGCTGGGACTCGAACCTGGGAACTGCAGATTACGAGCCTGGCGCGCTACCGACTGAGCCACCCCCGCCCCTTTTAAAAACTGGACATTCTGTTGTCCGTTCACTTTCTCCATTGGACAAAATCCTGGAGAAGTTCCTGTCCTAATCCCCCTTGGTCATAACCATTTGGTTTCATCGCGCTATGCTGGTTTATTTAATTTAACGGTGTTCTTAGAGCAATGCCGTTGTTGGAATCTGATATGTATGCATGGTGACAGTGATTGTAAGGAATTAAGACGCGTGATAATGTGAATGGCTAGTCATGACCTTTTGCGTAATACTATCTCTTCTACGTCAGACTACCTTGGCTCAAAGTATCTTCTGACTAGCAGGGCGGAAATGCGTAACTTTAATGACGAAGCAGCGTTATCCGGTACAATTGACCTTAGCAATGACAAATCACTGCCCCCCCCCCCACTCAGGTAGAAAACGCTGAGATTTTCTTCGCTAAACCCACTCTACCCTTGGTAAGAAATGGGATAGTCGAAAGGACGCCAACCGGAGTCTTTGTCACGTGAGAGAGCGTAAAAGGTTAGACTGCGAATCCGCCATAAACCTGCAAAAGATAAATAAATACCCCCTCAAGCAGCTGCTTGCCACAGAGGTCTGACAGGAGCCTGCCAGTTTATATGCCATAGTAGAAGGTCTGAGAGGATGGCAGGATCTCAGCAGAAAAACGACACATACATCCATGCCTTATCCGGGGCTCGAACCCAGGTCCCGTAGATCAGTAGCCAAGCGTGCTAACCACTCGGCCACGGGACGGCTACAAAAGATAACGTATCTTAAAAAAAGAGTGATTTTTGAAAATGGCGAAAAGTAATATCAATAACGAGAGAAAAAACTCACCTCAAATACGTTAATTTATTGAGATAGTTTTTAATGCTATTTATTATCAGTGCTATAGCTACGGAAAAGTTCACTGGAATCGGGTACGTGCACAGGATTTAGTTTCGGGGGCGGGGGGGAGAATAAGATTTGAATAGGGAGACTTTCCTAGTTACTAAAATATTCTGCTGACGGGAAGTTAAATGTTATTGGATATGGAATAAAATTTTATAGTTTTCTTTTAAATCTATTTTAGAGTTAGACATATATAGGGTGTCCAAATGAGACTGAAGGATGTAAAACACAAATAACTTTTACAAATAAATTTTTATTTAATTTTTTATTTTTTACATCCCTCAAATGCCCCCCATTTTCTTGCTGACAAATATGGGCTCTTTCCAGAGCATTTTCCATCATTAAACGCAAGGTTCCGGGCTCCAAGGGAGCGGGGGTGGCTCAGTCGGTAGCGCGCCAGGCTCGAAATCTGTAGTTCCCAGGTTCGAGTCCCAGCTGGGTCAGCGTTGAGATTTATCTCCGCAAAATTCCCCGCCCTGCCCACGGTCAGTAGGGGACACCGATGGGCTTGGAAAGGCCGCCGTCCGTCGGATGCAACGTTAAGCCGTGGCCCCGTGTGCGGGAGAGCCTATACCCTGTGCACGTTAAAGAACACGCTGGATGGCCTTGACGGGGGGCTACCATCTGTCTCCCAACAGCTGTTCCAGTGGGTCCCCTCCCCCAACCTTCTCTGAGCCTTCGGGGTCCTTGTGACCTGGCCATTTAGCCCATGGTGTGCAAAAAAGTGCCGCTCAGAGGTAAAACAACTCAACGTTAAAGAACACGCTGGATGACGGGAGGTTGACATCTGTCTCCCAACAGCTCTTCCAGTGGGTCCCCTCCTCCAACCGTCTCTGAGCCTTCGGGAATTCACTTTCCATGTGACCTGGCCATTTAGCCCATGGTGTGCAAAAAAGTGCCACTCAGAGGTAAAACAACCCAACGTTAAAGAACACGCTGGATGACCTTGTCGGGAGGTTACCATCTGTCTCCCAACAGCTGTTCCAGTGGGTCCCCTCCCCCAACCTTCTCTGAGCCTTCGAGGTCCATGTGACCTGGCCATTTAGCCCATTGTGTGCAAAAAAGTGCCGCTCAGAAGTAAAACAGCCCAACGTTAAAGAACACGCTGGATGGCCTTGACGGGAGGCTACCATCTGTCTCCCAACAGCTGTTCCAGTGGGTCTCCTCCCCCAACCTTCTCTGAGCCTTCGGGGTCCATGTGACCGGGCCATTTAGCCCGTGGTGTGCAAAAAATGTGCCGCTCAAAGGTAAAACAACCCAACCCATCCCGGGCTCCAAATTTCTTCTTCCGGCACGAATGTTGTCCTTGAGTTGCTGAATGGTTTGCGGTTTGTTCACATACACCCGCTGCTTCAAATAGCCCCACAAGAAGAAGTCGGGGGCCGTCAAATCTGGTGAACGGAAAGACCAAAAGAAATCCGAATTTCTTGAAACTCGTTCACCGAAAAGTTCACGCGGAAGCTCCATTCGCTCTGGTTGTGTGCGCAGTGGCTCCATCCTGCTGGAATCATAAGTCAGGATTACCCTCGAGCGCCGGACGTAAAAAAATTATTAATCATGGTCCTATACAAAGCATCAGTAATGCTTTCTGGGTGACCTTCCTCATTTTCAAATGGGGCGGGGGTGGCTCAGTCGGTAGCGCGCCAGGCTCGTAATCTGTAGTTCCCAGGTTCGAGTCCCAGCTGGGTCAGCGTTGAGATTTATCTCCGCAAAATTCCCCGCCCTGCCCACGGTCAGTAGGGGACACCGATGGGCTTGGAAAGGCCGCCGCTCGTCGGATGGGACGTTAAGCCGTGGTCCCGTGTGTGGGAGAGCCATACTCTGTGCACGTTAAAGAACACACTGGATGGCCTTGACGGGAGGCTACCATCTGTCTCCCAACAGCCGTTCCAGTGGGTCCCCTCCCCCAACCTTCTCTGAGCCTTTGGGTCCATGTGACCTGGCCATTTAACCCATGGTGTGCAAAAAAGTGCCACTCAGAGGTAAAACAACTCAACCCTCATTTTCAAAAATATATGGGCCGATAACTCTGTCAGCCCATATATTTTTGCTCCAGACAATACCTCTGGGGAGTGAGACACATACATCCATGCCTTATCCGGGGCTCGAACCCAGGTCCCGTAGATCAGTAGCCAAGCGTGCTAACCACTCGGCCACGGGACGGCTACAAAAGATAACGTATCTTAAAAAAAAAGAGTGATTTTTGAAAACGGCGAAAAGTAATATCAATAACGAGAGAAAAAACTCACCTCAAATACGTTAATTTATTCATTTCCCCCAGAGGTATTACTCTGCTCCAGACAATACCTCCGGGGGGGTGCAATTGACGCTGATGCATTGCCCCCCTAGGATGCTTAGTGCCCCAGAATCTGCAATTTTGCTTATTCACATAACCATTGAAATGAAAATGAGCCTCATTGCTCATTATGTGGTTGTTTAAAAAGTTATCATTTTCTCTGAATATCTCTGCACAAAATAAATGGCATATTGCAGGTGTTGCTGAGGATCCTGAGATAACAAATTCTGTACCATTGGAATCTTTTATGGAAGCAAATTAAGATCTAGTCTCAAAATCCGTTGTAGCGATGATCTGAGTTGGGTTGTTTTACCTCTGAGCGGTACTTTTTCGCACACCATGGGCTAGATGGCCAGGTCACATGGACCCCAAGGCTCAGAGAAGGTTGGGGGAGGGGACCCACTGGAACAGCTGTTGGAAGACAGATGGTAGTCTCCCGTCAAGGCCATCCAGCGGGTTCTTTAACGTTGGGTTGTTTTACCTCTGAGCGGTACTTTTTCGCACACCATGGGCTAGATGGCCAGGTCACATGGACCCCAAGGCTCAGAGAAGGTTGGGGGAGGGGACCCACTGGAATAGCTGTTGGAAGACAGATGGTAGCCTCCCGTCAAGGCCATCCAGCGGGTTCTTTAACGTTGGGTTGTTTTACCTCTGAGCGGTACTTTTTCGCACACCATGGGCTAGATGGCCAGGTCACATGGACCCCAACGCTCAGAGAAGGTTGGGGGAGGGGACCCACTGGAATAGCTGTTGGAAGACAGATGGTAGCCTCCCGTCAAGGCCATCCAGCGTGTTCTTTAACGTGCACAGGGTATGGCTCTCCCGCACACGGGACCACGGCTTAACGTCCCATCCGACGGACAGCGGCCTTTCCAAGCCCAAATGTGTCCCCCTACTGACCATGGGCGGGGCGGGGAATTTTGCTGAGATTAGTTTCAACGCTAACCCAGCTGGGACTCGAACCTGAAAACTACAGATTAGGAGCCTGGTGCGCTATTTACTAAGCAACTCCCACCCCAGCGATGATCTGGAGATGCCCAGTTTGGTAGAACGACGACGAATAGAAACAGATGGATCTCGTTCACACTCTGCCGTACAACCTCCAATGTTGAGTCAATACAGACAGTAAATCAGATTACCTCTTCTTGGACGATCTAACACTGACCCCTGCTCCTCAGACCGGGACACTAAAGTTCCAAACCATGTTGTCACTGGAGTATCTTATTTGCATTGTCATTTCATTTTTATTTGTGATCACATGAATAATTCATTCATAATATCGGGGCGGGGGTGGCTCAGTCGGTAGCGCGCCAGGCTCGTAATCTGTAGTTCCCAGGTTCGAGTCTCAGCTGGGTCAGCGTTGAGATTTATCTCCGCAAAATTCCCCGCCCTGCCCACGGTCAGTAGGGGGACACCGATGGGCTTGGAAAGGCCGCCGTCCGTCGGATGGGACGTTAAGCCCGCCCTGCCCACGGTCAGTAGGGGGACACCGATGGGCTTGGAAAGGCCGCCGTCCGTCGGATGGGACGTTAAGCCGTGGCCCCGTGTGTGGGAGAGCCATACTCTGTGCACGTTAAAGAACACGCTGGATGGCCTTGACGGGAGGCTACCATCTGTCTCCCAACAGCTGTTCCAGTGGGTCCCCTCCCCCAACCTTCTCTGAGCCTTCGGGGTCCATGTGACCTGGCCATTTAGCCCATGGTGTGCAAAAAACTGCCGCTCAGAGGTAAAACAATCCAATCCATTCATAATATCATGATTTTTTTTTACTGTTTTATTTTTTAAGATGCACTAATTCAATAAATAAATATTCCCTCGAAGAGCTGCTTGTTACAGTGGTCTGAGAGCCTGTCAGTTTATATGCCAAAATAGAAGATCTGTGAGGATGGTGGAACCTTAGCAGATAAACAACACAAACATCCGTGCATGAACCCAGATTTCATTTGATCAGTATGGTAACCACTCAGTTTATAAAATATTAGCAGATTTATCCTGCATTGCTTGATATGAGACTAAAGTGTGGTAGATAGCATTCACCAGGTTGCATGCTTTCATTTGACATAAAAATTTGACTCATTTAGATCAACCCCCCCTCCTCTGGTTAGATGTTCTTTTAGAGTAAGAAGTGGACATAATTTGAGATACTGCGTGATCCTCCCCGCATCAGAAGTTTCGAAACTGAAATTCTGTATAACCTTGCTCAGATATTCGATCTTTGGAAATAATTTCCCACCCGCCAGAGCTACTTGATTTATCTCCGCAAAATTTCCTCCCTGCCCACGGTCAGTAGGGGACACCGATGGGCTTGGAAAGGCCGCCGTCCGTCGGATGGGACGTTAAGCCGTGGTCCCGTGTGCGGGAGAGACATACTCTGTGCACGTTAAAGAACACGCTGGATGGCCTTGACGGGAGGCTACCATCTGTCTCCCAACAGCTGTTCCAGTGGGTCCCCTCCCCCAACCTTCTCTGAGCCTCTCAGAGGAATCAGTAGCCAAGCGTGCTAACCACGGGAATCAGTAGCCAAGCGTGCTAACCATGGGAATCAGTAGCCAAGCGTGCTAACCACAGGAATCAGTAGCCAAGCGTGCTAACCACGGGAAATACTAGCACAGGAATCAGTAGCTAAGCGTGCTAACCACTCAGCCACGGGATGGCCAATAGTGCTCCCTAGATAAATCTCAACGCTGACACAGCTGGGATTCGAACCTGAGAACTCCAGATTACGGGCCAGCACACGTCCACCTGTTCCAACATGGAAGTAAGTTTGTTTTACGGTGAAACAGAATAAATCATAGGAAGGGTGACAGTATCCTAGATAGTAGAATAATGAACTTTATGACAGTAGGATAATGAAAGCGAAATTTTTGAAGAAAGCGCCAAAGGAAATCGAAACTGTCATGCTGCAGATTGAACCAATCCCAACTCAGCTCCAACTTTATAATCGGCTTAACGAGATTTCACTGTTAACTAGTCTGTGATTTTCCTTCACGATGCGGGGCGGGGGTGGCTCAGTCGGTAGCGCGCCAGGCTCGTAATCTGTAGTTCCCAGGTTCGAGTCCCAGCTGAGTCAGCGTTGAGATCTATCTCCGCAAAATTTCCCCGCCCTGCCCACGGTCAGTAGGGGACACCGATGGGCTTGGAAAGGCCGCCGTCCGTCGGATGGGACGTTAAGCCGTGGTCCCGTGTGCGGGAGAGACATACTCTGTGCACGTTAAAGAACACGCTGGATGGCCTTGACGGGAGGCTACCATCTGTCTCCCAACAGCTGTTCCAGTGGGTCCCCTCCCGTAACCTTCTCTGAGCCTTCGGGGTCCATGTGACCTGGCCATTTAGCACATGGTGTGCAAAAAAGTGTCGCTCAGAGGTAAAACAACCAAAGCCAGAGCTACTTGGATACAATTTGACAGGCCTATGTAATTTTTTTAGCAAAAGAAAATTAAATATGCTCAAGGTGTACAAAAAATGTGTACATACTACAAATGTAATATGCAATGAAACTAGTAGGACGCATCTCGCCTCTGGCGCATATGAGAATCCGGTTTTCAAAGTTTTTCCTTTACCTACTGTTTCATTTCTTAAAAGTTTGAATTTGAGCTAGCCGGATGATGGAAAAAATACAAATAGTATTTCATTAGTAATTATACAACATGAAATCATTATGTTGTATAATTACTAATGAAACTTTCGTCTTCTAATTCTTAAATCTAAAAAATTGCATTTCCCACACCTCATGACAATCTGAAAAAAAAAACTTCACCGAGTAAACCAGACGGCGGCCAAAGACGTCAAAACACCGGAAACGGAGAACAGCGAAACGCCTCTTATCAACACAAACGCCCCGAGGGGAATTATATATTTTCCAAGAAAGCAAACCCCTGATGCCTTTTGTACCCCATATGAAGGCAAATGTATGGACATATAAAGGACTTTGTACTCCAGAAATGACACTTTTCACTACAGAAACCTTCGTATTTCCCTAAATGGCGTCTCCACTAATGAGATTTATGTTGGGTTGTTTTACCTCTGAGCGGCACTTTTTTGCACACAATGGGCTAAATGACCAGGTCACAAGGATCCCGAAGGCTCAGAGAAGGTTGGGGATTGGGTTGTTTTACCTCTGAGCGGCACTTTTTTGCACACCATGGGCTAAATGGCCAGGTCACATGAACCCCGAAGGCTCAGAGAAGGATGGTAGCCTCCCGTCAAGGCCATCCAGCGTGTTCTTTAACGTGCACAGGGTATGGCTCTCCCGCACACGGGGCCACGGCTTAACGTCCCATCCGACGGACGGCGGTCTTTCCAAGCACCATCGGTGTCCCCTACTAGACCGTGGGCAGGGCGGAATTTTGCGGAGATAAATCTCAACGCTGACCTAGCTGGGACTCGAACCTGGAAACTACAGATTACGAGCCTGGCGCGCTACCGACTGAGACATCCCTACCCCAATGAGATTTATGACCGTCCCTGCCTTGGAGATTAAGACTCGACATCTTAGGCTGAAATATGTCAAAACTCTGCCAGAACTTCAAAATAAATGCTCATGAAAAGTTGCCATCTGACCCAGTTACGGAAACAAATGAATAATCAAGTAGCATGGGAAAAAAAAACATATTTCTTTACTTTAGTAATAAAAACCTCTCTCTTGAAAAATTAAATTCGAAAGTTTGTTTTCTTTCCGTAAGCTTTTATCTTCGTCGCTGAACTCTAAGCGTTTCATAAACAACAAACTTTTTTTTCTACCCTTGTGTAATCGCCTGCAAAATAAAAACGCACGTGACTTCTACCATATGCCATAAATAGAGAGATTTGTTCAGGCGGGGGTATAGCTCAGTGGTAGAGCATTCGACTGCAGATCGAGAGGTCCCCGGTTCAATCCCGGGTGCCCCCTGTGTTTATTTTTTTTACGTGAACCAATCGATGATATTCTTACAATTAAACTGTTATGTTAGTACAACACATTCTAATTTTTTTTTCGTTAAAGCTTTGTATAGTTGCCCGTTTTTGCCAACTTAAGCGAAAATAAGATTAATATTGTCACATGCGCATTTTTTATTCAGATGATCTAGATTAATTCATATATTTAAGAATTGTTTAAATTTTTATGTATATTAATATTTGTATTAAAAATCTTTTTGATTTAAAATCTATTTTTGCATTAAATTTTATATTATTTCGATTGCGAAGTGGCGCCATCTTTCGAAGCATAAGTAAACTAACCCGGAAGTATCAAATATTAATTAAAATCGGCTCAGGATAGACTTGCTTGGAGAACTAAATTGCACGATCTGGTTGGACCTCCGTAGCCGACGGCTGTTTGAGGATGATGATGATGACAGTAGGTAATGGGGCGGGAACTGAAGGTTTTTAGGCCTCCTCAGAGATTTGGACCATTTTTTAAAACAACTCTTCTTGAAAAAAATCCTAGCTGCAACACTAAAATTAAAAAATATTAATCGTTCAATAAAAGTAATAAAGAAATATATCAGATAATTAATAAAAGCTGAACTCTGTAAATTTATGAATATCCATTGATTATTATCTATTTGGCTAATAATCAGCACAATTATCAGAGTATAATTCCGTTCTTTTTTTGGAAATTATTTTCACCAAATGTGTGATTTAAAAGCATTCTTGTAGTTATAGGCAAAATATATATTTAACTAATTTTTTTTCGCCTCTATTCCAGTTATTAAAAATTCTCCAGTGGTGAGTGTTTGTATCAGTGAGAATGATATTCTCTCTTTTCCCTTGTAATTAGCTTTAGGAAAGGATTTGTAACCCAGGAATTGACTACGGATGGTTAAAAAAAAATTAAAAACTATTATATATATCAAAAATATAAATTTAATTTTGTAAAAAGCTATAATTTCTCAAAACTTTATCGTAAAAATCTCTACAGAAGTACAATCACTTCAATCCTCGATATTACAAGGAGGCGGGCCCATATACTTTCAAAAGGAAGGGGGAGGGGGATGCCTTGAGTGCAATATTTGGGAAATTCATTAGAAATTATACTTTAAATCGACTTCGGATTTTTTAATTAATAAGCCTTACACGCTACTTCGATCACATGTTTTTTTTTTCATATTATTTGCAATCTGAAAATGGTGGATTTAAAAGTGTTTTAGCTCGTTTTCAGAAAAACGAGCTAATGTTTTCAGTTTGTCATCTGTCTGTAGACATCGAACTATTTTTTTCGTTTTTAGAGATAAATTAAAAATTCTTTTTATACTGGGTTCGATAAGTATTGATGAAATACTACGATTCGCAACTTCGGAAAATTCCTATAGCTATAATTGTGCCCTCCAGCGGTGGAAAAAGTTGAAAATTTCAAACTAGTATTGCAAGCGACGTAATTACAGTACTGTGCAAATTAGTTGGGATAATAGGAAAATGCAGTAACAAAAACACAACTAAAATATTTATTTGTTTAATGGTGTTGTTAATAATGAATGTGACCCCCCTTAGTTTTAATTACTTCTTGCACCCTCTCAGCCATTGATGCCACTAGCTTTCCACACATCTCCTTCACTTCAGAGTCGTGGTACCACACTTTCAGGACACTTTCTATCATTTTGGTTTTCGTCGTGCAATCCATCTTAGATATGCGCGCTTTAATAATGGCCCACAAATTTTCATGGGGTTTAGATTGGGTGAATTTCCTAGCCACTCCAATACCTTCAAATGTTGCTGGGTAAAGAAGCTCTTAGCAAGCTTAGAATTGTGGCATGGAGCCAGATCCTGTTGAAATACCCCATCGCCATTAGGAAACAGCTTCTGCAGTGTTGGGACCATTTTCGCCTCCAGAAAGCCTATGTACTTTTTGCTGTCCATCATTCTTTCAATGAGGTGAAGCGTCTGTGGACCGGAAGCTGTGAAACATCTCCAAAACATGACCTTGGGTGGGTGTTTGGGGGATTGCTGAATGTAGCCGGATCGAAGAGGTTCTCCAGGCGAGCGGCAGACAAAATGACCTGTAGCCATGCACCACAAATGGATTTCGTCGGAAAATATAACTTTTTTCCAATTCTCCACAGTCCAGTCTCGATGTTTCTTTGTCCAGGATAGCCTTTTTTGCTTCATAGTGGGTGTCAAAAACTGCCTTTTGGAGAATACGCAATCTATTTGGAAATAGATTGCGTATTCTCCAAAATGCTTCCACCGTACGTCGTCGTCAGAAGGCGACGACGTACGGTGGAAGCATGTATATTAACCCCATGAGACGCAATCTCCCTTTTGATGTCTCCACTGGTCTTCGGGTCTATGATACTAATTCTTCGAATTAGACTATCATCTCTAGGGGTGGTTTTTCTTTATCTTCCACAATGTCCTTACAGGACGTGTCCACGGACCCTGTCTCCTTATGCAGCTTCATGATGCTTGTCCCAACTAATTCGCGCAGTACTGTACCTTAGCAATTTTTTTTTTTTCGTTTTAAGCGAAAATTGTTATATAAATAATAAATAAATAAAAAAACCCTCAAGCAGCTGCTTGCCACAGAGGTCTGACAGGAGTCTGATCAATTTATATGCCATAGTAGGTCTGTGAGGATGGCAGGACCTCAGCAGAAAAACGACACTACATCCATGCCTTAATCCGAGGCTCGAACCCAGGTCCCGTTAAATCAGTAGCCAAGCGCGCTAACCACTCGGCCACGGGATGGACTGTTTTTATATATAAACTGAAAATTGATAAACTATTATAAATCACACTTTTAGAACCTCCCAAAAGCTTTAATTGCGCCTTCTGCCGGTGGAAAATTTTGAAAGTTGAAAAAAAAATTTAACGAATATTGCAAACGATCTATTTGGGCTAGAAATTTAATATTTTAGTGGTGGATTATGATGATCAAGAGGTTCACATTGGTAGTAACAATTTGCTTCTTCACTCCCAGAGAGTGGGTGGAAAAACGCAACATTTTTGTTGTGAGATTAATGAAAAATTCTTTTTGAGTTGAATAGGTACTACCGACATATGATGATTAATTGCTTTTCCTCCAAATGGCTTTAATTTACCATCGTTAAAAGGTACTAAATGTAGAAAATGCAATGCAAAACTTGAAGTAATATTATAAACGATATAAATTATAATTCATTAATAAATTTTAGCGCGCCAGGCTCGTAATCTGTAGTTCCCAGGTTCGAGTCCCAGCTGGGTCAGCGTTGAGGTTTATCTCCGCGAAATTCCCCGCCCTGCCCACGGTCAGTAGGGGACACCGATGGGCTTGAAAAGGCCGCCGTCCGTCGGATGGGACGTTAAGCCGTGGCCCCGTGTGCGGGAGAGCCATACCCTGTGCACGTTAAAGAACACGCTGGATGGCCTTGACGGGAGGTTACCATCTGTCTCCCAACAGCTGTTCCAGTGGGTCCCCTCCCCCAACCTTTTCTGAGCCTTCGGGGTCCATGTGACCTGGCCATTTAGCCCATGGTGTGCAAATAAGTGCCACTCAGAGGTAAAACAACCCAACTCATCATTAATCTCACAACATGCTAGAAATTAAAAATTCGGTGACACAATGTATTGATGAAGAACAAAGTAATTAGTGGTCATAGGTGTCTTAATTAAATTATAATTGATTAAAATTCGACAGATTGCCCCTTATTTTTGCAAATTTAATACTTTTTCATTTTAAGGGATAAATAAGATATGCTTTTTGCGTTTATATGGCTAATAATATATTACTATTCACATTTTTCGGTCACCCATTAATGCAAATTACTATTGTTAAAAGGGGCAAAATTCGGATAATGCAAAACTATTTTTTTTCTGAAAACGAGCATCCTATTTTTACCAGAAATGAGTTGGGTGTTGTTGTTTTACCTCTGAGCGGCACTTTTTTGCACACCATGGGCTAAATGGCGAGGTCACAAGGACCCCGAAGGCTCAGAGAAGGTTGGGGGAGGGGACCCACTGGAATAGCTGTTGGAAGACAGATGGTAGCCTCCCGTCAAGCGTGTTCTTTAACGTGCACAGGGTATGGGCTCTCCCGCACACGGGGCCACGGCTTAACGTCCCATCCGATGGACGGCGGCCTTTCCAAGCACATCGGTGTCCCCTACTGACCGTGGGCAGGGCGGGGAATTTTTTCGGAGATAAATATCAACGCTGACCCAGCTGGGACTCGAACCTGGGAACTACAGATTACGAGCCTGGCGCGCTACCGATTGAGCCACCCCCGCCAGAAATGATGTTATCCTTCTAGTTTTCCGTTGAGTTCACCAGTCAGTGTTATAATCAGAAATTTCTAATGGGTCAACAATTCTGCACACAGTGGGCAGGTCACAAGGAACCCGAAGGGTCAGAGAAGGTTGGGGGAGGGGACCCAATGGACAACACAGTTTCACGGATTAACGTCCCATCCGACGGACGGCGGCTTTTAGCAAGCCCATCGGTGTCCCATCCTGACCGTGGGCAGGGCGGGAGTTTTGCGAAGATAAATCTGAACGCTGAGCAGATTACGAGTTTGGGAACGCTATCGACTTAGCCAATCCAAATTACTATATTTTAAAAATGGGGCCCTACTTCTGCGCATACCGCATCTGCTCCTAAATTATCCGTCGGTAAAAACATTTTCTGGGAGAAATAAGTGACGAACATGATGCAACTTTGGAAGCAATTAGAATACGCAATTGCAGCATACATATAATTGAGCAGCCAATTATTTGCGGTGTGGTTTCCATAACGCTTTGCCACTAAGACAAATATTGCTTAACGTGTACACAGTCACATCAGAATACCATACATATACTATGGTAGTGGTCATATTCTGATACGACTGTGTATATACGGTTAGGGGAGGATCAGCCGCAAGGGCGCTAATCCATCCCGTGACCCAGATAAGACATGGATGTTCATGTCGTTTTTTCTGCTGAGGTCCCGCTATCCTCGCAGATCTTTGCATAGTACGCATAACTCGGGGAGGGTGTGGCTCAGTCTGATAGTCGCGCCAGGCTCGTAATCGGCAGTTCTCGGGTTCGAGTCCCAGCTGGGTCAAATTTATCCTCCGCAAAACTACCCGCCCTACCCACGGTCAGCAGGGGACACCGATGGGCTTGGAAATACCGCCGTCCGTCGGATGGGACGTTAAGCCATGGCCTCGTGCTCGGGATAGTCTTACCCTACGTACGTTCAAGAACACACTGGCTGGCTTTGACGGGAGGCTACCGTCTCCCAACAGCTATTCCAATGGGTCCCCTCCCCCAAGCTTCTTTGAGCCTTTGGGTTCTTGTGACCTGGCCATTTAGCCCATGGTTTAGCTCAGAGGTTACGTAATTATGAATAGGTGTCGATACGATAAGGTTGTTTATTACCAGAGCCGGACTTACGCATAACTAAGCTAGTTTGAAGCCTCAGGGTATGAAGGGTCTCAAAAAAAACACGACTTTCAAATTTTATTTCATTTCAGCTGTGAATCTGTATAAGAAATTTAATAATTATAAAATACAATGTTTTCATCACATCAATTCCTGTTTATTTTAAATGTTCCCTTCAGTCAGAAAAATATATATTTATTTCGACTTCCGAGTTTTTGGGGGCTCTTAACGTATATTAATGCCTCAGAAGGGCAAAGTTTTTTTCTGGTTTTGATGTCGGCAAAATCTTTCATAAATAAATACCCCCTCAAGCAGCTGCTTGCCAGAGGTCTGAACAGGAGCCTGTCAGTTTACATGCCATAGATCTGTGGGATTGGCGGGACCTCAGTGGAAAAACGAACATTCGTCTTATCTGGGCCACGGGACAGACTTTCCTACAATTTAAATGCTGCATTACCACCCCTTGTAAGTTAGCGTCCTTGAGACTGATCCGCCCCTAACCGTATATAGGCGTATCAGAGTACGACCACCTACCATAGTATAATGCATGGTAAGTGATATTATTCTGATGCCAATCGTGTGAAAAAAAAATGCCACTGAGAGGTAACAACTTTCATACCATCGTTCGCTGTCTAAGCATTAAAAAAATGGGTTAGATTGGGAGCAAGTATCGTTAAAAAACCGAAAAAAACATTAAAAATGCATTGATTTTGCCTCTTCCCATCACGTAAAATTACTTCACGCCTTTGTATCTGTCAACCTGAGCAGTTAAAAACGACTTCAAAGAATTCATCACTTCCAGGAACTCGAATTTTTTACCAACAGCATAAATGTAATTGTTTCGTGGATGGCAGAAATATACCGAATCCATTTTAAGTAAAGTTATTTAACAAGTTATACCTATTGCCTTTAAAAGCAATATCCTTTAAATCTCAGTTCAAATTTTTTTGGGGTGGGGGGAATACAGAGTTTGTAGAAAAATTATATACCGACATACGGTGCAAGTACCCGCATCTCTCCACAAACACGTCAAAGTATTCTTACCGATTGACCTAATGCAAACTAATCTGTTTTCCACTAATTTTAAGACTAAACTTATTACCGACGATTTGATGTCTACCATTGGCGCCATCTATGATCTAGGGTGGCAACTATTTCTTTTTATATTGCGCTGAGTACCATGGAAATAAGTATTTTCACGCTATTTTAGCGTTATTGATTTAAATGTAGATCACTATCACAGCGTTACCTATTGACTTTTTAACATCAATAAATATTTTTCGATTTGGTTTAAATTGTGCTATTTCTAATTATAAATTAACATGCATGTATACAGTTGGAACTCAAATTATGCGCCCAACATAGCCTTTATACACCTTTTATAGGTATATATATTTCATTTTGGGAAGTGGCACTCACTAATGGGTCTGTTGTATGTAAAAATCACGCCCAAGTGTTATATCAATATGCATTGTTGGGAGGAATTTGGTCAGCAGGAAACAGCTAGACAAGTTACGAAATTTTAGAAAACATTTTCTCACCACCTATCAAGTTAACATTTTGTACTGTACATCCTTCAAGCTACTCCCCAGCTTCTGCAAAATAAAAGTTCCTAGCTTTTTTTTTCTGCAGTTATGATAATCACACAACTTTTATTATAGATTAAAAAAATCCATTATGCTTAATGGTGATATAAACATTATATATTATTAAGTAATGTTCCTAAGTGTAACCCTGAAAAATTAACAAAACACACATTCATAAGTGTAACACAGATCTTTGAGGATGGGAAAAGTTTTCTAAGATACCCTAGTTTCTTGCCACTCTACAAACTGTTACTAAAGTTGACTATGCAACTAAACTAAGTTGCACAAATAGGCATCAGGTTATGTGTGATCATTTATGTTGTAAAATATGGAACAATTTTATTAATCCTAGGTTATATTTACAGATATGCTTGAAATGTTACTAGATTGATAACTTAGGCAGACGAAACTCAGGGTATTATGCCAAAGTTTACACATCTGTAAAAATTATCCGAGAGTTGGGATGTAGCAAAGCTGTATAAAATCATTCAATTACACAATACGATTTTAGAACTTGTAGATAGTAATATCATTTATAGATATTTCAGTTTTCATTTTATTACAGTAAAACCTGGTTAATTTGAAACTTTAAAAAAAGTGAATTATATGGAAATTTTGAATTAAAGACCCAATAAACAAATCTTATACAAAAGTACCTGAATAATTAAAACCCCCTGATAATATGGGGGAAAAAAGAGCTTATATTAATATATTTATGCCTGAATAATAACAAAACATACATTCATAAAAATTATGCATCTGCAAACACAGCCACAATAATGAAACACCGATTAAGCAACTGCAGTCTAAAGAATCATTTTCAGCTGGGGAATACTCAAGTGATACTTATCAGAGATGCATAATGTAGCAGTAACAATATGAAAAATTTGGTGACATGCATCACATTGCACCAGTGATTCCTCAGCCAATTTTATCTTGTATCGATTTCTATTATTTTAATTTTATTGAGAGTGCTTCCTGTTTTTTTTATGAATATTTTATATTATATAGTTGTGTTAACAACTATGTTTTAAAAACATTAGAAATATTATTGTTAAAAGCTTTGTCTATTAGTGAAATAAAATTCAGTATTGTTTGGAATTAGACTTAACATCACATAATATACAAAATTTTTTTTAATTTAATAGTTTTATTGCTTCCGTGAATTTTAAATTAACTAATTATTTGGGTCCACTGAAATTAACAATCAGAATTTGCTGTACATATATTTGTACTAGAAAGTCATATTTCAGGATTTTATTATACATTGTGGATTAGATCTTGCATTTTAATGTTGAGTAAAACGGATTTTCCACAATACCATTGAATATAAACTAGACTTCTGTCAATTGCCTCTTTTATTGACAGTAAAAGTGAATAAAAAATATAAATATTGAAGCAATATGTACATTATGAAAATAATCTATAATACATGGTACAAATGCAAAGTTTCAATCTTAAAAATATATAAAATTTAAAACTTTTTAAACTCGGATGTAGTAAGACAAATCATATGCTATGGTACATGAGTGTAGCAGTTCCAAGGCCAATTACTGTACAGTAATTATACGACTTCCATTATTTCCATACTGTGGTTACTGTCTTGGAAAATTGACTTTAGAGGACCAGTACTATCCTCATTAACAGAGTTCTGGTTACTGCACATGTTTGTGGGAGGTATATTTTCAATACCTGGATTATCATCCCAGTCAATTTTGAAGCGGGTAACTCTTGGAGATGTTGCTAGTATATTTCTTTGAAGCTGTAAAAATAAATTTAAGATAACTCACATATGAAGTAAAAAAAAAATTTGATTTACAATATAACTTAACATTTATATCTTGAGGGATTTGCTGTGAAAGCAATATTTATGTGTAGAATGGGTTACTAAATTATACTTCGTAAGAGTAAATTAACTTTCCCATGTTCACTTGTTTCATGCATGTCAGCTTTTTTTTCTAGTTAATAATTTTCTTTGCTTTCCCATGGTAAATCCATTATAAGGATTATACAGTGTTGTCTTTTGCTTGTAAGCACTAAGTTCTTACTAAAAATAGGTTATTTTATTGATTAATGTACATTTTAAATAGTATTCAACCGACACATATTTGGTGTTAGGGAAGTATTACATTCTGTTATTAATATTTTTATACAACTATATTATATAAAACAATGGAGGTGCAATTTGACATTCTAAAAGAATGGCAATGTTGAGTTTGCTCCATGATGTTTTTATTTAATGTTCAAGATATTTGGAAAGTCATTTTAGAAAAATGAGAAACCAAAAAGTAGACTAAATATTTAATTTTCAAAGCAGAAAAAGGAACTATATACAAAAATCAATGGTTTGTGAAGCACTTCTTGCACAAAGAAATAAAAATGCTAATAAATATATCATGTGTTAATACATGACAAAAATTTGGTATTTCTAGAAAGAAAATACAGTTGTAATATATTGGTTTTAGAGAGGATTATTGGAAGAAATGATTAAAAAAGTTTTGCTCAAAGAAGTTAATAATTAAAAGTAAAAATACAGTGTGCAGGATTAAATTATAAAGACTACTCTAAAACACTAGTCACAAAGTATTTGGGTACCTGGCAACTAGTATCACACCTAAAGTGTGTAAATCTTTATAATTAAAAGAAGTTAGATATATATGTGGCAATGAAGAATAGTTACAAAATGCAAGCTTGGAGGACCAGAGTGCAAATTACAATAGGAAGCATTGATTTTAAATGAAAAGTGGATCTGCAATAGTACTGCAACAGTAAATATTTAGTCTACTTTTTGGTTTCTCATTTTTCTAAAATGACTTTCCAAATATCTTGAGAAATTAAAATATTGCCATATTTGATATACCAGAGCACAAAATATAGATCATAATTTAAGTCGGGAAATTAATTGGAATTAGATGATGGAAATAAAATTGTACAATCAGTGCAGTGAATTTTGATTACCAAACAGAAAATGGGGTTGCTCAACTGTGATTCAGCTGGAATCAGAAAAATAAAGAGATGGATATAATAGTGGAAATTAAATTTTTTTTGAAAGTAGCTGATCTGGGCCAGTTATTAATTGGGAAAAGATTACATTAATAACTATTTTTTTTTAAAATAAGTAATTTAACAATTGTAGAAAGTCAGATATAAATTATACATCAGAAGACATGAAAATTCTTATGCAATCAGAATATGAATTATGGATGGCATAAATTGTATAGTTATATATTTTAATATTGAAAAAATTGTTAATATATTTATTATCTAGAACAGAATATCTTAAATTTTTAAGATTTACATGTTAAAGTGTAGAGTGTAAGAGCATTGAAATTTTTTATATCAATTTGCTATTTGTTTACCTTATGTTTTATTATATTCTGATATAGTCAATAGAAATATGCAAAAATGGTAATGAAGTTGACAACTATAAAATTTAAGAATGTGTGCTAAATGTGGTTGTCTCATGTACTCTTCCAAGTGAACTCGGGAAAATATCGTATTCCTCTTGCACTATCTTTTATTTCCCACCTTAAATTTTGTTTTATAAGTAGCAACACTCACAAAAGCATTTATGCAAGACAAAGATTAGCTCTTATAGTGCTATTTTATTTGTAAAACTGTGCATCTCAACTTTTACTTCAGTTCCATTCACTTTTGATTCACATATACATTCATAAATTATAGATAGAAACAATGATTTATCCAAACAAATCAGTGATAATTGGGTTTCACAATATATTAAAATAGCCTTTATTGCACAAAGCAATTTTATTATTTACATCACATTTATTTATACCTTCCATAACATTTGCCCCAAAATGCAAAACAGTAAAGTGTCAACTTAAGTACTCATATAACTGAAAAACAAAAATCATATTTATAACTTTGCTCTATTCAGTCCAAAGATTTTTACATTAATGATTTCAAAACCTATGCAACTACAGCAAACTATCTCAGAGATTATTTTCATGTTTCATAACTCTATCCTTCACATAAAAGCAGTTAAAACACTTCTCCAGTAATAATAAATAATGTTCTAATTACTTTTTATTAACACCATCACCCAATGCATAATTAATAACAAAGATTCAGATATTTTAACATCCACTAATCTGTTCTTCACACCTACTTTAAAACATTCATCAATAATGTAAGCAGAAATTTCACTACTTCTAGAAATGAGCAACTAGCAAATCTTTTACTCTCAATCACATCTTTCAAGAATTTACTTAATTTTGCTTCTCATATGCAATTTTTTTAAATATTCACCATTTCCCTGTTCTTTTTTCCCCCCCATAAAAGAAGCTTAATATCATTACATGCTAACAAGATAATCCTTTTAATATTTCTAAATGCCACCTAAACTAGATCATAAAAGTGTGTGTGTGTGTGGGGGGGGGACCACATTATATATGCACAAACAAAAGTCAAGCTTCATGTTCAATAAGACTGAGCTTTTCCTATTCAGTCAATTCTGAACAAAAATTTTCATAAATTTTCCACTATAGGCTGCCTCCAATAAAGCCTTAAAATGACTTTTTTTTTTGCATACATTTGTAGAGATAATTTTATAAATTTCAATCTCTTGTAGTTTTTTCACAACTGTGTGGGAAACTGCTTTATAAATTTGTGGCATATTCTTAAAATTTTCAGTTTCATTAATCTTGTCTTCTAATGACAATTTCTTTTTTATCTTGACTTATAAATATGAAAGCAAGTATTTGCCACCGCAAAGAGAAGTTGAGTAATTATGAAATACGAAAAGAGCAATTACTTATAAAAATAGCTTACTTTGTCAAAAAGTGGAGAAGTTGGTGGGTTCTCTCTCATCTCTGGATCTATGTACTCATTGTTGACATAATAACCTACACGAATAAATTCCTTTCCTCTGTATGAACAAGTCAGAAGTACAACAGTCACACCAACAGCATCCTGAACAGGAATCTTCTGTGGATCTGGAGGGTCTGCCTAAAAATTTTTCATTAAGAATGCAAATAATTATATTAAATTTAATTTTTACACAGATTTTAGCAAAGGCAACTACAATAGTTCATCAAACCTTACAATAAAAATTCATTTGAGTGGCTGGCTAGTCTTTGTTGTAGTTGAGCAATGTCACATGAAACTGATTCTAAGCATGGCACATTTTATATATAAAAAAAATGTTTCAATTAAAGTCTAGAAGGGCTTGAAAAATCATTAATAACAGGGCAAAAATTGGAGTTTCAAAGAGCATATATCTCAGATTTATGTGTGTGTGTGTAGGTGGGGGAATGGGAATTTAATATGATCATAATGGGATAAAAAGGAGAAATTGTGCCAGTCAACAAACATATCACTGTTCAGAAGTGTGCTAATTCTAAAAAAATCATGTTTATTATAATAACAACATAAACCTTAAAGTGTTAAGTTTCTAAACTATCTAAAATTGTGGGTAGTAATAAA